>OX578142.1:93711900-94244400 GCA_951213105.1 Amaurobius ferox | reverse complement strand
TATATATAAATATGTCATATATATATATATATATATATATATATATATATATATATATATATATATATATATATATATATATATATATATATATATATATATATATATATATATATATATATATATATATATATATATATAAATATATAAATATGTATATATATAAATATATAAATATGTATATATATAAATATAAATATATATATATATAAATATATATATATATTTAAATATATATATATTAATATATATATATATATATATTAACTGTACTAATAGTCATAGGCCCAATGAATATACACTCCTCACCTGTTATCTACTATCTCTCACCAGAAGGATAAATAAAAATTTACACTTTTACAGTTATTATAAACATACAATTATTTAGTGCATCGACTTACATTTTCCCGCTTTTATGAACCACACGTGTAATCTGTACACCTTCCTTGTTAGATAAATGCCGTAACAAAATATAAACAAAGAAAAATTATATCAAAATAAACAAACAAAATTTTTGTTTACGATTTCTAGTTTCCTCTACACTAAAAACCACTCTGTAACTTTTCTTATTCTTCCGGCCTTGGAGTAGTTGGTGGCCAGATGGGGCGCAGGGTAATCATTGCCTTGCCATCTCACGGACATCTGTACCTCCTGATCCAAATTTAAAATATTGGAAGTATGAGAAAAACCATATGATAGGTATATTAAGTATGAGTTAGTAGTGTATGTCTGTCTATTCTGATTGGCGACAAATTTGGCGACCTTGTTTACTTGAAAAAAGTCACAAAATTAACAAACCATCACCAAATCGACAAAAGTTTTACTAAATTGCCAACAATTCAATAAATCAGAATATCTACACTATTAATTTAATGTAATTTATTTGCTAATTTCTGTCGCTTTAAGGAAATAACTAATTTGATATACTTTATGTCAAAATATAGGGAGTTTCATTGTTCGCCGTACATTTACGTTCAATTAGGGTGTCCAGTCACATTTGGAAGGCGATTTCAGATTAGATTTAAAAAATCTTATTGGTTGTTTAGACTATGACGTCGCAATGTCACTGAATATAATACCAGTAAACGATTTTTTTCCGTTTTTACTGGGAATAATTTCGCTACACTTCACAAAAATATTTTTGCAAAAAATCATATATTTTTATATTATATATTGCTTAATTTTAAAATAATTCGAATGATTATAGTTTAAACATAGAAGTTACGGTTTCGGAATATATATATATATTTTTTCGGTATTTAAGTCAGTAAATAGATTTCTTCAAAAGTTAGCGAAATGCAAATAGTTTCTCAAATAAGGTTCGTTTTCAAGTGAACGGCCTTAAAACGAGTAGAATAATCTGATGTTAAATAAACGACTTCTTAAATCCAAGTTGATTAAAATATTAATTACTAAAGGATTTGAAAAAATAAACCTCTGGCCGTTGTAAAGTCAGAAACAATTAACAGCATTATTTCTCTGGAAGGTATTAGGAAGTTTAAGGGCGAAAACAATGAAAGCCTTTAAGTAAAATGCTATAAAATAAAATACGTAATGTGTTTTAAGTTCAAAGTGTATGAATTTCATCACTGTTGACATCTTTCTTAATTAAAATTAAATTAACAATTCTTGAGGCAGCTGTATGAACCGTTAAGTTAGAGTTTATTAGTTTTTATTCATAGTTTTGAAATTTATTATTTACAGCCAAAAAAAATTATTTTTGTCTTTGATTTGCATTTTTTAAAATATCCATTTATTATTAATTAAAATGACATTTAAGATACAATTTTAAGAAACATAATAGTGAGTAAAACACTTTGATCAGAAAACTGATTTAATGCACATAAATATGCATTTTTATATATCTACCGTTTCTTATCATATGCCTCCATTTAAAAAAGGTTAACCGTGACCGTCTATGATTAACGAATTTGAACCTGGTATTACAACCACGGTAACGACTTCAATCTTATTAAGTTTAATTTTAATAGGAAACTTTGAAAGTCTTCTGAACCTGTATAAATTTTTTGAAACCAAAAACTTTCCCAACTCCTGTAAATAGCGGGAGGATAACGCTGACCGTGTTAATAGACAAAAAAAATTATACGTATAGGAGAGAAAACAGTTACACAATAATTGAAACGCATAAATAAACATGCAATCATAAAAATGTTTTAACCTTATATGGAGTTAATAGTTGTTAAAAGCAAAAGTTGTTAACTCAATAATAATTTCTATCGGCACTGGTAGTAATAAAAATGTAGCGATTTTACAAATATCTATGATGGCATCTATTGTGGAAAAGTATGTGGTGTGTTTAGTCAATCCATATCAACGCATTAGAACTGGGAAAACATTTCATCTGACTATAATGACACCAATTAAAAACAAAAGCGAAATTTTAAGGCCAAATAAAAAATCTATGTAAGCAAATATCAACAATATTTTTCAAAGGACAAAAGGTGCTTAAGTTAACATATAACAAGGATACGACTCCATAAAAGCAATAAAAGTGACAACGGCAAGTGTCAGGTAATAAAATCCAATGGATGGAGAATAATATCTCCAAAATCAACTACGCAAAGTTTTAACAACTTTAGTGCAAACATATTTACAGCAAACCGTAAAGTCAAAATCACTTAGGTAAAAGATGACGCAAGGCTTCATGATAAAGCAAACCAATCACAAGAAACCACAAGCCGAATCCATGAATAGAAATAGCCAATGAGAGAAATAGGCGGAGCAAGGAACTCTGACTGCATTTACGATTTTTGAGAAGCAACAGAACTTTCTCATAATGACTTGAATAGCGCTTCCCATAATCTTGATTTCTAAGAAGCACTGGATTCACTCGCAATCTTAAAATACGGCTCAGTGAAGTGACTGAGATGGTATAGTCTTGAACAGTGGCAAAGCGTGATAAAATAATTTGAGGAGACAGAAAATCAGGGACCAAAATTTGCAAATAATCTTTCATGCTATATATTCTAGTACACAAAGTTACAAATAAAATAAAATATACCGCTGATAATCCGGTACGTCATAACTTTAGTGGTGCCGGATTATCAAATTTTGGGGGATTATCGGATGTCAAACTAAAATTGGGTAAAAATGAGAAAATTAATTTAAAACAAAATAATTGACGCTAAATGTGATGAATTTTTGCCTCAAAGAGTGTTTTTCGAGCATTTCTGATCGCAGCACAATTTCAGAACTTCAGTTTGACAACGAAACCCCAAAATGAGAAAAAGGTCAAATTATGTATCCAAATTTTAAACGTTGTTTTCTTATATTATTTTTTAGAAAATTTTGTAAACTGCTATTCCACTTCAACTCAAGATCATGACTTTTGTATGAACCCTTACAATTTACTTCATTCTAAATTAAACTTCTAATAACCTAGTGATTAGAGTTCGATGAAGGAATCACGACATTTAACACATAAACAACTTTATTTGCAGCTAACTTCGCTGAGAACTCAAAACACACACACACACACACACACATATATATATATATATATATATATATATATATATATATATATATAGTATATATATATATATATATATATATATATATATATATATAGTATATATATATATATATATATATATATATATATATATATATATGGATATATATATATATATATATAGATATATATATATATACATATATATTACAAAGCTATATACAAATTATTTACAACGCTAGCATTACAAATTCTACCCGACACATACTAATCTACATTGAAATTCAAACCTAACATATTGCTAAACTGTCCTTCAATCTGAACCTATGATGATCAAACTACGACACAATATATATACTCACAAAATTGTAGGCTATACTTCAGATGCTACCTTTCATGGAGATCAGAATACACACACGCGCGAACTCGACAGAATGACAGATACGTAAGTCTAAAGGCTGCCCTTCTTATACTATAGATCTGGCCATTTATGAGTACGCGATTCTCCGAAATGAAAGTTGAGAAGTTTAGGACATAAATTAAAATCAGTAAAAAGTTGAATTAGAATAAAATGATAATAAATAATAAAATCCTCACACCCATCCCGGCCAGTCTAAAAATGTTTGGACGCGGGTCCTTTACACGGACTCCCCTAAAAATTTTCCTCCACACAAAACTTTGCCAGACAACGAAACCCCAAAATGAGAAAAAGGTCAAATTATGTATCCAAATTTTAAACGTTGTTTTCTTATATTATTTTTTAGAAAATTTTGTAAACTGCTATTCCACTTCAACTCAAGATCATGACTTTTGTATGAACCCTTACAATTTACTTCATTCTAAATTAAACTTCTAATAACCTAGTGATTAGAGTTCGATGAAGGAATCACGACATTTAACACATAAACAACTTTATTTGCAGCTAACTTCGCTGAGAACTCAAAACACACACACACACACACACACATATATATATATATATATATATATATATATATATATATATATAGTATATATATATATATATATATATATATATATATATATATATATATGGATATATATATATATATATATAGATATATATATATATACATATATATTACAAAGCTATATACAAATTATTTACAACGCTAGCATCACAAATTCTACCCGACACATACTAATCTACATTGAAATTCAAACCTAACATATTGCTAAACTGTCCTTCAATCTGAACCTATGATGATCAAACTACGACACAATATATATACTCACAAAATTGTAGGCTATACTTCAGATGCTACCTTTCATGGAGATCAGAATACACACACGCGCGAACTCGACAGAATGACAGATACGTAAGTCTAAAGGCTGCCCTTCTTATACTATAGATCTGGCCATTTATGAGTACGCGATTCTCCGAAATGAAAGTTGAGAAGTTTAGGACATAAATTAAAATCAGTAAAAAGTTGAATTAGAATAAAATGATAATAAATAATAAAATCCTCACACCCATCCCGGCCAGTCTAAAAATGTTTGGACGCAGGTCCTTTACACGGACTCCCCTAAAAATTTTCCTCCACACAAAACTTTGCCAGACAAAACACCCTAATAACAACTGGAGCAAATCCTTTTCTCTTCCAGTTGTTCACTCTGGCAAACTCGCTTTATTCAGTTTAGCAATTTACATTTATTCATTGAAATACAAATTTAAAATACATGAAATTGAAATATCTGAATATTTGAAATACACATTGAAATATTAGCGTTTTAAAAATCTTGCATTGTTACTTAGTTAAGCACATTACTCCTTAAAATAACAATATATTCAATTTCATTTTATTCACTACTGATACAGTCAATACTAATTTTAAAATCTATAATTCTTACTCTTAAAATACAGCGTATACTTTTACTATTTTTCAAACACAACTTACAATTTTAAAGTTGCATCAATATGCCTGAGCCATGTCTTTCATTCATTAATATTCTTATTGCAAATATCATTTTACATTTACTACATTTATAACTACATTAACCATGACAAAATAACATTTTATACATTTTTAATAATTTTAAAGCTGTTTATAAAATACAGTTTTATTTCTCTCTTTTGCTTTTCTTCTGGTCATTTTCACGACACCAAAGTTCAAAGTCTCTTTTCTTTTCCCCAAAGTAGATTTAAACAAATTATATTACCATTCCTGCTCCTCCTTCTTCCATCTGCCAACGTCGGTCCATTTCCGTCCATCTACCCAATGGGTTCATTTCTGTCCATCGATGATTTCGATCCATTTGCGTCCATCGAGAATTTTGGTCCCTTTCCGTCCATCGAGGGTGTTAGTTTATTTCTGTCCATCGATGATTACGGTCCTCACTCGTGATATTTCTCTTCTAACGCCACTACTAACTGTTGGGCCTCATTCAATGTACTTACTAACAAATGCTTTTCTAGATCCTTAATAAACTTTCCGCTAGACGTTAACCAATCAAAAGGAAACTTCAGCGAATTTGCCAACGAACTAGCTTGTGCTAACTTATATATATATATTTCTCTCTCTCTGTCTCTCTCTCTGTATATCTCTGTCTCTCTCTCTCTCTCTCCATACTATTCAATTTAACTATTTGTAGTTACTACAGAGTTATGTGCTAACTGATCCACATCCTTTTCTTGCGACATACTCAACTTCATTTTACTCTCTTGTAACTTAAACTCGGTCATACTAAACAACTGCAAAATCTCACTTTAAAGATACTACTATTGTAAAATATAACTACAACACACAAAAATATTCTATCAAAATATCACTACTATTATTACTTAAACACCACAATTCTCGCTATCCATCTTATCGTTCGGGAGCCATTGTAAAATACTATTCCACTTAAACTCAAGATCATGACTTTTATATGAACCATTACAATTAACTTCACTCTAAATTAAACTTCCAATAACCTAATGACGAGAGTTTGACTAAGAAATCACGACATTTAACACATAAACAACTTTATTTTGCAGCTAATTTCGCTAGGAACTCAAAACATATATATACACTCTAAGCCAAAAAAATCGACGAACCAAGAAAGAATTATCCAAATGAGACAAAATTTGGTACGTGTAATGTGGATGTACAGAAAAAGAAATAATTAGAATTACAGAACAATTGGATGATTTATTGCACTGAAAAATCTACACAAAGTGAGCACGTCAATATAGCGTTTGTCCACCTCTGGCCTTAATACAAGCTGTTACCCGACGTGGCATTGATGCATAAAGTTGCTTGCTGGTGTTCTGAGGGATGTCGTTCCAAATGACCTTCAATTGACGAGCTAATTTCGTCTGCATCCTGGGATTGTCGCAAGGGACGCCCCATCTCAGCCTAAATGTGCTCAATAGGCAAGAGATCTGGGGATCTGGATGGCCAAGGAAGTGTGTCGTAAGCACGCAGACAATCAATAGAGAGGCTTGCCGTGTGTGACCTGACATTATCTTGCTTCTTCTTCTTCTTCGACCCAGACCGTCCGGCCTACCAGAAAGGACATTATCTTGCTGAAAAGTTAGCCCGGGGTGTCACGAAAAGAATGGCAATGCAACGGGTCATAGAATGTCGGCAACGTACCGCTGTGCTGGAATGATGCCACGGAGGACTATCAAAGGGGTCCGGTTATCAAACGAGATGGCACCCCAGACCATAACTCTCTGTTGTCGGGCCGTGTGGCGTGTGACAGTAAGAGCAGGATCCTGACGATGTCCGGCCTGTCTCCAAACAAGTCTGCACTGGTCGTCGGGACTCAGTTCGAAACAGGACTCATCACTGAAGACAATTCGTTCCCAATCCGAATAATTCCACGTTGATCGGGCCCGGCACCATCGCAATCGTTGTTGACGGTACATACTGGTCAGAAAGAGGCGGCGTAATGGGCGCCATGATTATAGATTCCGCTCCCATAGTCTTCTATTAATGATTCGGGTGGTCCCTTCCGTGTTTGCCATACATTGGATGGTTGATAACGACGAATCTCGCGCTGTCACAGCTGCTCTGCTAATCGCTCTATCTTCTCGTTCTGTCGTCGCTCTAGGCAGTCCGCTGCTCGCTTGCCGCTGAAATCTGTCATTTCGGACCCATTCTTGCTAGCATCGTCGATTTGCCTCATTGCTCCTACTCCAAATGCCGAGCGATTCGTCGGTGTGCCCATCCAGCTTCATGCAGTTCAATCGCACGCCCTCTTTCAAACTCCTTCATATGGTCGTAGTGGCCGCGAATTCGCCGGCGAGACATTGTTACAAACAATATAGGTAAACGCAATCAAAATTCACTGCACGTTTTGTTCCTGAAAGCGAGATTCGCTCCTTATATACATTACCATGGTGCTCTGTTTCCGATGTAGTTCCGATGTAGTTCCGATTATTCATTCATTGGCTGCGAATTTTTGATTATTTGCATATTTGGTCGAAAAGGGTTTGCATGTAAAGTTTCATTACTATCGGATTATTTTGCGAGGGTGCGTCGATTTTTTTTTCTGTATGAGAGTGTATATTACAAAGCTATATACAAATTATTTACAACGCTAATACTACAAATTCTATCTGAGACATACTAATCTACTTCATTGAAATTCAAACCTGAAATAGTACTAAACAGACCTTCAATCTGAACCTATGATAATCAAACTACGACACCATACTATACAGCTGTAGATAGATTATAGGCTATACTGTAGATGCTACCTTTCATGGCGATCAAAACACATACATGCGAGAACTCGGCAAAATGACAGATAAGTAATTCCAAAGTCTACGCTTCTTAAACGTATGGATCTGACTAGTCATGAATATGCAATTCTTCGGAACGAAAGTTGAGAAGTTTAGGACATACATTGAAATCAGTAAAAAGTAGAATTAGAATAAAATGATAATAAATAATAGAATCCTTACAATTTACACGAAACTATCACGGTACGTAAACCTTAGGGTTTCACGGAACACACTTTAAAAAAGCGTTACACAGACTGAATTGTGCTGTACAGTGCGTGAAAAACCATATAAATAAATTTTAAAATTGCATGATAAACTTAAAATTGCACAAAAGTCTGCATAAAAAATATTTAGTCTGTCTAATGTAGCAAAAGTACAGTCAGTCAAAAGAAATCCAAACACCATGCACAATTCCGGCTCCTCAGGTCGTACAGTAAAGCCAATATGTATCACTAAACTCTTAATAATGCCTGCTATGTAAAAATGAGCAACTAATTTGCATAAGGATTCGTCTTCATATTAAACCTAGCATCAATTTGATTTTTTCAAACGAAAAACCCCACCTTTTGATAAGAGATTCTAACTCTCCATTTCAGAACACCCTGAATTCATATAAAATTTATATATTTTACATATTGAAAATATATAATTTACACAATTACAATCTATGAGTATTGGAAGCCTATTGAGTTTAAACGCAATCAAATGTTCGTGAAACCCCCAAATTTTCGAATAAAATTTTGAAAAAATCATCAGAAATCATAACCTTCAATAATGTTACTTAATGGATCATTTCTTATGTAATTTTTCATTAGAATACGATTGACATAATGTTAGAATGCTATTCAAACCGTTCTTGAGATGTTATTCATTTTTCGAAAAATTTATCAAAAAATTTAAAACATTAAAACAGCATAAAATTAAAAAAATAGTAAATATTGTGAAATATGTTCAATTTTTATATGTTATTTCATGCAATGCATTTAACATTATTCTTGTGGGTCTAGTTTATTTCATTCACTAGAGAAAAAACTTCGTGTAATGGTTTTGTATTTTGACACCTAGCAATTCGCCAACATTCAGTTATATGTAAGAAATACTATTATCTCTGTTTGTCTGTAACACTTAACAATAAATTTAGCGAAGTTGGCACCTAATTTAGCGAAATATCACCAACTTGGCAATATTTTGCTCCACATTGATGAAAATATCTTTAACATTGCAAAAATGACTCCACATTACAAAAATGACGCCATATTGATGAATTAATTATTAAAATATTTTTATATATGGGCTAAATTGTTCATTGCGGATGCTATCACTATTGATAATTGTCAATTTAAAGTTTTGCGAAATGTATGTCAATTGGGTACTTCGAAATAGTTTTACATGTTATCATCCGAAAAAGCGCCAAATGTACAATTCAACATTAAAACCAATGTGCTGTACATCTTATACATTTTTTCACTATGAAAGAAGTAAATTCATTGCATTATATAGGTAAAGTCATGTGCTGTCCACTTCAGATTTTTTAAATTGAATTTGGTCTGTCAGAGCATGCTGGTCTCTCTCTAGCTCGCTCTCGCATTGATTAAAAATTCACATTGATTAAAAATAGTAAAGATTATTATTGTAATGAAAAACATGTTTTTTGTAATAATAAGGCAATTCGGCAATATCTAAATAAAAATGAATTTAAATGTTACTTAAGACTGTTTAATGATTATTTGAGTTTACTTTAAAGTAACGGTAAGTAGTATCTCTCACTGGAAGAAATAGGGCGGGTTATTCACAACACAACTCTTTAAGGAACATTTGAAAATTAATTTATCGCCACATGTAAATCAACTACATATTTATTTACACCACACAAATAAATAATTATTTTAAATCTGTCAATTTGGCTTATAATTATATTACCCCACTTTAATGTTTATTTTTATCAGCTTTAGTTTTATTTTAGATGCAGCAAGCAACAACTTCATTTTCGCGGGTTACCTTGCGGAATGAAACACAACGCAACACTGTATTTTTATTCGTCCTAAATTTAATGCATTGTTCGAAATTTAAAAAGATATATAACTAAAAAAATTAATTAATTTTTTTTCAACGTTAAATTAAATAAAAAACGCTAAATTATGACATTTAAAATGCATTTCTACAAAATCAAAGAACTGTATTTCGTGCAAAACATGCATGAGAATGAAAAAAATGCATGAAAAGGTCAAAACATATGCATGACGTACGTAAATGACGTAAAATACAACGTAAGGATGTGAAAATTTTATATATATAAACGTTCCGCTAAATGAAACTGTTTGTCGAATTTCAACTTTCTATATGCTCTGGGATCCTAGAACGAGCCCGTAAAAGATATTGAACGAAGAAACAGGGTTCACATGAAGTTCATTAAAGATGTAGAGTAAAATCAACACAATTGGAGATTTGGAATAGACATTATCATATTAAATTAATTCAATAATTTTAATTTCGTTCCCATGAAATCAAGTCTTTAAAATATAGTACTAGAGAAAGGCTTGTTGAACATCAATGTTGTCACAAAATAGGAAAATTCGTTATCGATAAAACAATACTAAACTGTATGCACTGAATTACCATGTGAGTGGGTGATGTATCAAAATAATCGAGCACTTCCACCATAGCTAGTATCTTGGTTTTGGTGTCATTCGATCCGTCTTAGTGTCAAGACCAGGGTAAATATCTAAAACTTTTAAAATTCGAATTAGGGTTCAGGATGCAAAGGAATAATCAAAATACTCAAAACAACTTTGCTTAATTACCAAGCACTTCCAGTCTAGCTATAAACTCTGTTCTAATCTCATTCGATCCGTCTTAGCTTCCAGATCAACGAAACAATTTAATATTTCGAAAACTCGAATTAGGGGGGTCACGATGCAAATGAATAATTATGAAATCCAAAACCAATTTTGAAATTGATCGAGCAATTCCACTCGAGCCAAAATCTTGGTATCGGACTCATTCAATCCGCCTCAGCTTTCAGATCAACAAAGAACTTGAAAATTTGAGAAATCCGAATTAGGGGTGTCGATACAAAGGGGGGGATTTAGGAAAAACTTACACCCCTTTGTCTCTCAAAAATGTGCCTCATTCCATCTTTATGCTTGCATTTGAAATGGTTTTCGATATTCAGACCATTTATTGAATGTGCTGGTTGGAAAATTGAAAACAAAGAACCAGTGAGTACATTGTCATTTATTCCAGCCGTACTGTTGAAGGGAATCGTTCGAGTAGATTTCTAGAAAACGCTGAGATAATATAGCGATAACCATTGCAAATTGATTTGTATTGGAGAAAATGTCATAATGTAATGCCCGTAATTCGTTTTCGAATGTGTTCAATAGATTTAGACAATTCCGCAGATATCTGCCTTTCGCTTAAGAGAAAATCCTGAATATCCTAGAGAAAATTCCGAGAACACGCTGAGAACATGTGAATTCATTAAATGAGGATGATTCAAATTCAAGTGCTTTCTCGATTTCAGAGCAAAATTTGGGCGCATTTTCAGGTCAATAGCTTTTATAAAGAAAAACAGATCGTGAAAATTAACGGAACAGATTCCATGAACGCGTTGGGGTCAGCAATGTTACTAGAAAACAATATAGAATGTTCACTCGTAATACACCTGGGACTATTCCGAGAACACGCTGCAGACAGATGGATTCAATAAACGACGATGATTTCAAATTCAAATGCTTTCTCGATTTCCGCACAATATATGAGCAATCTGCAAGTCAAAAACTTTAAAAAAAAAATCGTGAGAATCCTGGGAGCAGATTCCATAAACGCGTTGGGACCATCAGTGTCTTTAGAACATGATATAGAATTTTCACTCTTATCCCATAATTAACATCTCAGAGAAAATTCCGAGAACACGATGAGGATAGATGGATTCAATAAATGACGATGATTTCAAATTCAAATGCGTTCTCGATTTCCACACTGATGAGCAATCTGCAAGTCAAAAACTTTAAAAAAAAATAAATCGTGAAAAAATTTGGGAGCAGATTCCATAAACGCGTTGGGACCATCAGTGTCTTTAGAACATGATATAGAATGTTCACTCGTATCCCATAACTATCATCTCAGAGAAAATTCCGAGAACACGATGAGGATAGATGGATTCAATAAATGACGGTGATTTGAATTCGAATGCCTTCTCGATTTTGGAACAATGTTTGAGAAAATCTTCTGGTCAATAATTTTAAATAATTTAATCGCGAAAATTAACGGAGCAGCAATGTTACTAGAAAACAATATAGAATATTCACTCGTAATACACCTGGGATGATTCCGAGAACGCGCTGCAGACAGCTGGATTAAAAAAATGACGATGATTTCAAATTCAAATGCTTTCTCGATTTCCGCACAATATATGAGCAATCTGCAAGTCAAAAACTTAAAAAAATAAGTAAATAGGGAAAATTCTGGTAGCAGATCCCATAAACGCGTTGGGACCATCAGTGTCTTTAGAACATGATATAGAATGTTCACTCGTATCCCATAACGAACATCTCAGAGAAAATTCCGATAACACGATGAGGATAGATGGATACAATAAATGACGGTGATTTGAATTCGAATGCCTTTTCGATTTTGTCACAATGTTTGAGAAAATCTTCTGGTCAATAATTTTAAATTATTTAATCGCGAAAATTAACGGAGCAGATTCCGTGAACTTGGGAATAAATAGGTCAGTTACACATAGGTCTAGAGTAGGATAAATAAGGGTTTCTGGACCACCTGGTGCTGTGCTTTAACATGGGTACTTCAGTTTGCTATACTTTTCCATGTTAAAACTTAGGCGCACAGGATGGAAAGAGGACGGAGCTCCAACTTGACATGAGATGTTTATACGAATGGAGATTTTATCAGTTAGCTAAGAGTAAGAAGGATATTATTAATCAGTAGGTAAATATGAAGTTTTTCACTCTATAAATCTAATATTTGCTTGCAAACTTCATTTCGTCGTGTATATATATTTAAGGTATATATATATATTATTTTTCAATCCTTAAAGGTTTTTATCCATAGGCATATTTACCATGTTGGAACCCCTTTAAATAAATTGGATTCTGTCAGTATACGTGTAAAAAATAATGTATCTATCTATCTATCTATTCTATATATACTAATTGCCAAGTGTCCGTCTGTCTGTCCGTCTGTCTGTCTGTCTGTCTGTCTGTCACGCTTTTTAGGCACTTCCCGAATAGATAGAGACTTGAAATTTGGTACACGGCTCGGTCGTTCGATAAAACCCCCTGGAAAAATCGAATTTTTCGAAAACGTTCTATAGAGGGGGTGCCCCACACCAAAACGTTCGAAAAGTGAAATGACAGGAAAGCATGCTTTGCGATGAGATAGAGACTTCAAATTTGGTGTATGGGTAAATCGTTCGAAAGGAAGAAAGTGTGCATTTTCAGATTTCCAATATTTTCTACTTAAGGGGGGGTGCAGCACACCAAAACGTTCGAAAAGTGAAATGATAGGAGAGCATGCTTTGCGATGAGGTAGAGACTTCATATTTGGTGTATGGGTAAATCGTTCGAAAGGCAGAAAGTGTGCATTTTCAGATTTCCAATATTTTCTACTCAAGGGGGTGCCGCACACCAAAACGTTCGAAAAGTGAAATGATAGGAAAGCCTGCTTTGCGATAAGATAGGGACTTCAAATTTGGTATATAGGTAAACCGTTAGAAAGGAAGAAAGAGAGAAATTTCAGATTTCCAATATTTCCTATTTAAGGGGGTGTCGCACGCAAAAATGTTCGATTTTCCGAATAAATGAGAAACGGCCCCTTTAAAATTTGATAGAGGCTCAAAATTTTAAATATAGACTAATCATTTGACGAAAACACCCAAAACGAATATAATTTTTCAAAAATGTTCGTTTAAGGGGGTTTTCCAGAGGAAAACGTTCGAAATGTGAATTGATAAAAAAAAACATGCTTCGAAATAAGATACAGACTTCAAATTTGGTGTACAGGTAGATAGTTCGAAAGGAAGAACATGTGCAATTTCAGTTTTCCGATATTTTGAACTTTTGGGGGTGCCTCAAAACTAAATGTTCGATTTGTCGAATAAATAAGAAACGCGAATTATTAAAAAATTTACATTATTCAGGGGTTGCTTAATGTGGGGCCGTTGATTTTCAACGGGTATGCGGCTAGTATATACTAATTGCCAAGTGTCCGTCTGTCTGTCCGTCTGTCTGTCTGTCTGTCTGTCTGTCACGCCTTTTTCAGGCACTTCCCGAATAGATAGAGACTTGCAATTTGGTACACGGCTCGGTCGTCCGATAAAACCCCCTGGAAAAATCGAATTTTTCGAAAACGTTCTATAGAGGGGGTGCCCCACACCAAAATGTTCGAAAAGTGAAATGACGGGAAAGCATACTTTGCGATGAGATAGAGACTTCAAATTTGGTATATGGGTAAATCACTCGAAAGGAAGAAAGTGTGCAATTTCAGATTTTCAATATTTTATTCTTAAGGGGGGGTGCAGCACACCAAAACGTTCGAAAAGTGATATGATAGGAGAGCATGCTTTGCGATGAGATAGGGACTTCAAGTTTGGAGTATGGGTAAACCGTTTGAAACAAAGAAAGTGTGGAATTTCAGATTTCCAATATTTTCTACTTAAGGGGGTGCCGCACACCAAAACGTTCGAAAAGTGAAATGATAGGAAAGCATGCTTTGCGATGAGATAGAGACTTCAAATTCGGTGTATGGGTAAATCTTTCGAAAGGAAGAAAAAGTGCAATTTCAGATTTCCAATATTTTCTACTTAAGGGGGTGTCGCACACCAAAACGTTCGATTTACCGAATAAATGAGAAAATACGCCTTTAAAATTTGATAGAGGCTTAAAATTTGGTATATGGGCTAATAATTTGACAAAAACGCCCAAGACGGATACAGTTTTTCAAAAATGTTCGTTTAAGGGGGTGCTCCAGAGAGTAAAACGTTCGAAAAGTCAATTGATAAAAAAACCATGCTTTGGAATGAGATAGAGATATCAGATTTGGTGTAAGGATAGATAGTTTGAAAGGGCGAAAGTGTACAATTTCAGTTTACCAATATTTTCTACTTTAGGGGTGCCGCACACACCAAAATGTTCGATTTTCGGAATAAAGGATAAACGCTCCTTTAAAAACGTGATAGAGGTTTTATATCTGGTATATAGGCGAAACATATCATAGAAATCACAAAAAGAATAGAGTTTTTAAAAAATGTATAGTTAAAGTAGTGGGTACTCCACACAAAAGCATTCGAAAGATGAAATGCTAGAAAAGCATGCTTCGCGATGAGATAGAGACTTTTAATTTGGTGTACGGGTAAAAAGTTGGAAAGGAAGAAATTGTGCAATTTCAGTCTTCCAACATTTGCTATTGTAGGGGGTGCCGATGTCTTTCTATCTATTCGTTCGAAACGTTCGAAAAGAGAATTGATAAAAAACCATGCTTCGAAATGAGATACGGGTAAAAAGTTGGAAAGGAAGAAAGTGTGCAATTTCAGTCTTCCACCATTTGCTATTGTAGGGGGTGCCGATGTCTCTCTATCTATTCGTTCGAAAAGAGAATTGATAAAAAATCATGCTTCGAAATGAGATAGAGATATCAAATTTGGTGTAAGGGTAGATAGTTTGAAAGGAAGAAAGTGTGAAATTTCAGATTTCCAATATTTGCTACTTTAAGGGGTGCGCACACTAATATGTTCGATTTTCTGAATAAATGAGGCACGCTTCCTTTTAAATGTGATAGAGGCTTGATATTTGGTATATGGGCCAATCATCTGATACAAAACACAATACAAACAGAGGAAGAAGTGCGAAAATTTAGTTTTCAAATATTTTCTCCTTTAGGGGGTTCTGCACACCAAAATATTCGATTTGTCGAATAAATGTGAAACGCGAATTATTATAAAATTTACATTATTCAGGGATTGCTTATTGCGAGACCGTTGATTTTCAACGGGTATTCGGCTAGTCTTAATATAATTCAACATGATTCTAATTGATCTTAGATAGCTTCTTGCAATGTATATAAATGGATTCACTTCCTCTAAAGAATAAATCTTCATTTTATTAATTAACTTGCAGCATACCCGTTCTTCGTACGGAGTATATAATGTAAAGAAACTTATAATTCGCAATCATGTGCAAATTCTGTTAAAATATTAAATTCATTGCTCCAAAGAGAAGATTATGAATATCTGTTCTCTCTAAGCAAAATTATCTTCACGGGCAGATCTGAAGAATAAAACATCCTGGCCCCTTTCGTCAGCAAATTTACAAAACAAAAGGAATTGCATCAATATATGCAACCCCGCACTACTTATATTGTCGCAGATTAGAAAATATGCCATTGTGTTAGTAGAAGATTACCCGCATTACAATATGAGTCTCAAAAATCTTTGCCAAAATAAAAGAGATGACGTAATAAATTGAAAATATCAATAATCCCCGTAGTCTTTATACCAGAAGGTCGTAATTGATTCCAATATCTGCCAATATATATCAAAATATATGCCAATATACCTGTACTACTTATATTCTCGTAGATTAGAAGATATATCCGTGCTTTTGTAGAAGATTACTCATACAACGTACTATATATGAGTTTCAATAATTTTCGTCATAAATAAACAATGGCATAATAACTTGAAAATATCAATAATCCCTGAATCAACAGTCCCCGAAAATATCAATGATAATAATGTTTAAACCTGAAGACCGTAATTGATATTATCCAGTCAAAAATGCAAATGTCAATGAAATTTATTTTATATACATATCTTTATTATTCAAATCGGAAAAGATTTAATAAAAATCGTATGGCACATAACACATTGAATCCGTTGCTAAGCGGCATGATATCATTTGCTTCAAATAAATTGATGTAAATCATATCGTCTGAATAATGCTATCTCCATGGAAAGTTTGGCGACATTTTCGTCAATTTAGCGATAACTTAAAAAATCGCTAAATTTATCGCCAAGTGGGACTGTAGAACTGATAGTCCCATTTTGCGGCAAATTGACGAAGCACCATCACAACACTATTCCCTAGCAAAACATAATTAATTTCATTTATTAAGCGCAATTTTATCAATTCCATGATATTTTTATGGATTTACAAATATTTTTATCAATTTGGTGACATTAAAAAAATTCGTTAAATGTGTAAAAGTAGGATGGATGGACTGACCGACAAATGCTACCGAAACATCATTTCAGTACTCTATTCTAAAAAAACAAATTCAATTTCATTGATCCGCTAATTTGGTAAAGTTTAAGAAAAGTCACCATGTTAGCGATATTCCGCCAAATTCGTAGCTCCGAATTTGCAGATCTGAGGAATAAAATATCCTGATCCCGTTTGTATATACTAAATGAAAACACTAAAATTGTATAAGATACACCCGTTCTACTCTTTTTCTGTTTCAACAATCAGCTAAATGAATTTATTGGGTAAATACAATATATGAGTTTATTAGCTAAACACAATATATGAGCTTGAAACCTCTTTGCTAAAATAAATGAAAGTGATGTACGCAGTCCGCAAGTTACATAATTAAAAGAACAATCAAACCGTTCATTTATAAAATATATTTTTACATCCATGTATTTATTATTCAACTCGAAAAGAAAATAATAATAATTAACAAACACATTTAATTTTATTGCGTTGCCTAGCAACCTGATATAAGATAGAATCTTCCTCATAAAATGCGAAATCAAATAACCATTTTGATTTCTTTATACTTTTCATCGTTGAGTAAAAACTTGTGAAAAATATAAGCCATGGAGGTAGATTTTGGCATTTAAATTCATGTTTCAAACAATTCATGCTTTCAGATAGTGACTAATTAGCGCAAAAAATCTCCACCAAACTCAGAAATAAAATTTTATTTCTTTTTGACGTTTTAAACAAACGATTTTCATCCTTTCCGTTTGGATAAACCACGGAGTTAGAGAGTAGAAATCCTCGGAAAAAGTCCCGTTTTTCATTAATATCTCGACAACCCCTGGTTTTAGAAACCCGAAACTTTGACGAAATTTATGGGGGGCTATTTCAAGGCTACCTACAAAATTTTTTTGAATTCGGTTTAGCCGTTCTCTCGTGATGATGAGACAAACGAAAGTTTCGTTTTTTCTCAAGAATCACTGGTCGTAGAAACTCCAAACATGGACTAAATTTTAGGTGGGGCTATTTCTAGGCTACTCACAAAATTTCATCAAATTCGGTTCAGCTGTTCTCTCGTGATGATGGGACAAACATACAGACAGACAGATTTTCAATTTTATATATAAAGACTAGCAACATACCCGTTCTTCGTACGGAGTATAAAATATAAAGAAACTTATAATTCAGATTCATATGCAAATTATGTTAAAATATTAAATTTATTGCTCCTAAAGAGAAGTTTATGAATATCTGTTCTCATCATGCAAAATTATCGTCACGGGCAGATCTGCAGAATAAAACATCCTGGCCCCTTTCGAAAGCAAATTTACAAAAAAAAAAGGAATTGAATCAATATATGCAAAATGAAAGCATTAAAATTGTATAGGACCCGTACTACTTATATACGCGAATATTAGAAGATATAAACTGTATTAGTAGATTACATGTACAGTATTGTGGCAATTAATTGAGAAATGCAGTTTTTTTTATAAAATTCAGTTTTATTCAAGTTTTCTATGGATACATTTAAAACTAATAAGTGATATGACCTCCCCGAGACTTTATAACATCACAGACACGTTTCGGCATGGAATGTACTAGACTAGCACATGTAGTTTTAATTTCAACGTCTCTGAACCTATGTCAATAACGGCCGAAATTAGCTTGTCCATCGTCGTACAGTCAAATTTGTGAAGCCATTTTTTGACAATAGCCCACAAATTTTCTATGGGATTCAAGTCTGGTGAATTCCCGGGCCAATCCAGAACGGTAATATTTTTCTTTGAGCAGAAATGTTTGATTCGCTTCGAAGTGTGACATGGCGCGCTGTCTTGTTGGAAAACGCAATCTCCGTTCGGCCACAGTTTAGCCATGGTTGGAAGCACTTTTCGGGTCAATATGACTTCGTAACTGGCACTGTTCATCATTCCCTCTACGGGAACAAGAGATTCTGTCCCCAAAACGCTGAAACAACACCAAAACATCTTTTTGGGCGGATGCTTGGGTGCTTGATTGATGTGGTGCTGATTGAGAGGTTCTCCTTGGCTCCTTCTCACGAACATAGATCTAAATCCCTGAACCACAAAATGTGTTTCGTCAGAAAAGATAACTTTCTCCCTGTCCTTCTCAGTCCATGTTTTGTATTTCCATGCCCATTCCAACCTTTTTTTCTTCATGCGAAGCGTCAGAAGCTGCAACTTGTACGGTCGACGTGCTCTCCGCCCGTGTTCTAACAGCCTGTATCGCACTGTTGAAGGTGCAATATCAACACCAGCTGCCACCATGGACTTAGACAGGTCAAAACTGGTTAATCGAGGATTTTTAACACTCATTCGATGTAAAGTTTTGTCGTCACGAGTCGAAGTTGATCTTTTTCGGCCGCATCTTCCAGAGCGGTTGGTTCCAGCATTTCCTGTTTCCTGAAACCGCTTCCAGATCCTCCCGACACTTGCTGTACTCACTCCACATATTTTACCTATTTCCTCGAACGTCTTAGAAGTGTGTTCTCTAAGCGCAATCACTTTAGCACGTGTTTCCGCGCTGATATCCATGACGCTAATGAGCCCCGCAACAACTGAGAAACTACCACTGCGGAACACCTGCCACCTGGCGGAGGAATTTGAACACCTGCTACTTACCAGGTGCATACGAACACCTGCTACTTTGATAATAACGGCAATTTGAACTCTGAGCTAATTTGGAGTGCTTCTTCCTAAGCTTACGTGTGATAAAACGAAAAAAATGACATTTCTCAATTAATTGCCACAATACTGTATAAATTGAAAATATCAATAAACCCGTAATTGATTCCAATATTTGCCAGAATGAAAGCACTAAAATTATATAGCAATATATATATACCCATACTACTTATATTGTCGCAGATTAGAAAATATACCTGTATGTCAGTAGAAGATTACCCTTATTACAATATGAGTCTAAAAAATCTTTGCCGAAATAAAACAGATGACATTATAAATTGAAAATTTCAATTATCCCCGTAATCTTTATACCAGAAGGTCACCAGAAGGAAGAAGACTTTATGCCAATATATATCAAAATATATGCCTATATACCTGTACTACTTATATTCTCGTAGATTAGAAGATAACACGTGCATTTATAGAAGATTACTCGCACAACGTACAATATGTGAGTTTCAACAATTTTTGTCATAATAAAACAATGGTATAATAATTTGAAAATATCAATAATCCCTGAATCAATAATCCCCGAAAATATCAATAATAATAATGTGTAACCTGAAGACCGTAATCGATATTTTCCAGACAAAAATGCAATGCCAATGAAATTTATTTTATATACATATCTTTATTATTCAAATCGGAAAAGATTTAATTAAAATCATATGCCACATAACACATTGGATTTACATACATTGCTAAACGACATGATATCAGTTGCTTCAAATAAATTGATGGAAATCATATCGTCTGAGTAATGCTATCTCCATGAAAGGTTTGGCGATATTTTCTTCAATTTAGCGATAACTTAAAAAATCGCCAAATTTATCGCCAAGTGGGACTGTAAAACTGATAGTCCCATTTTGCGACAAATTGACGAAACAGCATCATAATATTATCCTCTAACAAAACACAATTAATTTCATTTATTAAGCGCAATTTTATCAATTTCATGACATTTTTATAGATTCACAAACATTTTTATCAACTTGGTGATATTTTAAAAATTCGATAAATGTGTTACTAAGTAGGATGAATAGACTGACCCACAAATGCTACCGAAACATCATTTCAGTACTGTCTTCTAAAAAGACGAATTTAATTTCATTGATTTGCGTCGTTTTTAGCAATTTAGCGTCGTGTTTAGCATTTCCGTCAATTTGGCAAAGTTTAAGAAAAGTTGCCAAGTTAGTGATATTCCGCCAAATTCGTAGCTCTGAAATTGCAGATCTGAAGAATAAAACATCCTGTGTGTGATCCCGTTTGTATATACTAAATGCAAACACTAAAATTGTATTAGAAGATATACCCTTTCTACTCTTTTTCTGTTTCAACAATCGGATAAATGAGTTTATTTGTAAACACAATATGAGTTTATTAGCTAAACACAATATAAAAGCTTAAAAACTCTTTGTCAAATGAAAGTGATGTACGCAGTCCGTAATTAATATAATTAAAAGAAAAATCAAACCGCTCATTTACAAAATATATTTATACATCTATTTATTTACCATTCAAAAAAATAATAATAACAAATATTAAGAAACACATTTAATTTAATTGCGTTGCTGAGCAACATAATATAATAAAGAATCTTCCTCATAAACTGCGAAATTAAATAACCATTTTGATCTCTTCCCCATAAAATGCAAAAATAAAAACCCTTTTGATTTCTTTATACTTTCCATTGTTTAGTAAATGCTTGACCATGGAGTTAGATTTTCCATTAAAATTCATGTTTCAAACAATTCATGCTTTCAGATAGTGACTAATTAATGCAAAAATCATGCACTAAGATCAGAAATGAAGTTTTAATTCACGTTGAAGACCCAGACCGACCGACTCGTCGACAAGGACATGAGTAGCCATTTGGTCGGCCGGTTTTAATTCA
The DNA here is from genome assembly GCA_951213105.1 of Amaurobius ferox. Classification (NCBI taxonomy): domain Eukaryota; kingdom Metazoa; phylum Arthropoda; class Arachnida; order Araneae; family Amaurobiidae; genus Amaurobius; species Amaurobius ferox. The sequence continues at coordinate 94,222,370 of OX578142.1, read as the reverse complement.
CGTTGACGTTTTAACCAAACGATTTTCATCCTTTCCGTTTGGATAAACCACGGAGTTAGAGAGTAGATCTCTTAGGATAAAGTTCCGTTTTTCATTAATATCTCGACAGCCCCTGGTATTAGAAACTCGAAACTTGGGCAAAATTTATGGTAGGCTATTTCTAGGCTACCCACAAAATTTCTTCAAATTCGATTCAGCCGTTCTCCCGTGATGATGGGACAGACAGACAGACAGACAGACAGATTTTCAATTTTATTTATATAGACTAGCAGCATACCCGTTCTTCGTACGGAGTATATAATATAAAGAAACTTGAAATTCATAATCATGCCCAAATTCTTATAGTATACTAAATGACATGTTTAATCAAAATATTTTGCTAAAATATTTAATATAATGCTCCTAAAAAGAAGTTTAAGAATCTCTGTTCTCGCTATATAAAATTATCTTCATGGACATATCTGAAGAATAAAACATCTTGGACCCCTTATGTAACCAAATATAAAAAAAATATGGAATTGAATCAATATATGCAAAATAAAAGCGTTAAAATTGTATGGGACCCGTACTAATTATATACGCGAATATTAGAAAATATAACCTGTATTAGTAGATTACCCGTTTTGCAATATGAGTCTCAAATGTTTTTTGGTAAAATACAACAGACGACGTAATAAATTGAATATATAATTAATCCCCGTAATCTTCATACCAGAAGACTGTACTTGATTCCAATATATATGCCAATATATGTCAAAATATATGCCAATATACCTGTACTACTTATATTCTCGTAGGTTAGAAGATATACCCGTGCATTCCTAGAAGATTACTCGTACAACGTACAATATGCGTGTGTCAGCAATTTTTGCCGCAATAAAACAATGGCGTAATAACTTAAATATATCAATAATCACTGAATCAATAATTCCGGAAAATATCAATAATAATAATGTTTAAACCTGAAGAGTATAATTGATATTATCCAGTCCAAAATGAAATGGCAATGAAATTTATTTTATATACATATCTTCATTATTCAAATCGGAAAGGATTTAATAAAAATCGTCTGCCGCATAAACACATTGGATTTAAATCCGTTGCTAAGCGACATGATATCATTTGCTTCAAATAAATTGGTAGAAAAAATATCGTCTAAATAGTTATATTTCTATGGAACATTTGGCGACAGTTTCGTCAAATTAGCGACATTTTAAAAAATCGCCAAATTTATCGCCAAGTGGGACTGTAGAACTGACAGTTCCACTTTGCGACAAATTGACGAAATATCATCACAATACTATCCCCTAACAAAAAACAATTAATATCATTTATGTAGCGCAATTTTATCAATTTCAAGATATTTTTATAGATTTGAAAACATTTTTATCAATTTGGTGACATTTTAAAAATTCGCTAAATGTATTACTAAGTAGGATGGTTGGTCTGACAGATAAATGCTAACCAAACATCATTTCAGTACTCTCTTCTAACAAAACAAAAAAAAATTTCATTGATATGTAGAAGACCCAAGCCACACGACCAACCCGAAGGTTTATGGCAGCTGTTTGTGTGTCGTTTATATCAATTTGGCGACATTTCCGTCAATTTGGCAAAGTTTAAGAAAAGTTGTCAAATTAGCGATATCCCTCCAAATTCGTAGCTTTGAATTTGCAGATCCGAATGAAACATTCTTATCCCGTTTCAATATACTAAATGAAAACACTACAATTGTATTAGAAGATATACCCGCTCTACTCTTTTTCCGTTTCAACAATCGGCTATATGAATTTATTGGCTAAACACAATATATGAGTTTAGTAGCTAAATACGATATAAGCTTGAAAACTCTTTGCCAAAATAAATGAAATTGATGTACGCAGTCAGCAATTAATATAATTAAAAGAAAAATCAAACCGTCCATTTATAAGATATACTTTTATATCCATTTATCCATTTATTTATTATTTAAATCGAAAAAAAATAATAAAAACATTAAGAAACACATTTAATTTAATTGCGATGCCGAGCAACATGATATATCCTCCTAAAATGTTAAAATTTATTAACCACTAACAGCACACCAACTTGTAGACTGTACTTGATTCCAATATATATGCCAATATATGTCAAAATATATGCCAATATACCTGTACTACTTATATTCACGTAGGTTAGAAGATATACCCGTGCATTCCTAGAAGATTACTCGTACAACGTACAATATGCGTGTGTCAGCAATTTTTGCCGCAATAAAACAATGGCGTAATAACTTAAAAATATCAATAATCCCTGAATCAATAATTCCGGAAAATATCAATAATAATAATGTTTAAACCTGAAGAATATAATTGATATTATCCAGTCCAAAATGAAATGGCAATGAAATTTATTTTATATACATATCTTCATTATTCAAATCGGAAAGGATTTAATAAAAATCGTCTGCCGCATAAACACATTGGATTTAAATCCGTTGCTAAGCGACATGATATTATTTGCTTCAAATAAATTGGTAGAAAAAATATCGTCTAAATAGTTATATTTCTATGGAACATTTGGCGACAATTTCGTCAAATTAGCGACATTTTAAAAAATCGCCAAATTTATCGCCAAGTGGGACTGTAGAACTGACAGTTCCACTTTGCGACAAATTGACGAAATATCATCACAATACTATCGCCTAACAAAAAACAATCAATATCATTTAAGTAGCGCAATTTTATCAATTTCAAAATATTTTTATAGATTTGAAAACATTTTTATCAATTTGGTGACATTTTAAAAATTCGCTAAATGTATTACTAAGTAGGATGGTTGGTCTGACAGAGAAATGCTAACCAAACATCATTTCAGTACTCTCTTCTAACAAAACAAAGAAAATTTCATTGATATGTAGAAGACCCAAGCCACACGACCAACCCGAAGGTTTATGGCAGCTGTTTGTGTGTCGTTTATATCAATTTGGCGACATTTCCGTCAATTTGGCAAAGTTTAAGAAAAGTTGTCAAATTATCGATATCCCTCCAAATTCGTAGCTTTGAATTTGCAGATCTGAATGAAACATTCTTATCCCGTTTCAATATACTAAATGAAAACACTACAATTGTATTAGAAGATATACCCGCTCTACTCTTTTTCTGTTTCAACAATCGGCTATATGAATTTATTGGCTAAACACAATATATGAGTTTAGTAGCTAAATACGATAAAATTTTGTGGGTAGCCCAGAAATAGCCCCACTTAAAATTATATCCGTGTTTTGAGTTTCTACGACCAGTGGTTCTCGAGATATTAGTAAAAAACGAAATTTTCGTTTGTCTCATCATCACGGAAAAACGGCTGAACCGAATTTAATGAAATTTAGTGAATAGCCTTGAAATATCCCCCCATAACTTTTGTCCAAGTTTCGAGTTTCTAAGACCTGGGGTTGTCGAGATATTAATGAAAAACGGAACTTTTTCCTAGGAGTTCTACTCCCTAACTCCGTGGTTTATCCGAACGAAAAGCTTGAAAATCGTTTGAAAGTGAATTAAAATTTAATCTCTGAGTTTGATGGGAGATTTTTTGCGTTAATTAGTCACTTTCTGAAAACATGAATTGTTTGAAACATGATTTAAAGGGGAAATCTATCTCCATGGTTCATGGTTTATTTAAAACAAGCTTTTACGGAACCATGAGAAGTATAGAGAAATCAAAATCGTTATTTAATTTCGCAGTTTATGTTATAAGACATGACATATTTAACATGTTATAAGATTCTATCTTATATCATGTTACTCAGAAACGCAATTAAATTAAATCTGTCTGTTAATTTTAATAATTATTTTTTCGATTTGAATAATAAATAAATGGATATAAAAATATATTTTAGAAAAGAACGATTTGATTTTTCTTATAGCAGTTTTGACTGGATAATATCAATTACGGTCTTCATTTTAAAAATTATTATTATTTATATTTTCGGGGATTATTGATTCAAGGATTATTGATATTTTCAAGTTATTATGCAATTATTTTATTATGACAAAAATTGTTTAAACTCATATATTGTATGTTGTACGAATCTTCTACAAATACACGTGTATATCTTTTAATCTACGAGAATATAAGTAGTACAGGTATATTGACATATGTTTTGATATATATTGGCATATATTGGAATCAATTACGACCTTCTGGTATAAAGAGTACGGATATTATTGATGTTTTCAATTTATTACGTCATCTCTTTTATTTTGGCAAATATTTTTGAGACGCATATAGTAATACGGGTAATCTTCTACTAACACATTGGCATATTTTCTGATCTGCGACAATATAATTAGTACGGGGTTGCATATATTCATTCAATTCCTATTTTTTCTTCTGTAAATTTGCTTACAAAAGGGGGCAGGATGTTTTATTCTTCAGATCTGATCGTGAAGATAATTTTGCATAGTGAGAACATATATTCTTAAACTTCTCTTTAGGAGCAATAAATTTAATATTTTAACAGAATTTGCACATGATTGCGAACTTTAAGTTTCTTTAAATTATACACTCCGTACGAATAACGGGTGTGCTGTTAGTGGTTAATAAATTTTAACATTTTAGGAGGATATATCATGTTGCTCGGCATCGCAATTAAATTAAATGTGTTTGTTAATGTTTTTATTATTTTTTTTCGATTTAAATAATAAATAAATGGGTAAATGGATATAAAAGTATATCTTATGAATGGACGGTTTGATTTTTCTTTTAATTATATTAATTGCTGACTGCGTACATCAATTTCATTTATTTTGGCAAAGAGTTTTCAAGCTTATACCGTATTTAGCTACTAAACTCATATATTGTGTTTAGCCAATAAATTCATATAGCCGATTGTTGAAACAGAAAAAGAGTAGAGCGGGTATATCTTCTAATACAATTGTAGTGTTTTCATTTAGTATATTGAAACGGGATAAGTATGTTTCATTCAGATCTGCAAATTCAAAGCTACGAATTTGGAGGGATATCGCTAATTTGACAACTTTTCTTAAACTTTGCCAAATTGACGGAAATGTCGCCAAATTGATATAAACGACACACAAACAGCTGCCATAAACCTTCGGGTTGGTCGTGTGGCTTGGGTCTTCTACATATCAATGAAATTTTTTTTTGTTTTGTTAGAAGAGAGTACTGAAATGATGTTTGGTTAGCCTTTATCTGTCAGACCAACCATCCTACTTAGTAATACATTTAGCGAATTTTTAAAATGTCACCAAATTGATAAAAATGTTTTCAAATCTATAAAAATATCTTGAAATTGATAAAATTGCGCTACATAAATGATATTAATTGTTTTTTGTTAGGGGATAGTATTGTGATGATATTTCGTCAATTTGTCGCAAAGTGGAACTGTCAGTTCTACAGTCCCACTTAGCGATAAATTTGGCGATTTTTTAAAATGTCGCTAATTTGACGAAACTGTCGCCAAATGTTCCATAGAAATATAACTATTTAGACGATATTTTTTCTACCGATTTATTTGAAGCAAATGATATCATGTCGCTTAGCAACGGATTTAAATCCAATGTGTTTATGCGGCAGACGATTTTTATTAAATCCTTTCCGATTTGAATAATGAAGATATGTATATAAAATAAATTTCATTGCCATTTCATTTTGGACTGGATAATATCAATTATACTCTTCAGGTTTAAACATTATTATTATTGATATTTTCCGGAATTATTGATTCAGGGATTATTGATATTTTTAAGTTATTACGACATTGTTTTATTGCGGCAAAAATTTCTGACACACGCATATTGTACGTTGTACGAGTAATCTTCTAGGAATGCACGGGTATATCTTCTAACCTACGAGAATATAAGTAGTACAGGTATATTGGCATATATTTTGACATATATTGGCATATATATTGGAATCAAGTACAGTCTTCTGGTATGAAGATTAAGGGGATTAATGATATTTTCAATTTATTACGTCGTCTGTTGTATTTTACCAAAAAACATTTGTGACTCATATTGCAAAAGGGTAATCTTCTACTAATAATCGGACATTATAAGTAGTACGTGTATATCTTCCCATATAATTTTAGCACTTTAATTTTGACATATATTGGAATAAATGACTGTCTTCAGATTTAAAGATTACGGGTTTATTGGTATTTTCAATATATACATGTAATCTACTATTACAGGTTATATTTTCTAATATTCGCGTATATAATTAGTACGGGTCCCATACAATTTTAACGCTTTTATTTTGCATATATTGATTCAATTCCATATTTTTTTTTATATTTGCTTACATAAGGGGTCCAAGATGTTTTATTCTTCAGATATGACCATGAAGATAATTTCATATAGCGAGAACAGAGATTCTTAAACTTCTTTTTAGGAGCATTATATTAAATATTTTAACAGAATATTTTGATTAAACATGTCATTTAGTATACTATAAGAATTTGGGCATGATTATGAATTTCAAGTTTCTTTATATTATATACTCCGTACGAAGAACGGGTATGCTGCTAGTATTTAATATAATCCTCCTAAAAAGAAGTTTAAGAATCTCTGTTCTCGCTATATAAAATTATCTTCATGGACATATCTGAAGAATAAAACATCTTGGACCCCTTATGTAAGCAAATATAAAAAAAAATATGGAATTGAATCAATATATGCAAAATAAAAGCGTTAAAATTGTATGGGACCCGTACTAATTACATACGCGAATATTAGAAAATATAACCTGTATTAGTAAATTACATGTATAAATTGAAAATACCAATAAACCCGTAATCTTTAAATCTGAAGACAGTCATTTATTCCAATATATGTTAAAATTAAAGTGCTAAAATTATATGGGAAGATATACACGTACTACTTATAATGTCCGATTATTAGTAGAAGATTACCCGTTTTGCAATATGAGTCACAAATGTTTTTTGGTAAAATACAACAGACGACGTAATAAATTGAATATATAATTAATCCCCTTAATCTTCATACCAGAAGACTGTACTTGATTCCAATATATATGCCAATATATGTCAAAATATATGCCAATATACCTGTACTACTTATATTCACGTAGGTTCGAAGATATACCCGTGCATTCCTAGAAGATTACTCGTACAACGTACAATATGTGTGTGTCAGCAATTTTTGCCGCAATAAAACAATGGCGTAATAACTTAAAAATATCAATAATCCCTGAATCAATAATTCCGGAAAATATCAATAATAATAATGTTTAAACCTGAAGAATATAATTGATATTATCCAGTCCAAAATGAAATGGCAATGAAATTTATTTTATATACATATCTTCATTATTCAAATCGGAAAGGATTTAATAAAAATCGTCTGCCGCATAAACACATTGGATTTAAATCCGTTGCTAAGCGACATGATATTATTTGCTTCAAATAAATTGGTAGAAAAAATATCGTCTAAATAGTTATATTTCTATGGAACATTTGGCGACAATTTCGTCAAATTAGCGACATTTTAAAAAATCGCCAAATTTATCGCCAAGTGGGACTGTAGAACTGACAGTTCCACTTTGCGACAAATTGACGAAATATCATCACAATACTATCGCCTAACAAAAAACAATCAATATCATTTAAGTAGCGCAATTTTATCAATTTCAAAATATTTTTATAGATTTGAAAACATTTTTATCAATTTGGTGACATTTTAAAAATTCGCTAAATGTATTACTAAGTAGGATGGTTGGTCTGACAGAGAAATGCTAACCAAACATCATTTCAGTACTCTCTTCTAACAAAACAAAGAAAATTTCATTGATATGTAGAAGACCCAAGCCACACGACCAACCCGAAGGTTTATGGCAGCTGTTTGTGTGTCGTTTATATCAATTTGGCGACATTTCCGTCAATTTGGCAAAGTTTAAGAAAAGTTGTCAAATTATCGATATCCCTCCAAATTCGTAGCTTTGAATTTGCAGATCTGAATGAAACATTCTTATCCCGTTTCAATATACTAAATGAAAACACTACAATTGTATTAGAAGATATACCCGCTCTACTCTTTTTCTGTTTCAACAATCGGCTATATGAATTTATTGGCTAAACACAATATATGAGTTTAGTAGCTAAATACGATATAAGCTTGAAAACTCTTTGCCAAAATAAATGAAATTGATGTACGCAGTCAGCAATTAATATAATTAAAAGAAAAATCAAACCGTCCATTCATAAGATATACTTTTATATCCATTTATCCATTTATTTATTATTTAAATCGAAAAAAAATAATAAAAACATTAACAAACACATTTAATTTAATTGCGATGCCGAGCAACATGATATATCCTCCTAAAATGTTAAAATTTATTAACCACTAACAGCACACCCGTTATTCGTACTGAGTGTATAATTTAAAGAAACTTAAAGTTCGCAATCATGTGCAAATTCTGTTAAAATATTAAATTTATTGCTCCTAAAGAGAAGTTTAAGAATATATGTTCTCACTATGCAAAATTATCTTCACGATCAGATCTGAAGAATAAAACATCCTGCCCCTTTTGTAAGCAAATTTACAGAAGAAAAAATAGGAATTGAATGAATATATGCAACCCCGTACTAATTATATTGTCGCAGATCAGAAAATATGCCAATGTGTTAGTAGAAGATTATCCGTATTACAATATGCGTCTCAAAAATATTTGCCAAAATAAAAGAGATGACGTAATAAATTGAAAACATCAATAATATCCGTACTCTTTATACCAGAAGGTCGTAATTGATTCCAATATATGCCAATATATATCAAAACATATGTCAATATACCTGTACTACTTATATTCTCGTAGATTAAAAGATATACACGTGTATTTGTAAAAGATTCGTACAACATACAATATATGAGTTTAAACAATTTTTGTCATAATAAAATAATTGCATAATAACTTGAAAATATCAATAATCCTTGAATCAATAATCCCCGAAAATATAAATAATAATAATTTTTAAACCTGAAGACCGTAATTGATATTATCCAGTCAAAAATGCTATAAGAAAAATCAAATCGTTCTTTTCTAAAATATATTTTTATATCCATTTATTTATTATTCAAATCGAAAAAATAATTATTAAAATTAACAGACAGATTTAATTTAATTACGTTTCTGAGTAACATGATATAAGATAGAATCTTATAACACGTTAAATATGTCATGTCTTATAACATAAACTGCGAAATTAAATAACGATTTTGATTTCTCTATACTTCTCATTGTTCCGTAAAAGCTTGTTTTAAATAAACCATGAACCATGGAGATAGATTTCCCCTTTAAATCATGTTTCAAACAATTCATGTTTTCAGAAAGTGACTAATTAACGCAAAAAATCTCCCATCAAACTCAGAGATTAAATTTTAATTCACTTTCAAACGATTTTTAAGCTTTTCGTTTGGATAAACCACGGAGTTAGGGAGTAGAACTCCTAGGAAAAAGTTCCGTTTTTCATTAATATCTCGACAACCTCAGGTCTTAGAAACTCGAAACTTGGACAAAAGTTATGGGGGGATATTTCAAGGCTATTCACTAAATTTCATTAAATTCGGTTCAGCCGTTTTTCCGTGATGATGAGACAAACGAAAATTTCGTTTTTTACTAATATCTCGAGAACCACTTGTCGTAGAAACTCAAAACACAGATATAATTTTAAGTGGGGCTATTTCTGGGCTACCCTCAAAATTTCATCAAATTCGGTTCAGCCGTTCTCCCGTGATGGTGTGACAAACAGACAGACAGACAGACAGACAGACAGACAGACAGACAGATTTTCATTTTTATTTATATAGACTAGCAGCATACCCGTTCTTCGTACGGAGTATATAATATAAAAGAAACTTGAAATTCATAATCATGCCCAAATTCTTATAGTATACTAAATGACATGTTTAATCAAAATATTCTGTTAAAATATTTAATATAATGCTCCTAAAAAGAAGTTTAAGAATCTCTGTTCTCGCTATATAAAATTATCTTCATGGACATATCTGAAGAATAAAACATCTTGGACCCCTTATGTAAGCAAATATAAAAAAAATATGGAATTGAATCAATATATGCAAAATAAAAGCGTTAAAATTGTATGGGAGCCGTACTAATTATATACGCGAATATTAGAAAATATAACCTGTATTAGTAGATTACATGTATAAATTGAAAATACCAATAAACCCGTAATCTTTAAATCTGAAGACAGTCATTTATTCCAATATATGTCAAAATTAAAGTGCTAAAATTATATGGGAAGATATACACGTACTACTTATAATGTTCGATTATTAGTAGAAGATTACCCGTTTTGCAATATGAGTCACAAATGTTTTTTGGTAAAATACAACAGACGACGTAATAAATTGAATATATAATTAATCCCCTTAATCTTCATACCAGAAGACTGTACCTGATTCCAATATATATGCCAATATATGTCAAAATATATGCCAATATACCTGTACTACTTATATTCTCGTAGTTTAGAAGATATACCCGTGCATTCCTAGAAGATTACTCGTACAACGTACAATATGCGTGTGTCAGCAATTTTTGCCGCAATAAAACAATGGCGTAATAACTTAAAAATATCAATAATCCCTGAATCAATAATTCCGGAAAATATCAATAATAATAATGTTTAAACCTGAAGAGTATAATTGATATTATCCAGTCCAAAATGAAATGGCAATGAAATTTATTTTATATACATATCTTCATTATTCAAATCGGAAAGGATTTAGTAAAAATCGTCTGCCGCATAAACACATTGGATTTAAATCCGTTGCTAAGCGACATGATATCATTTGCTTCAAATAAATTGGTAAAAAAAATATCGTCTAAATAGTTATATTTCTATGGAACATTTGGCGACAGTTTCGTCAAATTAGCGACATTTTAAAAAATTGCCAAATTTATCGCCAAGTGGGACTGTAGAACTGACAGTTTCACTTTGCGACAAATTGACGAAATATCATCACAATACTATCCCCTAACAAAAAACAATTAATATCATTTATGTAGCGCAATTTTATCAATTTCAAGATATTTTTATAGATTTGAAAACATTTTTATCAATTTGGTGACATTTTAAAAATTCGCTAAATGTATTACTAAGTAGGATGGTTGGTCTGACAGAGAAATGCTAACCAAACATCATTTCAGTACTCTCTTCTAACAAAACAAAAAAAAAGTTCATTGATATGTAGAAGACCCAAGCCACACGACCAACCCGAAGGTTTATGGCAGCTGTTTGTGTGTCGTTTATATCAATTTGGCGACATTTCCGTCAATTTGGCAAAGTTTAAGAAAAGTTGTCAAATTAGCGATATCCCTCCAAATTCGTAGCTTTGAATTTGCAGATCTGAATGAAACATTCTTATCCCGTTTCAATATACTAAATGAAAACACTACAATTGTATTAGAAGATATACCCGCTCTACTCTTTTTCTGTTTCAACAATCGGCTATATGAATTTATTGGTTAAACACAATATATGAGTTTAGTAGCTAAATACGATATAAGCTTGAAAACTCTTTGCCAAAATAAATGCAATTGATGTACGCAGTCAGCAATTAATATAATTAAAAGAAAAATCAAACCGTCCATTCATAAGATATACTTTTATACCCATTTATCCATTTATTTATTATTTAAATCGAAAAAAAATAATAAAAACATTAACAAACACATTTAATTTAATTGCGATGCCGAGCAACATGATATATCCTCCTAAAATGTTAAAATTTATTAACCACTAACAGCACACCCGTTATTCGTACGAAGTGTATAATTTAAAGAAACTTAAAGTTCGCAATCATGTGCAAATTCTGTTAAAATATTAAATTTATTGCTCCTAAAGAGAAATTTAAGAATATATGTTCTCACTATGCAAAATTATCTTCACGATCAGATCTGAAGAATAAAACATCCTGCCCCCTTTTTTAAGCAAATTTACAGAAGAAAAAATAGGAATTGAATGAATATATGCAACCCCGTACTAATTATATTGTCGCAGATCAGAAAATATGCCAATGTGTTAGTAGAAGATTACCCGTATTACAATATGCGTCTCAAAAATATTTGCCAAAATAAAAGAGATGACGTAATAAATTGAAAACATCAATAATATCCGTACTCTTTATACCAGAAGGTCGTAATTGATTCCAATATATGCCAATATATATCAAAACATATGTCAATATACCTGTACTACTTATATTCTTGTAGATTAAAAGATATACACGTGTATTTGTAGAAGATTCGTACAACATACAATATATGAGTTTAAACAATTTTTGTCATAATAAAATAATTGCATAATAACTTGAAATTATCAATAATCCTTGAATCAATAATCCCCGAAAATATCAATAATAATAATTTCTAAACCTGAAGACCGTAATTGATATTATCCAGTCAAAAATGCTATAAGAAAAATCAAATCGTTCTTTTCTAAAATATATTTTTATATCCATTTATTTATTATTCAAATCGAAAAAATAATTATTAAAATTAACAGACAGATTTAATTTAATTGCGTTTCTGAGTAACATGATATAAGATAGAATCTTATAACATGTTAAATATGTCATGTCTTATAACATAAACTGCTAAATTAAATAACGATTTTGATTTCTCTATACTTCTCATTGTTCCGTAAAAGCTTGTTTTAAATAAACCATGAACCATGGAGATAGATTTCCCCTTTAAATCATGTTTCAAACAATTCATGTTTTCAGAAAGTGACTAATTAACGCAAAAAATCTCCCATCAAACTCAGAGATTAAATTTTAATTCACTTTCAAACGATTTTCAAGCTTTTCGTTTGGATAAACCACGGAGTTAGGGAGTAGAACTCCTAGGAAAAAGTTCCGTTTTTCATTAATATCTCGACAACCCCAGGTCTTAGAAACTCGAAACTTGGACAACATTTATGGGGGGATATTTCAAGGCTATTCACCAAATTTCATTAAATTCGGTTCAGCCGTTTTTCCGTGATGATGAGACAAACGAAAATTTCGTTTTTTACTAATATCTCGAGAACCACTGGTCGTAGAAACTCAAAACACGGATATAATTTTAAGTGGGGCTATTTCTGGGCTACCCACAAAATTTCATCAAATTCGGTTCAGCCGTTCTCTCGTGATGGTGTGACAAACAGACAGACAGACAGACAGACAGACAGACAGACAGACAGACAGATTTTCATTTTTATTTATATAGATTTAAAGAATTATTTTTTTAATTTAGTCCCACCTCCACCTGGATAAGGAACTTTACTTGAAGAGTCATGAATCTTCATGTGCCGTACTTAACTTCGCTTCTTCTTGAAGCTTTTTATACAGGTACTAGCAGCATACCCGTTCTTCGTACGGAGTAAATATAAAGAAACTTGAAATTCATAATCATGCCCAAATTCTTATAGTATACTAAATGACATGTTTAATCAAAATATTCTGTTAAAATATTTAATATAATGCTCCTAAAAAGAAGTTTAAGAATCTCTGTTCTCGCTATATAAAATTATCTTCATGGACATATCTGAAGAATAAAACATCTTGGACCCCTTATGTAAGCAAATATAAAAAAAAAATATGGAATTGAATCAATATATGCAAAATAAAAGCGTTAAAATTGTATGGGACCCGTACTAATTATATACGCGAATATTAGAAAATATAACCTGTATTAGTAGATTACATGTATAAATTGAAAATACCAATAAACCCGTAATCTTTAAATCTGAAGACAGTCATTTATTCCGTATGTCAAAATTAAAGTGCTAAAATTATATGGGAAGATATACACGTACTACTTATAATGTCCGATTATTAGTAGAAGATTACCCGTTTTGCAATATGAGTCACAAATGTTTTTTGGTAAAATACAACAGACGACGTAATAAATTGAATATACAATTAATCCCCTTAATCTTCATACCAGAAGACTGTACTTGATTCCAATATATATGCCAATATATGTCAAAATATATGCCAATATACCTGTACTACTTATATTCTCGTAGGTTAGAAGATATACCCGTGCATTCCTAGAAGATTACTCGTACAACGTACAATATGCGTGTGTCAGCAATTTTTGCCGCAATAAAACAATGGCGTAATAACTTAAAAATATCAATAATCCCTGAATCAATAATTCCGGAAAATATCAATAATAATAATGTTTAAACCTGAAGAGTTGATTGATATTATCCAGTCCAAAATGAAATGGCAATGAAATTTATTTTATATACATATCTTCATTATTCAAATCGGAAAGGATTTAATAAAAATCGTCTGCCGCATAAACACATTGGATTTAAATCCGTTGCTAAGCGACATGATATCATTTGCTTCAAATAAATTGGTAGAAAAAATATCGTCTAAATAGTTATATTTCTATGGAACATTTGGCGACAGTTTCGTCAAATTAGCGACATTTTAAAAAATCGCCAAATTTATCGCCAAGTGGGACTGTAGAACTGACAGTTCCACTTTGCGACAAATTGACGAAATATCATCACAATACTATCCCCTAACAAAAAACCATTAATATCATTTATGTAGCGCAATTTTATCAATTTCAAGATATTTTTATAGATTTGAAAACATTTTTATCAATTTGGTGACATTTTAAAAATTCGCTAAATGTATTACTAAGTAGGATGGTTGGTCTGACAGATAAATGCTAACCAAACATCATTTTAGTACTCTCTTCTAACAAAACAAAAAAAAATTTCATTGATATGTAGAAGACCCAAGCCACACGACCAACCCGAAGGTTTATGGCAGCTGTTTGTGTGTCGTTTATATCAATTTGGCGACATTTTCGTCAATTTGGCAAAGTTTAAGAAAAGTTGTCAAATTAGCGATATCCCTCCAAATTCGTAGCTTTGAATTTGCAGATCTGAATGAAACTTTCTTATCCCGTTTCAATATACTAAATGAAAACACTACAATTGTATTAGAAGATATACCCGCTCTACTCTTTTTCTGTTTCAACAATCGGCTATATGAATTTATTGGCTAAACACAATATATGAGTTTAGTAGCTAAATACGATATAAGCTTGAAAACTCTTTGCCAAAATAAATGAAATTGATGTACGCAGTCAGCAATTAATATAATTAAAAAAAAAATCAAACCGTCCATTCATAAGATATACTTTTATATCCATTTATTTATTATTTAAATCGAAAAAAAATAATAAAAACATTAACAAACACATTTAATTTAATTGCGATGCCGAGCAACATGATATATCCTCCTAAAATGTTAAAATTTATTAACCACTAACAGCACACCCGTTATTCGTACGGAGTGTACAATTTAAAGAAACTTAAAGTTTGCAATCATGTGCAAATTCTGTTAAAATATTAAATTTATTGCTCCTAAAGAGAAGTTTAAGAATATATGTTCTCACTATGCAAAATTATCTTCACGATCAGATCTGAAGAATAAAACATCCTGCCCCCTTTTGTAAGCAAATTTACAGAAGAAAAAATAGGAATTGAATGAATATATGCAACCCCGTACTAATTATATTGTCGCAGATCAGAAAATATGCCAATGTGTTAGTAGAAGATTACCCGTATTACAATATGCGTCTCAAAAATATTTGCCAAAATAAAAGAGATGACGTAATAAATTGAAAACATCAATAATATCCGTACTCTTTATACCAGAAGGTCGTAATTGATTCCAATATATGCCAATATATATCAAAACATATGTCAATATACCTGTACTACTTATATTCTCGTAGATTAAAAGATATACACGTGTATTTGTAGAAGATTCGTACAACATACAATATATGAGTTTAAACAATTTTTGTCATAATAAAATAATTGCAAAATAACTTGAAAATATCAATAATCCTTGAATCAATAATCCCCGAAAATATAAATAATAATAATTTTTAAACCTGAAGACCGTAATTGATATTATCCAGTCAAAAATGCTATAAGAAAAATCAAATCGTTCTTTTCTAAAATATATTTTTATATCCATTTATTTATTATTCAAATCGAAAAAATAATTATTAAAATTAGCAGACAGATTTAATTTAATTGCGTTTCTGAGTAACATGATATAAGATAGAATCTTATAACATGTTAAATATGTCATGTCTTATAACATAAACTGCGAAATTAAATAAAGATTTTGATTTCTCTATACTTCTCATTGTTCCGTAAAAGCTTGTTTTAAATAAACCATGAACCATGGAGATAGATTTCACCTTTAAATCATGTTTCAAACAATTCATGTTTTCAGAAAGTGACTAATTAACGCAAAAAATCTCCCATCAAACTCAGAGATTAAATTTTAATTCACTTTCAAACGATTTTCAAGCTTTTCGTTTGGATAAACCACGGAGTTAGGGAGTAGAACTCCAAGATAAAAGTTCCGTTTTTCATTAATATCTCGACAACCCCAGGTCTTAGAAACACGAAACTTGGACAAAATTTATGGGGGGATATTTCAAGGCTATTCACCAAATTTCATTCAATTCGGTTCAGCCGTTTTTCCGTGATGATGAGACAAACGAAAATTTCGTTTTTTACTAATATCTCGAGAACCACTGGTCGTAGAAACTCAAAACACGGATATAATTTTAAGTGGGGCTATTTCTGGGCTACCCACAAAATTTCATCAAATTCGGTTCAGCCGTTCTCCCGTGATGGTGTGACAAACAGACAGACAGACAGACAGACAGACAGACAGACAGACAGATTTTCATTTTTATTTATATAGATGACAAACCTGCGAAAAATAAAAATACAGATATTAGTATAAGCATGTCATAAACGTTCTTTAACGTTGTAATACATTTATCAAAACTTTAAGTAAGGTAATCTTATATTCCTTATACCACTTCAATAATATTCATTAAAAAAAAGATAAAACCACCAAGTTAAGGAATATTTCTGGATATGAAAACACTAATCAGCTACATTAAATTCATAAAAGTTCTAATTAAATAAAATAATTACCTTATCACATATTATAAAAATTACAAGTTTAATAAAATCATAAAATAAAGTCATATTAAAACAAGTACTTACATGATTACTCATGCGTAAAGGCATAACATCGAGCATATCAGCATCACTAACGTTAGAAGTAGCATCTCCAATATAACTAGTTAAAGAAGACATCATGATTTAAGAATATGATATAGTACCGTAAGCCCAACTACCACCTTGAAGTATTCACGTAGAATGACCAAATTAGAGTTTGAAAGCTACTTTAAAGAGAAAATAATTCTTAGAATATCCTTATGTCGAGGTTGTGATAAGGCCATCCAATTAAATACAGCCATCTTTAAAGAAAAAAAAAGTGTTCTTGGAAAAAAGTGTTCTCCGCCAAAGTCATACCACGGTTACCGCTAAACTGAGTACAAGATATCATAATTACACACATTAATCACATTAAAATAGACTGTCCTTTCATAATCATAATCGATAGTATATTTTAATAATCGTAATCAATACATTAAATAGGTTCTCGTAGAATTAAAACACATTAACTAGTTTCTGGGTGAATTTTATGGTTTTTTATGCTCCTTTTAAGAATTCCTGTAAAGTATGCTTTCGTGTAGGATTCCAGGTATTTTAGACTTTTAGATGGAAATGCAAGTTTTATTGTAATTTCTAGTCATTAACGGGAATGTTCAGTGTGTATGAACTGTATTTTGAGAGAATCAATGATGGTAATTATCGTTTTCTCGGGGGTAAGGAGGGGTGGGGTGAGAGGATGATCTTGAATGGGTGCGTACCATTCGGAGGCCAGTTAAATTGAATGCTTTCGTACTTGCAAGGGTGAGTGTGTTGTATTACATGTAGCTTTCTAAGATGTTGTATTGCATAATGATTGCGGGTTCTAAGACATTTTTTCCTGAAAAGGGATTTTCTTTCATAGATAGTGTGAACATTTATGATTAGGGATTCGTTTTAGAATGTATTCGAAGAGGATTTTATGTAAGATACAATGGTCTACAGTGGGTGTGTAGGGATTTTTTAATGAATGTTAAGGTGTGTTTTCCCTACGTTAGGGTGAATGGAGATTCTTTACGTGTGAAAAGGGATTTTCTGCTAAACTTAGTTATTTTTTAAAGGATAGGGAGGGGAATATTTCATTATAATCTAGTAATTATAGTAGATGCGATGGGGTTTTATTATATCTTAATTTGTTTTAATTCTACGAGAACCTATTTAATATATTGATTAAGATTATTAAAAGATACTATCGATTATGATTATGAACGAACCGTCTATTTTAATGTGATTAATGTGTGTAATTATGATAACTTGTACTCAGTTGAACGGTAACCGTGATATGACCTTGGCGGAGGGATATTCCAAGAACTATTTTTTCCTATAGAGATGGGTGTGTTTAAGGGGAGGGCCTTATCACAGCCATGGCGTAGGGATATTCTAAGAACTATTTTTTCCTTAGAGAAGAGTACGGGTAGCTTTCAAACTGTAAATTGGCCATTCTACGTGAATACTTCATGGTGATAAGTTGTGCTTACGGTACTATCTCATATTCTTAAATCATGATGTCTTTTTAACACTTTACAACAAAGTTGAAAAGTGTTTATGACTTTGTTCATTCTGTCTGTCTGTCTGTCTGTCTGTCTGTCTGTCTGTCCGTTAGCACGATAACTGCCGTAAAAATGACTTAATCAAAATGAAATTTTAGTATGTTGTTCAGACGGTCCGTAGGACCTATGGGAATATAAATGAATAATATCACACAATTAGTTTTGGATTGAACCCGGGTTGAAAAAATGAAATACATTGAGCCCTATGGGACCTAATTTTCCTAACATTTTTTAAGCGGATTTAAAATTCACAAATTGCTTCGAAAATTTTAGGTAATAGTCAAATTGTTCCATAAAATATATAAAAAAAAATTGAGCTAAATATATTCAGTAGTTTTTTAAATAAAAATTAAAATAATAATTACACATCTTATATGAAACGATCACGTGACCATGATATAAAACGATCACATGACCCACTTCAAAATGAGATATGGCATCCATCTTGTTTCAAATTCGTGATTTTTTAAAGTTCTTTTTAATTCATATTGAGTGTTGTATCCATCCTAAAACTACTTTATTTCTGCTTAAATTCTGTGCATCTACATACTAAAACAACACAATGACAATATATTTGAGTTTAAATTCTCATTCAAATTTGATTATTTCTACAATTAAGCCTATTTTTCACCTATGTAAAATGTAAACAGCAAAATATGTAGAATGAGTTGTATTAGAATTACTGTATTTCTTTAACACAAAATAATTCAGTCCATGGAGTCTGCATGGCTGATATGAATGAAATATTAATTGATTTTATAAACAGAAGGACGATATTTTTCGATGAAGTTTTAAGCATAATGTTTATGAATTGTAGCTCCATGGTCTTAATTTTTAAATAAAATAAATTATTATAGTATTGTGATGAATGAAATGGAGAAAGTTATGAATGAAATCCTGCTTTTATAGAGAGATCCAGGCGTGTTATTTTTTCTATGACGTCATTTGAATTAATTTCAGTTGTTTTCGATGAAGTTTTCAAATATAATAAATCATCGTAGTATTATGATAGATTTAAAAATATTACCGTGGAATGTATTGCATTTTAGAGATATTTAAACCACGCAATTTATATTTCAATGCCGTCTTTTGAATGAAGTTCATTTTTTTCAATGAAGGTTTAAGTTTTCAAATATAATAAATCAATGTAGTATCGTGATAAGTTTTAAAATATTAGCGAGGAATGTATTGCATTTTCGACTTTTTTAAATAAAATTGCATTGAAGTTGGAAAGTGTTTCATAATCAATGCTTTAAGCATGATTGATCTTTCTTGTTTAACTAGTGATATTGGAGATGCTACATCTAACACTAGTGATGTTGATATGCTCGATGTTATGCCTTTACACATGAGTAATCATGTAAGTACTTGTTTTAATATGACTTTATTTTATGATTTTATTAAACTTGTAATTTTTATAATATGAAATAAAGTTTTTATTTTATTTAATTAGAAATTTTATGAATTTAATGTAGCTGATTAGTGTTTTCATATCCAAAAATATTCCTTAACTTGGTGGTTTTACCTTTTTTTTAATGAATATTATTGAAATGGTATAAGGAATATAAGATTACCTTACATAAGTTTTGAGAAATGTATTACAACGTTAAAAAAAGTTTATGACATGCTTATACTAATATCTGTATTTTTATATTTCGCAGGTTTGTCATACCTGCATGAAAAGCTTCACGAAAAAGCGAAGTTTAGTACGGTACATGAAGATTCATTACTCTTTAAGTACAGTTCCCTGTCCACAATGTCCTACTACATTTACTCGAACGCGTAATATGCTGCATCATGCGCGTACAGTCCATGCTGATAAGCCTATTCTGGATATGAAAAGTAAAACTTTTAGTGCTTGTCCTATGCGAGGTGATAAAAGAAAAACTTTTGGTGCTTCTGACATGAATAAGAAGAGGAAAGTGACTACAAATCCCTGTCAACAAGCTTCAAACAGTACTGTGAATGTTCTTAAAATTGCCCGTGATCATGAAAAATATATATCCTTACGTTTTAAATTCTAACAGAATTGGTATAGCACAGGTGTTGTTAGAAGGGATTGTATTGAAGCGTTGTATTGTATGGTACATAAATCCATGTTGCCGTTTTACTCGCTTCCGATCTGAAAAAGAGCAGGAATATTGAACAACCTATTTCAGAAGTTCCTGTATGAAGAATATTACTGAAGAAGATTCGAATACTAATATGGATGCTGCTTTTAAAAACTGTTAACATCATTCGAAGCCTATGAAGGTCGTGGTAGTAGTTGAGCTTTAGAGAGAATTGATGAGCTAATGATTGATATTGGGGTATATGAGCCTCTAGCTGCCACTACCTATATCTCACTACCCAAAGAACTAGCAGCTAAGAAAGCTGTTATTAATGTGCAGAATAGTGACCAAAAATGCTTTATGTGGTCCAGTTTATCCAGTTTTTTTTGTCTTTATTCATTTTTTAATCATGTGGATCGTGTTGGTAAATATACTAAGCATGAATGCAAGCTAAATATGGACGGAATTGAGTTTCCTACCCCTTTACACCGAGTTAAATTATTTGAGCGAAAGAACAGTGTGAGCATGAATGTCTTTGGATATTAAGATAAGAAGGTGTTTGGAAGGCTTATTTGTGATGGGGAGCATTATCGTTACTGCTGTATTAATAGTATGAGTAAACTTCTATACAGTATAAGAAGCAACATTTTTGTGACTATTGTTTTACAGCGATTTTCAGCTCAAACTCGTTTAATGAATCACATTGAATTACGTAAAAAGTATGGTCTGCAACCAGTGGAACTACCTAGTGGTGATGATAAAATTTTGAAATTTAAAAGGCTTTATATGCAAATGCATTTACCATTTGTGGTATTTGCGGACTTTTGAGTCTTTTCTAATTAAAACGGATATGTGTGAGAATTACCCATCTATTTCACATGAGAACATATTATATCATCATGTTCTTTGTGGTTTTGCATACATTATTATTGGTCCCGAAGGGAAAACATTTGAAGGTCCTGTTATTTATAGTGGTGAAGATGTGATTACTCAATTTTTTAAATGGCCCTTATTCACGAAGAAGAGGAGATTCAAAGAATATTGAAAGAAAATATGAAAATGAGTCACACTGCTGAAGATCCTGAAAACATTGAAAATGCTGCTATCTGTCATATTTGTAACAAGGCTTTAGGAGAAGAACGTGTAAGAGACCACTGTGATTTAACTTCTAAGTTCAAAGGTGCAGCTCATCCTAATTGTAATCTTAATTACAAGATAAGACGAAGCATACCTGTTGTGTTCCACAATTTAAAAGGGTATGATGGACATTTCATTATGCAGGGAATCCGTCAGTTTAAAGAAAAGAGAATTGAATGTATGCCCAGTAATAAGCAGAATTATATTACATTCATCCTTGAAAGTCTACAGTTTATAGACTCCTTCAATTTTTACCTGCTTCTATTGAGAAACTAAGCTTTAGTTTGGAGCCCGACCAGTTTCGTATCATAAAAGAACATTCTACAAACGATTAAGTGAATTTGCTGACTAGAAAGGGCCCTATTCTTATATAGATTGTGCTAAGAAGTTTGAAGAAACGAGTCTACTCTCTAAAGAGGCCTTCATCAATGATTTAAATCAGGAGGAAGTCTCTGATGAGGCCTATGCCTATGCCCAAGATATTTGGTCATCCTTGAAGATAAAGAATATGGGGGAATATCATGACTTGTACATAAAAACTGATATTCTTCTGCTAGCGGACATTTTTGAAAATTTCCGAGATTTGTCACTGAATACTGCGCACTGTCTGACATTACCATCTCTTGCCTGGAATGCAGCCCTAAAGACTAGTGGTGTATCATTAGAACTGATAACAGGTTCTGGTATGTACCTATTTTTAGAAGAAGGTATAAAAGGTGATATTAGTGTCATTATTAAACGTCTAAGCCAGGCTAATAATAAGTATTTGGAACATTATGATTCTGCAAAAACTAGCAAGTATATAATGTACCTGGATGCTAGTAATTTATATGGATGGGCTCTAAGCCAATCGTTACCTGTATCTGATTTTAGATGGCTTGATTCTAAAGAAATCCAGAACTTTGATCCACTTGCTGTAGAAGATGATTCAGCTATGGGGTATATTATCGAAGCGGATATTGACTATCCTGAGGATTTGCACGATAAACATATTGATTATCCTCCGGCATCTGAAAGAATGCATGTCATCCCGTCTCTGATTTCAGAGTATAACCGGAATTTATCTGAAGAAATGAATTTGAAAACATTCAACCATAAGATTAAATTAACACCCAGTTTGAATCATATGCCTAAATATGCTATACATTATAGAAATTTAAGACAGTATTTGAAACTTTTGCATATCCATCGAGTATTAACTTTCAAGCAAGAACTCTTTTTGAAATCTTATGTACAATTGAACACTGAGAAGAGAATGCTGGCGACAAATTCCTTCGAAAAAGATCTGTTTAAACATATGAATAATGCAATTTTTGGGAAAACTATGGAAAACTTGAGAAAAATAATGGAAGTTAAACTAGTACAGATTGACAAGAGATGAAAAAAATGTTTCGCATCACCAGCCTTTCACTCCTTCAAAGTATTTAATGAAGATTTGGTCACAGTTCATATGCATAAGACTAATTTGAAATTGAATAGACCCATCTATGCTGGTTCTCAGTGCTAGACTTGAGTAAAACACTAATGTAAGAGCTTCATTATGGTTTTATTAAGAAGATGTATGGAAGTCAAGCTGAATTAATTTTTACCGATACTGATTCGTTATGTTATGAAATTGAAACGGAAGATATTTATAAAGATTCTGAAAGTTATCAAGATTTTTTCGACTTTTCGAATTATCCATGCGATTATACACTTTATTCCAACAAAGATAAAAAAAATGATTGGAAAAATGGAAGATAAGTTGAATGGGACTCAGACAGTTTGTAGGGTTAAGATCAAAAATGCATATTTTAAAAATACCCTTCATGGAAATAAAAACTGCTAAAGATGCTAATAAGAATGTCGTGAAAAGATTCATCTATCATCAAGATTATTATAACTGCCTAGGAAGATGTAGATATAATAGAGTTGAGCAAATTAAAATTGCCAGTAAAGATCAGAAGATTTATACTGCGAAACAAATTAAAATGGGGATATCGCCCTATGTTGATAAACGATATATTTTAAATGATGGTATCAAGAGCTTAGCATATGGCCATTATCAAATTTAAATGACTAAGCCATTCTAAATTAAATTGTAGCGGTGTATTGTATACATCGGGCGGAGGTGGGACTATAATTTAAAAAAATGATTCTTTAAGTTAATAAAATGAAAATTTATTCTTTAGAGAAAGTGAATCCATTTACATGCATTGTAAGACGCTATCTATGATCAAGTAGAATCATGTTGAATTACATTAAGATACATTAATTTTACACGTATACTGACAGAATCCAATTTAATTAAAGGGATCCCAACATGGTAAAGATGCCTATGGATAAAAGCCTTTAAGGCTTGAAAAATAATATACACACATATATATATATATATATACATATATACATTAAATGTATATACACAATGAAATGAAATGTCCAAACCAAGATTAGATTTATACTGTGAAAAAGCTTCATATTTTCCTACTGATTAAAATTATCCTTCTTACTCTTATCTGACAGATAAAATCTTCATTCACAGAAACATCACATGTCAAGTTGAAGCTCCGCCCTCTCTCCATCAGGTGCGCCTATGTTTTAACATGGGAAAGTATAGCACCTGAAAATACCCATGTTTAAGTATAGCCCCAGGTGGTTCAGAACCCCCTTATTTACCCTACTGTCTAGACTATGTAAAGCGTATTTATGCAACAGTAGAACGTAAAGTGTTAACTTTTAAAATCCATTCATAAATATTCCATAGAATGCTCTGAGGGTATATATGCTATATATTTACGATACATACAACGCCGACGAGAAAATCTCGCTATCCATCCATCATTAGATGATATACAGCATATATACTGCGGCCGATTTCGGTGTCCATGCATGGTTACTACAAAATGAATATAAAATAACTCACGTCCGCTTATCAAGCTACGATGAAGAGATTTCGGTTCCCCATTTGTCAAATTGACATTTGAAAGGATGCGGTTTTATGACTTATATATCTACAGGATGCAATTTACATCAACAGCGTAGCCGAGAAGCTTTGTCGTTGTTTAGTAACAAAAGCATTTATTCAGGACCACTATGGACGCAGCACATCATTTAGTAACCTCAAACAAGATCCTGAGAGGAATATGTTATTCTGATATTTAAAATACTGTATAATTTAATGCTTTTCTACTATTTTGCTTCGCTGCTTGACAGCATTCCAACGCAGCGGAAACCTGCTGCATTGGAATTAGGAACTTTCATAAAATTAGGTATCTTCAAAATCAGAATCAAAATTAATATTTAAAGTTACGGAAAGTAATCATTTTCGCTTTTAAAACTGCATGTCACAAATATTTAACAATATTAACTGTTTTTTTAAACAGGATATCAACCGGTTTTTAAGAACGATATTAACCGGTTTTTAATCACGATATCAACCGGTTTTTTACCCTCTTAATGAGTATTTTCATTTTCAATTTAGTTATACCAGCAGTTTGTATGAATTACTTTAAAATTCTTAGTGCAATTTGTTCACATAAAAAATATTAGAAGATAAAACACTATTTGAGAACTCTTTTCCCACAAAGTGTCAACCTCTTCTTTCAAAAAGAGTCAATCTCTTCTCCTAAAAAGTGACATTCTCTTCTACTATTTTCTTCTACTACCGTTGGATAAAAACAAAGACCAGCACAAAACAATGAATCTACTATTTTCTTCTACTACAATTGGATAAAAACAATGACCAGCACAAAACAGTGAATGTTTTGTACTGAAATTCCTTTTAATTTTACGCATAGAAACATAATTCTTGTTAGCGATCAACAGAAAAACCTAATATTATGTAATAATTATTAATATTAATTATAAATAGCTAATAATTGTGTAAGCATTAACATAATTAATATTAATCATGTTAAAGCATTTCTCATAAAGAAGGAAAATAGAATTTAACTTAACATAACAACTTTGATATTTATTATAAAAACGAAAATAAAATTACATTAATTAGTGGAGACCATACTAAGAATGAGAAACGGTAAAAAGTAAAAGGAATTCTGCCTAAAAAATTGCCAAGCTTTTGCTATTGATAAACAACAAAAGAAAACGGAATTTGTTGAAAACAGAAGACGTGTAATTGATAAACGGAAAAAATAATACTGTCAATTTGCATACTGCCAATAATACTGTTAATTTGCATTAAACCTACGGTTTATAAATGGGAAAAAGTGCAAAAATCTGTTGATTTAGTCTCTTTGGCGTCTTTTCCGCCAATACCATTTCTAGTAATTAACCAAATATCTTTAAAACGGAATGTTTTACATGCAAATTAATAACTTATTTATGTGATTGAAGCAAAGTAAGCTCCGGACGTAGTTTCAACGACTCAAATCTGCTATGCGCAAAAGTTCAGTTGACATGGGAAAACTCAATCGATGCGAATAAAATTTGGCACATAGATTGAACTAAGTATTTTAGCTCATGACGAATCCTTTATCTTTAACACTTTCCAACATAGTTAAAAAGTGTTTATGACTTTATTAATTCTGTCTATCTATCTGTCCGTTCGCACGATAACTGCTGTAAAAATGACTTCATCAAATTGAAATTTTAGTGTGTTATTGAGACGGAGTCTGTGGGACATATGGAAATGTAAAAGAATAATATTACTCAATTAAATTTGGATTTAACTCGTGTTGAAAAAGTGAAATAGGTTGAACCCTATGGGACCTAATTTTTCAAATATTTTTAAACGGAGTTAAAATTCACAAATTGCTTTGAAAATTTTAGGAAATATTCAAATTATCACATAAAATGTGTAAAAAAATTCATCAAAATATGTTAAGTAGTTTTTTAAATAAAAATTGAATTAATATTTACACCCATGTTGTATGTCGGCCGCCCATTTTTGCTGCTCTATATCTGCGGATGAGTCGGACGGCATGGGTTTTCGACCCATGTTATATGAAGAGATCGCGCGACTCATTGCAAAATAAAATTTGACATCCATTTCTTTTTCGCTCAGTGGAAATCATGATTTCTAAGGAACGCTTATATTTATATTTAGTGTTACATTCGTCCTAAAACAGCTTCATTTCTTATCTGTGCATATTATCTGTACATCTGATCTGTGCATCTAATTATCTGTGCATATAAATTCGGTGCCTACGCAATTACAATATTTTTATTTTAAATGATCACGAAACGTTGATTATTCCTACAACGAAACCTAATTTTAACGTATTCAGAATGTAAACAAATCAAGCGATTATAAGATGAGTTGCACAAGAACTGCAGCATGTTTTAACGGAAAATGACTTAGCTCTGGAGTCTAGAACATAAGGGATATGAATGAAATATTCATTGATTTTACATAGAGAAGCAGACGATTTTATAGCATTGCCTTTTTTGATGAAGTTTTCAGTTTCTAACTAAAACAAATTATTGTAGTACTATGATAATTTTAAAAATATCACCGCTGATTGTAATGCATTTTAGAGATTTTACATAAAATTGCATTTCAGTTGGAAAGTGTTTCATAATGAATGCTTTATGCAGGATTAATCTTTCTAGTTAATTTCTATCTATGCACTGTGATATCTGAGGTCGAATGGCAGAATGTTAAGTCTATGGAAAAAATTAATTTAAAAAAATCGGCAAATAGAATTTTCTATTTATTTGATATAATTTTAACAATTGTTGAGTTACTACGCTGTCGTGTACATTATTTATTTAGTATTTAATATTTTGGATTAAAAATTTTGAATTACTGACCACAGTAAAACTTGTCTAAGGCAAACATCCTACGTTCGGTAAAAAGCTATTACTTAAAGCGCATCTCAGTCTATAATAAGAGGGGATAAATATATAATTAAAAAAAAATTGAAATTACATACATAAGTGGCAAAATGTGTCACATTAGTACGAGAAATATAAAATTTAAGAATACAATTTGGTAATTTGATATTTAAATTGCAAGCTATAAAATTTAAAACTTTAAAAACTGGAATGATTAGTAGTTTGTTTTAATACACTGACTTCCAAACGTTAAGCATGCAATGCAAGTTTTCAACTTTCGAAAGCGTATTTAAACTTGTGTAGCTGAAAATCGCTGCGGATGTAGATGGCAGTATGCAAATATCATATGTTACAGATAATCACGATTGACTGTCCGGATATATGCTACTTAGGCCATCGTTAAAGACGCCAGCATTCTACAGGGTTTGAGGAGGTTCATTTAATTGCTGACACGAAGTGTTTATAAATTTTATAGGATTATTTTTGACGATATTCGTGTTTCTATGGCTGAAAGAAGACAAGTGACACATAGTGAGCACTGGCGTGCTGTCGGACGCATTGAAGCAGGACAGTCAATCAAAGATGTCGCTATTTTCTTTGGCGTTGATCATTCGGTAATTTCTCGATTATGGCAACCATTCCAAACAAGTCAAACAGTTGTCCGGAGACCTGTGCCCGGTTATCCAAGGGGTACCATTCCCTCTGATGATCGGTATATTACTATAGTAGCCAAGCGGAATCGAGGAGCGACCTCCACAACTGTTACATCCATAGTTGCAGCGGCACTTGATAAGACAATATCTACCAGTACTGTGCGCCGAAGGCTCCACGTGAAGGGACTATACTACCGAGTTTTTGTGTTCCACTAACCGTCCAAGCCAGAGTGGCAAGATTAAAGTAGTGTCGTCAACCTGTCAATTGGACTATCTCAGATTGGTGTAACGTCCTATTCAAGGACGAGTCGAAATTTGCCCTGGAATCAGATGATAAGCGTGTAAGGGACTGGAGAGAACGAGGTACACGCAATCAGGCCAAGAACATCATCGAACATCACGCATTCATAGTGTAGGCTGGAATTTCAATGGGATATCGCACAGAGCTGCAGACCTTTAAAAGCGGTTCTGTGACGGATGCGCGGCATCGGAATAAGTCCTAGACCCCATTGCGAGACTCTACACTGTAGCAGTCGGTCCTGATTTCCTCCTTATGGACGATAATGCCCGTCCCCATAGAACTAACATCGTTAACGAATACCTGAAAAGTGGGGGCATTTCTCATATGGAGTGGCCGGCGTTTTCCCCCAACCTTAATCCCTTTGAAAGCCATTGGAATGGCCTGGATCGTGCTGCCTCGGCACGCTTACCTTCTCCAGCCAGTCTCAGAGAGTTGGAAACTGCCCTATTGGAGGAATGGCGATCAATGAGGTGATGAATTCAATGAGGGGATCGACCATCTGCGATGGTGGATCACCTCATTGAAAGCATGGAAAATCGCTGTAATGTTTGTCTGAAGATCCGGGTTGGCCACATACCATATTAATGTAAGTTTTGCCTTTAAACATCATCTTGTTAATGGCCCAAATGTGACGTCATCGTATAACTTACGAAAAGTAATTTTTTTTTCATCTTTGTACATAAATCTTGTTTTCTTTACTTCATAAACACATTTGCTACCTTCATGTACAATTCGAAGTTAATCAAAGCTTTACTTTTCCATTTTTGTTGATTTTACAGTCCGTGCTTAACTTTTGGAAGCCAGTCTATTACAATTTTTTTCTATTGGAACATTTTACTTCTAAACAAATTTCAAGTTCAGAAAAAAAAATGAATTATATTATCGTCTTCAGCAAACAATAAAGATTCCATTAATCTATTCACTTCCTTTTTTAATGTTTCCTGATACGGTAGAGCAAAAAGTTTTTTCTGTGTATAAAGTATTTCCCGATTATGGTTTGTGAGGTCTAAATAACCTTTTGATTATTATTTCCCGCAGTTTGCCTTATAATTTATGTTTACTTAAACTAACCATTCTAACTGGTTCAGTTGTTAGACCAATAACCTAGCTAATCAGCATTTCTGCGTTCCTAGGGTAAAATAAGAATAAGTTTCGGATCGTGAGAGATTCAGTAGGAAGGATTGGAGTAAAATCCAGTGTGAATGAGTTGGAGTTCAGACAAATGCCCAATATAGAGTTGGATGAGTGCGGAGTTTGGCCGGCAGATTAGATACAACTATGAGTAGGAAGAGTCTAGTATCCGGTGGTTGTCCGCAATGCGATACGATATAAAATAATAGCATAGAGGGTAAGCATAGAAGATTTAGGCTCTTCTCCCTTCGAGAATTATTACTAAGCGAGTAAATTGTAGTATGTTGTAAATTTGTAATTTATTCTGGGCGTGTGCAATAATAAGTATGGTCTATATCATCAGTTGCTTTAAACAGCTGCTGCAATTTCTGTGAAGTCCACAGTAAAATGGGTTTGATTTAAAACAGTACCGTCCTGCATTTTTAACCTTGAACTGAAAGGTCTGAATATCAAATACTTTAATTTAGAATTAGGCCACTTTTGACATATCGAAGATCCATCCTGGAGAACGACCTCTAAGGAGGATAAAGGGATATTTGGTCTTTTAAGGCTCTTCAACAGAATCGAATTGAGAGCCTAAAAGGCCGAAAAAGAAGGTTTCCAAAACTTCAATTCGATTTTTAATTCGATTTTAAGTAAACAGGAAGGAAAATCCCTCTCACGCTTCTTAGTCTCTAAAAATGTGAACGCTTCAGGACAATGGTTTCTTGTGGTCTTTGGAGGTAAATTTATCATTGTGTCTATAGGGGAAAATCCTTTCTGAGAAAAAGTGAAAGTTAAGGGAGGTCGTCGCTTAATGAAGGTAGTTTCTCAGAAAGGTTTTACTGCTCTTTCATGAAATTAAACGTCTCAGTTATTAAACATGTATCAAAATACTCTGATTCTCTGCAGTTTTGGATCACTACAGGCAGTCTATTTAAATTTTTTATAATTGGGGGTTTTGACAGCACTTTAGCATATTTTCTATCTTGCATGAAATACACAACCACTCAAAATGCTTATTTTTACGCCGTTACTTTCAAAATTCAATTGATGTTTTGGTACCGTGAGATAAAATATCAGACTTAACAAAAGGCAAAGCTTCTTTTCCTTCAATTTTGGTAACTTTTATTTATGCAAGACTGAATTTTCGCATTTTATTATTTCGGTATTACCCATCATTATTTCTGATATTCAGAAAACATCAGAATAAGAAGAATAAATATCATTATAAAACTTCTAGTAACGTAAAACCCAATATAATAAAACTGGCATTTTCCTCTTAAAAAATAATCTACCCTCTAAAAATTAATTTGTTTTCTGTACGTGTATATAAAACAGGTTTTCAATTGAACTCCTGCGATTTTAACTTTAACATTTGTTTTTTATATTTGAATTTTATTGGTAACGCATAAGAATTTGTGTTCTATTACGTAAAATGCACTTTAAATAAAAGTATTAATAATGCAGCTCATTTTACGACTCCAAATCAGATATTTGGCAATATGGTTTCAATTCACGAGCAATTACTTCAGACAGGTTGCTGTCCTGTTTGAAGAAACAAAGAAATGAGGAGGACGTGCAGATAAGAAGTTAGACTTAGACATGGAATCTGGTGGAGCTCTTTACATATAGAAGGAAACGTAAGTTCCTCAGTAACTTAATGGCTACAATATTATCTGACCAGCAAAAGAAATGTATTTCAAATACCCGCTTCCATATGAATTCTTCATATGTGCCTTAAACCAAAATGTTCGAATCCACTAGTGCCTGGAAAATGCAAAACTGCAATGTGTTTTGCAGTTTTGTACTGTTCAGGTAGTTTGCAGTTTTGTATTGTCCAGTTTTTTATTATTGTTTTGAAATGAAATTTACTAAACTTATTGTGCTGTTGTTTTGATTGTATTTTTTATATTGTTATTTTGAAATATAATATAAAACTGCAATGTGTTTGTAGTTTTTGTATTGCTCAGGTAGTTTGTGGTTTTGTATTGTTGTTTTGAAATGTAATACCAAACTGCATAGTACTTTGTAGTTTTGTATTTTTCAGGTAGTTTGCAGTTTTGTATTGTTCAGGTAGTTTGCAGTTTTGTATTGTTCAGGTAGTTTGCAGTTTTGTATTGTTCAGGTAGTTTGCAGTTTTGAAATATAATATAAGACTGCAATGAGTTTGTAGTTTTTGTTTTGTTAAGGTAGTTTGTAGTTTTGTATTTTTGTTTTGAAACGTAATTTACTAAATTTATTGTATTGTTGTTTCGAAATGTAATACAAAACTGCAAAGTGTTTTGTAGTTTTGTTTTGTTCAAGCAGTTTGCAGTTTTGTATTGTTCAAGTAGTTTGCAGTTTTGTATTATTCAGTTTTATATTGTTATTTTGAATTGTAATTTATAGCAAAAACAGTTTCTTCATCGAAACTTTAAAAAATCATGTATGTTTTCTATTATATAATTTTGTAAAAACCAAATATTTTGAATTCAACAATTCATGTTTAATGTACTACTGAAAAACTCAAACTTTAAATTTGGAGCGGAGGTTTGCCAAACTGAGCAAACAAAATAATTTTAAAATATTAGAAATGTTAAAAATTTTTCAATTGTTTTACTGCTTATCTAAATATGCATCCGTAAACCTCAGTAAAAGCGAGCCATTTAACACTTTCCAAAGTCTGCCACTAAATTGAGCTTGACTGCACTTATTAAAATTAATTACCCGTATACTAGCTGAAATATTCATAAAGTTAATATTGAAACAGTTGTAATATCCAACTACAGTGCAATTAAAACATCACGCAACACAACGTATACGTTGTACAGTAGACATTTAAAGACTTCAGACATTTGAATATATAAAAGCTTGTAAATCTTCCTTGAATAAAGTAGTCATATGTCAGTAAAATGATGACAATTATTTCGAGGGCGTTATAAGCCCCTTCTTCAGTCCAAATGAACATGCAGAAAACTTGGCAGCGGCTGAGGGCATGTACTGCTCTATCTGTTGTTTGGTCTGAAGAAGGGACTTATAATGCTATCGAAACTAGTGTTAAGACAGTCCGTTTTTGGCAGTGGCAAAGGCGCCACCTGTTCAATTGACTTGATGAAGAGGGCTTAAAACGCCCTCAAAACAATTGTCGTCACCTTACTGACATATATATATATATATATATATATAAATTGAAAGATTTTAATCGAAAATTATGCATAAACTACTGTATGTACAAAAAAACCCATCTTGAGCATATCTGTTATAATAGAGTAACTATAGACCAAGACTAAGGATAAAGATAGAAGGTAACATATCACTACAATGGAAAGGGGGATGAGAAGAATATTAGGATACAAAATTCACAATTAAAAGTATATAAATAAAAAGAAAAAGAAAACATGGCAAAAATGAGAAAAGGCAATAATAATTAGCTCAAGATAAAAGATTAAGACATAGAGAACAATCAATTGAAACTACACAAAAAATGGCGGTTAGTTCGAAATTGCATTCTCATCAGGACAGCCATACAATTCGAATTAAAACCGATAGAATAGCCAGTTTCTGACAATGGCGATTGTATTTAACTATAGACACCATTGGGACTGTCTACTGGCTAGTGGAAGGAGAAAAATAAATCAATTGAATTACAAATCGGAAAGATAATACCTCCTCGAACAGAAGTATGAACTCACAAGCATTGTTACCACGTGTAAGTTGAACAAGCGACTGAGCATTTCACCTCACTTCGTCAATGCGAGTGGGCACCGGAATGAATACATGTGAACGATACATAATATGTATGGAGACTTTCAAAAATAGTAATCAGTATAGGACTCAGGACAAGTGGAAAATAGTCATTCGAAAATAGTAAACAATATTAGACTCAAGCCAAGTGGTAAATTAGGTGATAAGAATGGGTGAATTCTCAAAAATGAGTTATCCAATCAAAGATAAATAATGCATGTGTAAATTATTACGTGGTATATTTGAAATTATTAATATTATTTACAAATACTTCCGGATATTGGTAATTTTGACAAATGCGTTTAAGATTATTGATGTGGAGAAAGTGAAACCGAGGATCAGAAAGTCGATGTATTCGAAATAGCTGGTTTAAAATGATGTTTCTAAACAATTGAATAGAATTGCAAGATTGATATGATAGCAGCTTTATAATAGTAAAGTTGTAAGAATCTTTTTTATCATATAGATTGGTGATTACATGATTATGGAGGGTATCTATATTTAGGTCTAAAAAGTTTACAGTTTGACTAATGCTAGGCTCATTAGGAATTAATTCTAGGTCAGATGGGTAAAAATCAATATTAATTGGATAGGAATCATCAATGATAATACAAATTAAGTCGTCAACATATCTATATATAATATATGAATTAGAGTTAAAATGACATTCATAATAATAAAGATATAAGTTAGCGAGTATACTACAGCCACCTTGTGGTACACCAGATGTTTGTAAATAAATGTTATCACCTTGGATAATATAATTGTTGTATAACACAAAGTTCAAGAGCATAGGAAAGTTTTTGACATTAAATGCAACATTATTGGAAGATAGATAGTCATGATAAAGAGAGATAATAACTTTATATAAATCTTTAATGACAATATTATTAAATAGGTCTTTAAAATCAAAGGTATGGAATACCAAGAATTTGTGAAAGCTTGCTAAGGTGATTTACTAAATCAAAATTATTGTACAAAATTAAACATCCTGAATTCCTAAATTTAAGAGATTCATTAATTCTATTTAAACAGTTAAGCAAGTACTTACTAGCTGTAGTGGTAAAGGTATTATGTCCACAAACAAGTGACTGTTCTAAAACTGAGAGGTGATTTATGGAATTTAGGAACCAAAGTAACATAAGGAAATTTAAAAAACTTACAATTAATATTTAATTGTGTATATAATTTTAGCATTTTAGTTTTGATTTGGATAGACTGATTATTAATGGGTTTAAAAATTTGATTATTTTTTAAGTAATTCAGTAACAGAGAAACATAATATTTTTTACAAATGATGGCATAATTATTAGAAGCTTTATCTACATAAGTTATGACAAAATGTTGTTGTAGCTCTTTAATAGCAGAAAGGAGTTGTTTATAAGGATACCTAGGCTTCGTTAATTTAATGTTTACAATATATAACATTTTTAAGTAGATGTAAGGTAGTACTGTCCTACCGCCACGAGAAAGTCTCTGAACAGGGTTGCCGCAAGTAGACGAGTCGAAGAAAGGAGGGAGAAAGGTTTAAAATCGACTGCAACATTTGGCAAATCAAGCGCACTTCGTTAAGCGAAGAATCCGTTTCGTTTATCATAATGTACTAAAAGAAAATAGTAGATGTTTTTTATCCGACAGTTACGCAATATTTTCGTATTAAATGACATTAAATTATAAATTAACTTAAAAATTTCTCGTCATTTAAACTCAGAAAATAATTTATTATTATAGGCGACATCGGCTAAGGGAAGCCGTCAATCTATTAGAACAAAGTAGTTTTAGATATTTTCTTTTAGGTTCGGGCGATTTTGGAACAGAAAAGCTTACAATTTAAAACTAGAATTTATATTATTTTGTTTAAAACTAAATTTCGAATTTAATGAGATTTATTACAGTTTTCAATCAGCAAGTTACACAATTATTAGCCAGCAAGAAGGAAAAAATAAATGATAAATAAGCAAAATTATGACTAAAATATTCATTCTTTTCATATTTTTTAATCAATTATAAAGTATTAATTCACATTCATTGGAATAACTATTATCTACTATGTCCGAATCACTTGAAATGTTTTTACTTGAAGAAGAGTCTGAATCGCTATCCGACAGATTTATCATTAATTTCTTCACAATATCTTCTATCAGTCCATCTTTCTTCCAATAAATATTCTCTAGTTTTCAATGTGTTCACAGTGTTTTTTCCATTCATTTTGTGTTACTTTTAAAATAGCTTTTTTAAGCAATAATTGTAAATTGTTCAAATAGATAAAATACTTATCTCAGTGTCATTAAGCGATTTCCCCTCACGTTTTATCTTTTTAACTGAATGACGCTGAAACCTCTGTCGCTTCCGCAGTTCTCTTCATTGCATTTGAAATTGGTATTTTTAGAGAATTTGCGGTTTTTCCTCTTCAAAAAATGCCGTAACATTGTGGACTATTGCACATGCTTGCGAATGCTAAGTCTTTCCACTTTTAAATGTAGTCATTTTTCAACTAGACAAAATCCACAAGGTGTGCAACACAGTACAAGTTACTTCACAGCTTTAAAATTACAGAATGCGAGCGTCTAGCATTGGCCCCAGTACAAAGCGAAATGCGACTTTCGTCGGTTCTATCTGCGCCAAATCGGAAAAAGCGCTTTCCGTCACACCTAAAATGAAGTGGAATAACCTGTTTCCATAGCGACCGCCACCAAAACGTCTGCTGTCTGGGGACTTTCTCGTGGCGGTAGGACAGTATACTTCCATAGATGGAATGCTTCAATAGAAATGGAATGTGCACAAGCAAGTTGATATATGAATTTATCAAAATCAAATGATATAGACTGAAGAAGGTGTTTAGAGTGATGGCAGAATGGAATGCGAAATTTGGACCCTTTATTCATAATATCCCTAAGTATATCATCCTGAACTATACTGAGATCCCCTGTAATAATGTGTCCATGAGAGGAGTTGACATAAGGGGCAAGATTTTTATTGCTGCATACACATGATGTAAGATCATCGGAGTTTAATGTCCTGGAAACTTCATTGTAATTGTAAATAGTTCTACCAATTGGTAAATTATATTTGAATGATTTTTGTATTTTGATTTCTTTTACGCGTAACAAGTGCTGATGTTTTGCAAATAAATTATTGAAGTTAAGAGAATTAAGAATAGGGTGTTTAAAAGAAATTACACAGTAAGCTATTTTAGCATGTCGATTTGGTGAATGGAGAAGGTGGTAATTTAAGAAATTTGTACGTGAAAGAAGCAAATCATAAAATAAATGTTTAAAATGTTCATGAGTTAATTTTAATTTTAAAAAATTAGTATAAACAATACTTAATTTGCATTTTCTGACTTTATATAACCAAGTTCTAACAGGTAGAAAATTGAAAGTTTGAGAATAATTATATTGTAATTTCAAAATGTCTGTATTGTAATCAATAGTTTTACTTAAGTTACTTTTTCCTTTGCCACGCTTATATCGCTTTCTACTAGACGTTGATGACTTTGAAAATTGAAAAAGATGTTTATATACTGAAGATTTATTAGAATTGTATTCAAAACTATTGTTAACAACATTATTATTATTATAAATTTGATTTAAGCCATAGGGGAAGAGAGTTTTATATTTTTTAACGTAATAATTTTCAAATGCTAATCTATCAGTGAGTGAAATTTTAATATCTAAAATATGAAGGGATACATTTTTAAATCCGTGTGTAGCAAAGTGCTGATATTCAAATTGATTTTTAGTAGGGAGATCATTAAAGACTTTATGGTCAAATTTTTTAATATGATCACTGTGGACATTCATTCTCAGATGTAAAGGGCTGCTGGTTTGGCCAATATAGGATAAGTTACAAATAGTACAATTAAGTTTGTACATGCAATTAAAAACTTTGCAGAATTTTTGTGAAGTGGAATTATTATTAATTTGTAATGGGTCAGCAGAAGGACAAGTTTTGCACCTAAGATTATTGCATCTATTGAAGGAATATAATTTAGATTGAGAGTAGGTATGGTATTCTTCCAAATCGTCTATAATGCTAAATTGGTCAATGTTTGTCTATCTATAATTATCCCAATTCATAATAATAATAGACCGGACACTAGGTAATGAATAAAATTCACATCACGAAATTTAATTAAAATTCCCAATATAAACCCCTTCAAAAACTATTTTGTCAGGTACGAATTTCAAATAATAACTAATACCATAAAGAATTGAAACGAAATTTCGGAGAGTAACAAAACAAGCATAGTAGTTAAGATCTAAATGAGATTTTCATGCGAAACATTCATAAATAAGCGAAGTGTGGACAAATAGTCATAATCATCCGGAATGGAAGATATACGAAGCCATTAATACGTATGTGTCTGACTGAATCCCTACAACTACAGGCAAAAGAGTGCCACATATAGTAGAAATACATGTCTAGATTAAAATGTAAGAATAAGCAATAAAGATATTGACGTTTGGGTTAACTAAAAGATACAGAAATAAATAACACAAAAAAACACAATAAACTCTAATGCCTGCCGAGAGATGTCAGCACTATACACACACATATAGAACGAGTTTGAGAATCGAATATATATATATATATGTATATATATATATATATATATATATATATATATATATATATATATATATATATATATATATATATATATATATATATATACCTGCTTTATTAGTTTTAAAAGCTTTTATCTTACAAGCAGCAGTTTGATTTATTGCAATTTGGAGATATATTGGGTTGCGCTATTATTCGATCAAGCTGTACATGTACATTACACCTTTATAAATCATGCCAATGTAGGCATCAGTGAATTATTCAAATGCATTCTTTTGAAATTTAGTGTACCAATATATAAAATCGGTTCGATACATGAATGAATTGCAGCTTAAGTATATTAATTATCGCTTATAATTTGAGAAACATTTGGTAAACATTTTTGAAGATTAGAAATATCAGTCTCCAAGAATTTAAAATTAGCTTCTCAAAATTAATTCAGAGCTGCAGTGACCGCAGTTTTTCAATTGTCACTTTTTAAAGATGACTATTTTAACATAGGTGAGTATCCTCACCACTAGTAATAACAACCTTAAAACAGAAGTTATCAGCAAATTGATAATAACAAACATATACTACCATGAGCTTGAAAGACCACTCAGGTCGCATTAAATCAGTCTTGTAAATCTAAGCTAAAAGTATTAAACTTCTCCGACCTATTATTTTTTATGGAACCAAATGCTGAGTATTTAACAAAATAGAAGAGAACAAACTTGATATATATAAGAGAAAAATCTTTCAAAATATATTTGGTCCAGAGTGTCAAAATAAAGTAATGCACACAAGTTTAAATCATGAGATTTCTAAAGAGCTATGCATCTTTAGGTTTGTAAAGACTGATAGAATAAGATGGCTATGACATTTATGGAGATTCTAAAATACACATTTCAGCAAAATTGGCCTTTTCCAAACCAGAGAGATCCAGGAGGAGAAGATTTGGAGGATTCGAGATGGACATTAGATTGTACACAAATTTATGGCAGAGTCTATATGCGAGATAAGCGTCAGTCACTAAAAATACCACGGAGTGATACAACTAAAAATCACATGGCGAAAAACAAGTCGCTTAAAAAAATCCAAGGGCGCTGCATGACGGCAGGCTCGAGGATCTTTTAGACAATCAAGGAATGTGACAGTAATTGTCATGTTAAAGGATACGTTGAAGCTAGTAGGGGGAGAGTACCGTAGTAACTGCCCTTATCCAATAATAGGTGACTCTAATAAAGACTCCAAAAATATTGCATGAATAATTTGCTGACTCTTTTAGGATGTATCGGATTTTTTAATCCGCTCTCTGTTAAATGAACTGGTTCAATTTTCAAGACACTTAGGGAATAACTATGTCTAATAGACCTCAACAACTATTCATCTGTTTGTTATTTATAAATGGCACTATTGAAACATAGTTTTATGTCAATGTACATAGGAAATAAACACAGTTTTCCAGTCCGCTTCCATCACTCATCACTCAACTCCCACGCTTAGTATAAATACAGAGGTTTATATTGCATGAATAATTTGCTGACTCTTTCAGATTTATGAGATTTATGAAAAAAATTTTATCAACATCTAAAATGATGAGTTTATGAGACATTGATGAATTTTTAGTCTCGCATCATCCCATCAATACCTTCTCTTACATTTAATGTACATTAAAAAAAGAGCAATATGTATATCTAAAACAGTTGTCTACTGAGTAATAATTTGATTAATATGATTAATGAGCCGCAACAGAGGTTACAAAGCTTCATAGAATAACAGACGTAAAAACCTGTGTAGCAGGTGAAGAAAAAAAGCTCGTTAAGCGAGTTCCGGCTGTTAGTGAGAGGTAGAGAACATGGAACGAAGCTCCCGTACTCTGGGATTTGAAGAGTGTTAGTGAGCTGGGGGCATGTAAGCCGACTGGGATGAAAGAGCTCGGAATGCAAGACCCGGGGATTAGTGAGTGTCAGCAAAATAGGTGCAAAGCTCCAACATCTGCGTAGCAGGCGTGACAAAGAAGCTGGCGAAAGCGAGATCGCGAATCCAGTGAGTTGACGTGAGTTAGCGAGCGATGGACACGAAGGGAGTCCTGTACAAAAGAAGAAGTCCTGTCCTGTTTTAAACGTGTGAATGAAAAACTACTTATCTAACAATAATAATAAAATAACTAATCAAACTTATTTGTGTCTAATCAACAAGTTCATCACAAAGTAAATTAGTTTTTCCGATACTTTCTTCGAAAATTGTTTTTGAAGGATGCTAACATATCTATCTGCGTTAGCAAAAAATATATTTTCTAATACTATTTTAATGCAAAGTTAATTGATCTAACAAAAGTATGATTATCTCATTAAGTTCTCTTCAGTTAAAACTAAATAAATGGGATGCAATTTAATTCAAAATATCTGAAGGAGATTAATGACTAAATTAAAGAAACTAGATTAGAAATTCAAGTTACATTTTTTAAATAAAAATTCACTGGCATTTCTGTCGAAATTGTTAAAACAAAAAAAGTATTAGTATGGGTTATAAAATAGAACGCATTTAATTTTAATGAACGGATTAATTAGTCTACCAAAAAGCGTGTTGAGATAATTCTGTTAATGATCGCTGTTAATTTTTATTTGTTTTACTAGGGGGCTCCTCCCCTGCTCTCTAACGCTCGCCAACCCCCGTAACTCGCTTAGCGAGACAGGAGGATTCGCATCCTACTCACTGACGCTCGCTAAACTCGTTTTGCGAGCGCTTTTGTTCCGCCTGCTACTCAGACGTAATATGTTTGTTGGGGCCCTCACCTGTTCGTTAACACTCAACAATCCTATTCATCTCGAAGCTATTTCACCCCGATCGGTGGACAGGACTTCCTCCTTGTCCATTGCTTGCTAACGCTTGCCAGCTCCCAGGGTTCGGAGGCTACACCCAATGTCCTATGCCGAGCATTAATCACAGGAGCTTGCTTTGCCAGCCCTCTCGTTACGTCAGCTACGCAAATACTGGAGCTTCGCCCCCATTTCACTGACACTCACCACTAATGTTCAGGATTAGTGCACATTTTTTATGGAACGTTTTCCAAACTGATGAAGTCATAAGGAACATTCTAATAACTGGGACTTTTACTCTACAGGTTACGAGTAAAAAATAGTTTTTGAATTTTACTGAAAATACCCCATGGAGATCAAACGGCATTACTATGACTCCTTACTTTATTTTGAACAATTTTACAATATACATTATATGTTTGTCTTTAATAGGTAAATAAATAAATATCCGTAGTAATAATAACAATATCTGTATATTTCAATATACAGATATATAACAATATCTATATATTTCAATATACAGATAACAATATATGTATATTTCAATATACAGATATATAACAATATCTGTATATTTCAATATACAGATATATAACAAGATCTGTATATTTCGGCCACTAAATTTTATTCCGAACATTTATGTACCACACTGAGAGTAACTTTATTCCAACCAAACATGTAATTCTGTTATAACTGGGCAACATATGTCTAGCATGTTTGCCGACAACTTCTTAGAAAACTAAACTAAATATTCTTGGCACGATGTTGATAAAGAGTACTTTTATAAAAAGCCAAAGCCTTCGTTCACCGTCTTTTTCTGTATACTAAATTTTAACAGTTGAGCAATCTCAGAAAATATTCCAAATTCTCCTCAAATAATATTTTGTAAAAGCTCCAGGCTTTATCTCCTGTTTAATTCCAGTGAAGAAAGTTTGATTGAAGGAAATTACTCTAGTTTAGAACGAATTACAGCAAAGGAGCGCACAAGAACGTACCTGTTTATGTTGAAGATATGCCTAAAATTGTGATGTACTTCACATGCTAATCAAATTTGCTTTTGTGCGTACAAAATCAAGTAAAACTGTTAATTTAATTGAATCCTAATATGCATGTAGTAATCTCCTTTTTAATTTATATTTTATTTATTTTTTATCTAATTTTACTTTTTAATATTTTTAATTTATTTATTTATTTATTTATTTATTTTGTATTTTTTTATTTTTTATTTATTTATTGTTTTTATTTTATTTTTTATTTATTTATTCTGTTTTTATTTTATTTTTCATTTTTTATTTATTTATTTATTATTTTTTTAGTTATGCAGGGTGGCCGATGAAGTTGTACGTAAGCCAAATAAATTCGAACAAGTGTAACTAGAACTATTGAAGTGAGGTATCGGTACAGTAAAGTGGATATGCGCTAACATATGAGACTGGTGGCAGCGCCTCTGGTAGCAAAATTTGGATGCTATCACTCCTATCTCGGAAACTATGACTGATACAGAAAAAGGATAAACTGGAAAATTGTAGAGTATAATCAAATTAGAAAAAAAAAATTATAATTTCCAGAAGCGGATGATACAAATAAAAAGCTTTCAGCTTAGAGTGAGTGCAGTATGCAAATGATGGCTGTAACATAACACCGCCTCTGAGAATGAAACATAATAGGCAATATACAAACAATCGTCAATCATCAGATGAGTACCGTATTTTGTATGTGTTCTTTATTGAGTATTTATTGATCAAAAAAGATTGACAGTCTATTTGAATGAAGATTATTGTGAGATCATGAAAAAGAGAGTGGGATCATGGTGAATTCGGATGGATTTCTGTGAAAGCTGTATGCTTTACGATTTCCTACTGCTTCAAATCCAACTGAGTGGACGCGATACATACAAATATGTCATGTAGCAAACGGTACATATATATAATAAACATAGTCTACGTTAAACAGTACACTATGTTATATAAATAGTGCTTTTTATTACATAGCATTTCCTCTCCTACTTTATTTTTGTCTGTATTTCACATAGATTCCGAAATAAGAAATGAAATTATTGAATATCAAAATATTAATTCTTGTCCAAATATTTTATCACTAGAATTTGTGCCTGTCAAAGCAGAGATAGTAAAAGACCTTGC
The DNA here is from genome assembly GCA_951213105.1 of Amaurobius ferox. Classification (NCBI taxonomy): domain Eukaryota; kingdom Metazoa; phylum Arthropoda; class Arachnida; order Araneae; family Amaurobiidae; genus Amaurobius; species Amaurobius ferox. The sequence goes on along the minus strand of OX578142.1, from coordinate 94,179,467 downwards.
ACGCAATGTAAGAAGTTGAATCAATAAATCGAATCGTCAACTTTTTTCGTGAACTTGCGTCATGTAATATGGAAATTGAATGGTACAATGTTTAGCGTACAACTTCTTGATCTAACCTTTGCAACCACAAAGATCGTACAATTTCTTGACTGTAAGTGACCAATCAAAACGCCTACTGCGTATAACGTTACGATGCCTTTTCATATTTTTCACGGACCTTGCTCTTTGCTAATGCATGAGTTGCATATTTGACAACTTTATTTATACATTTCCATTAATTATTTTACTTATGCATTTTTAATTTTATTAATTTGTATTTAGTGTAATTAATTTTAGCTGTTTTTTAGAAAATTGTTTTTATTTCCTCTTTTTCTGAGATTCTACATATAGGAACTCTATTTCTACAGCGAGTTTAACTGTGAAACAATACAGAACAATCAAGAAAGTTCAATTCAAAAATGAAATTAGGAGTAAAAATTATCTTAGCTTCCCAAAAAATTAGAATTATGATTAGACTCCCATGTGTGTTCAACAATTGCAGACCTAGAAACTCCAGGTCAACTTGCAGACATAGTAACTATTTGTCAACCCCCTTGCCTATGTCCCAGAGATGGAGTTACCAATGACATTATGAGACCTGATTCGAGTTGGGTTTGCCAAACTAGAAACATCACATTACCCGTAGCCGAAACTTCTTGTTTAGAAACAGGAATCATATGTTCCTTTGTACAAAATTTAAGAGCTTTTTGTTTGACCAACATGGCTAAAACCGCATTCCCATGGAATGTTATACACTCCAATAATTCAAAACTGGAGTATTGTCTTTAGGAAAACAAAAATAAATTTTTAAGACGTTTGAAACACACTTAAAAATGACACATGAAAGAATGTTGACGACCGTATAGCTAACAAATGAATAAAAAGTAAACCGATAAAATTGCGTGGCCAAACCTCTTAACGTTGAGTGTTAGAAAACAATTTTGGCTTGCTGAATTCATGCACCGGATTGCCAATAATAACGGAATTATAGCCTCTACATACCGCAAAAGATTTCTTATAGTCAATCTCACAAATTAGTCTGAGAATCAAAACACAAATTTAAGGCATGATAAGCACAAATGCAAAAAGCGGAAGATTTTTGGTGAACAGGATAATTAGAATGAGGATGCGTGAAACACGAGAAAGAATTGCTGACAACATAAGTTGAGAATGTTCATGATAAACAATACTATTTCTTGCTTTCGAAACCGCTCGATACTATTAGTTTTGCATTGAATGCTGCTTTAAACGAAGTTATTTCATTAACACTTTACAACAAAGTTAAAAAGTGTTTATGACTTTGTTCATTCTGTCTGTCTGTCTGTCTGTCTGTCCGTTAGCACGATAACTGCCGTAAAATAACTTCATCAAAATGAAATTTTAGTATGTTGTTCAGACGGTCTGTAGGACCTATGGGAATATAAATGAATAATAACACCCAATTAGTTTTGGATTGAACCCGGGTTGAAAAAATGAAATACATTGAGCCCTATGGGACCTAATTTTTCAAACATTTTTAAGCGGATTTAAAATTCACAAATTGTTTCGAAAATTTAAGGAATTATTTAAATTGTTCCATAAAATATATAAAAAAAAATTAGCGAAATATATTCAGTAGTTTTTTAAATAAAAATTAAAATAATAATAACACCCCTTATATGAAGCGATCACGTGACCATGATATGAAAAGATCACGTGACCCACTTCAAAATGATATGTGGCATCCATCTTGTCCCAAAATCGTGATTTTTTAAGTTCTTTTCAATTCATATTGAGTGTATCCGTCCTAAAACCACTTTATTTTTGCATAAATTCTGTGCATCTACATACTGAAACAACGCAATTACAATATATATTTGAGTTTAAATGCTCATCCAAATTTGATTATTTCTACAACAAAGCCTATTTTCCACCTATGTAAAATGTAAACAGGAAAATATATAGAATGAGTTGTATTAGAATTGCTGTATTTCTTTAACACAAAATCATTTAGTTCATGGAGTCTGCATAGCTGATATGAATCAAATATTCATTGATTTTACAAAGAGAAGAACGATTTTTTTCGATGAAGTTTTACCCATAGAGTTTAATTAAGTGTAGCTCCATGGTCCTAATTTTTAAATAAAATAAATTATTATAGTATTCTGATGAATGACATGAATGGGAAATTATTAATGAATGAAATGCTGCTTTTATAGAGAGAGCCAGGCGTGTTATTTTTTCTATGACGTTATTTGAAGGAATTTCAGTTGTTTTCGATGAAGTTTTTAAATATAATAAATTATCGTAGTATTATGATAATTCTAAAATTATTACCGAGGAATGTATCACGTTTTAGAGATGTTTAAACCAGGCAATTTATATGTGAATGCCATCATTTAAATGAAGTTCATTTTTTTCGATGAAGGTTTAAGTTTTCAAATATAATAAATTAATGTAGTATTGTGATAAGTTTTAAAATATTACCGAGGAATGTATTGCATTTTAGACATGTTTAAATAAAATTGCATTGAAGTTGGAAAGTGTTTCATAATCAATGTTTTAAGCACGATTGATCTTTCTTGTTTTTATTGCTTTATCAACAGTTTTTTCTGCACTACGTACCAGCATTTTTAGTTTGGATTATCCAAAAATTAGAATAAACAGACCTCTGCTTGTATTTACATTATTTTTATGAAAGTGTTAATGTTCATTGGAAACATTTTAAAATACATCATTTAACCTTCAATTTTTCAAACAAAGTTTGAAAGTCATACTGGAAACAATTTCAGAGCGTAATAAGTTATACAGTTAATTCAGAGCGTAATAAGTTATACAATTAATTCAGAGCGTAATAAGTTATACAATTAATTCAGAGCGTAATAAGTTATACAATTAATATATTAATTCTATCATAAAGTCTATAAATAAGGCAATATTTGAGACTTAAATACTTTTCTGCACTGCCTTTTAATTTCTGTAATAAACAGAAAACTTTTGACACTTCGTGGATTTTGAAAAAGATATTTAGATTGCAGCAGTTAAACTTACTGCAAATGCATTTTCTTTCTAAAGTTACGATAACTTTTGGAAGCGCAATGATTTCTCAGGGGAATAGGTAAGTACCGAATTTTTTTGTTTGTTTGTTTATATAGCAGTTTATTTTTTATGCTGAATTATAAAATAATAATTAATTAAATAAATCTAGAATAAAACTTTTATGCTTTAACTATCAATTTAGTATCACCTCTGTTAAATTTGAATTACCCAATCTTAATAAAATTGCTTCAGATAAAAAAAAATTCAGATGTGTCCAACACATGATATTCCCGAGTTAATAAATTTTTAATTTATATAAAAATAACCACAAAAAGCTCACTAAAACTCACAATTTTACTAAAAATTGTTAAATTTTTTGTACTTGGAAAAAAATCTCATCAAAATGAAGTTACTCAATTCTTGCAAAAGATATCTAAATCACTGTAAGAACGCAAAAATTGCAATATCTCCTAGATTAACACTTATGAGAAGTGTAGAAGTGTTCATAAATTTCCTAGTCAAATAACATGTATAAACTATTCACCCATTTAATAATAAAACATTTTATTCATATTTACTAATATTTTAGATCAAAGAAGTATTATATCTCGAAAAGAACGTATGATGATTTCTAAATGTGTGTGTGTGTGTGTGTGTGTGTGTGTGCGTGTGTGCGTATGTCTGTCTCTGCATCTGACTGTGCAATGTATATATCTACTCGAAACTATCCAACGGAATTTTACAAAATCTGGTAAGTCTCTTGTTGGTTACCCTGGTGCTAATTAGATTTTGGTACGAAATCGTATAAGCAGAACTTGCATTTTTGACCCTCAAAATGAACCTCAAAAGTCGCCAAAATCTAAAATAAAAGACTACATATAGCCAAATGTATCAATTAAATGCTTGATTTATACTCAACTTTTGACGACCAAAAGAATAAGACTAACCCCATTGCTTTAGGACTAGCCGTTCTCAAGTCATTCAGATGCGTTAACATTATTGCAACGTTCGAAAATACGTTCAATCGATAAATGAAAACAAAAATGTAAATAAAACCACAAATTCAGCACAATTCTAATTATTTGAGGTTGTAGGTAATGCCATTTGCTGCCCACGTCCGATCATTTTGTTTACTAAATCGGTTGAATCCCAAGTTTTATTTTATGTATTTATAGGAATAATTTATATTAATTTAATTAATCACACATACGTTTAATTGTTTCTATTTTTTCGTAAAATACATTGCATCAAGCACAGATTAAGCGCCTTCAATACACAAACATCTGCTGTAATCATATACACATACATCTATATAATGCTATGCATATATATTCTAAGACTTACATACAAATGTCGTTGTCATATCATTGAACTTGTAGCCATACACAGAATATCTTCACAATTTGAATATATTTCCAATAGCTTTAATGATTTGTAGGCAAACGTGATATTTCCAACAACTGTTACGTCTGCCTCGTCATGATAAAAGCATTAGTGCTATTGGATTTCAAACTATTGACTTAACAAATTTATGCTAAACCAGCAATGTTAACTAACATATAGACTAAATGTTTACTTCCAATTTTTCCATACATGGAGCTACAAAGATATTTTGCATACAAAGTGATTTTTGCATATACTGGGAGATGTAAGTGAATAAATTTTGCTGCATTACATATTTGAAAGGGGATATAAAAATTTGATGTGTACAGCACATGACTTTCCATACAAACCCAATTTAATTTCCCCTTCCTTTCTTTTATAATTCATTATATTGAGTTTAACAGCACAAAATAACACGGATAATTATTTTAAATTATATTGAATTTGCGTTTTTATTTTGCGACTGGACAAATTTTATAAGGCGACATGATGAAAATGCGAAAAAACTAAAATTTCTCAAGAACAGTACGTCCTATAGTTTTAAGGTTGGTCTTATTCTTTTCTATATATATATATATATATATATATATATATATATATATATATATATATATATATATATATATATATATACAGGGTATCCCAAAAAGATTGAAACGCGCTTTAATTTTTTAACTGTTGGAGATAATAGGGCAATATAAATTGCGAAAATGTTGAAAGTAAGGTAGGAAATAAGACTACGTTAATGAAATAGTCCTCACATTAATTTTCAAAAAGTTACACTTTTTTAAATTTTTATACGATCCCCTTAGACAAATTTGGTCAATCAGAAAATTTTTAATTTTTAATGCAACAAGATCATTAAAAAAACTGCATATCTGTAGCTTTAAAATCAACTGCATTATGATAAAGAGAAAAATCTGACTTGGGCTACTTTTCCGTACCATGTGAAAGGCTGTTTCATCAGTGAAAATAGGGATCATAAACAAATTGACGATGGAAATTGTTTAGATAAAAAAAGTACTTAAAAGTACTTAGTTATCAAAAAAGTACTTAGTTATTGAAAATTACTTAAGAATCCGTGATTGCATCGTGAACCTACGCGGAATTCGCTAAAATGTCTCCTATGTATTATCATCCAGTTTTATCTTTTTTGTGATATGTCACAAATTTACATTTCTAATTTGATATATGGTCCCCATTGACAATTTTCGATTAAATATAACTCGCTCAATTTTAAAGATACAGATATGCGGTTTTTTAATGATCTTGTTGCATTAAAAGTAAACATTTTCTGAAAGACCAAATTTGTCTAAGGGGTCCTATAAAAATTTAAAAAATGTAAATTTTTCAAAATTAATGGGAGGATTATTTAACTAACGCAGTCTTAAGAAAAAATATTACCGCTGACTGTGACAAGCATTGCAGGTATCACAGGGCTTTGGTGATGCAACTTTTTAAGGGCTATTTAAGGCCTTCATTTATTACCTTAAAATACCTCGAAATTTCCAATCGCAACACCCAATTTTGACATTATAAACATATTCTAGACCCCAAATTAATGCAAATATAAATTTTCACATTTCGATTATAAAACACTCTCCAACTGTAAGTTTATTTAAACATCCCTAAAATATGATACATTCAACGGCGATATTATTTTAATTATCACAGAACTACAATAATTTATTTTACTTGGAAAATTAAAACCATGGAAGTGAAAATACGTTCTAACTCCATGATTAAAACTTTATTCAAACTTTATTCAAATGACGTCAACGAAATATAAATCATCAGATGCAACACTAAATATAAATTTAAAAGAACTTTAAAAATCAGGATTTTGACACTGGGTAAAAAGATGGATGCCATATTTTATTTTGAAGTGGGTCACGCGATCTCTTTATATTGTGAGGGTGCCAGTATTATTTTAATTTTTATTTAACAAACTACCAAACATATTTTGCTGAAATTTTTTTATATATATTTTATGGGATAATTTGAATATTTCCTAAAATTTTCAAAGGAATTTGTGAATTTTAACGTTACTTAAAAAATGTTTGAAAAATTTGGTTCCATAGGGTTCAATGTATTTCACTTTTTCAATCCGGTTTCAATCCAAAACTAATTGGGTAATATTATTCATTTAAATTCCCACAAACCGTCTGAACAACATGCTAAAATTTCATTTTGATAAAGTCATTTTTACGGCAGTTATCATGCCAACGGACAGACAGATATGAACAAAGTTAAAAACACTTTTCAACTATATTGGAAAGTGTTAAAAATTACAAGATAGGAAAATTGAGAGTAACATTTTATGAGAGTTTGTTGGGTCTGCTTCATATACAAGGTTCCTAGGAAAGTCATTAGTTACCTAAAAACTGTAAGAAAAAGTCTATGAGTTTACATGTTAGGTGTATATATTAAGTAACCATGCTTGATCGAATAAAGTGATTGCATCTTCCCTAGCCGAGAATTAAAAAAGTTAGGATGGCGAACTCGGAAAAATAGCGGGATGGACGACTAAAAGCCAATTACAGCGTTATAGATCATGTCTAATGAGTAGGAATCAACAATAAAGATGTTACAAAAGGCATTTATTACCAACAATATGGTTATTGTCGAACTCGGTAACCTAGTGGGATGGACGACTAAAAGCCGATTACAGCGTTGTAGATCATTGTCTAATGAGTATGAATCGACAATAAAGATGTTACAAAATGCATTTATTACCAACAATATGGTTATTGCCGAACTCGGCAACCTAGTGGGATGAACGACTAAAAGCCAATTAGTGTAGATCATTGCGTAATGAGTAGAAATCGACAATAAAGATGTTACGAAAGGCATTTATTACCAGCAATGTGGTTATTCCCCATTGGCTGTCATCTTTAGGAATGATACAATGAAAAACACTTATATGGACAAAAATCTAATTTAGAGCCTGTATAAAGCATATTCCGTTAGTGACAATGTATATTCCAGTTTCAGAAAAAAATATTACCGCTGACTGTGACAAGAATTGCAGGTATCACAGGGCTCTGGTGATGCAACTTTTTGAGGGCTATTTATTGCCTTCGTTTATTACCTTAAAATATCTTAAAATTTCCAATGACAACACACGATTTTGGCATTATAAACAAATTCTAGACCCCAAATTAATGCAAATATAAATTTTCACGCAGTTCCTATCTTAATATCCGGAGATATTCTATATTCCGAAAAGGATAATTTTCAGAGTTCAGCTCCGTATTAAAAACCGCAATTTAAAGGGCGATATTTCGTTAATTGGCCACAACTGTTCTAGTAATAAAGTAGGTCATTTGCTATTTTGCTGAAAAACGTTACTGGTATATTTTGATGCATGATCTTGTATTTGAGAACGTAAAACCCTCTTCAATAATAATAATATGGAATTTTAGTATAGTCGAATTAATGGACGAATTACGTGAATGATGGAATCAACACATTGTAATAACATTCGAATATGTCAAAGTCGTGAGATTAGTTCATGCGAATGGATATTTTAACGATATCTAACGGGTTGCTGTAATAAATATCATACTAAAACGCAAATATGCAAATTAGTCTCTTGACGTAAAGCTACGTCTTATTTTAATTATTGTCACATAATTTTATTACTTATTATTTTTATTATAATTTTTTTATAATTATTATTATATTTGCAAATATTTTATTATCATAAATTATTACACAATTTTGTGATAGATTTCAACTCGCAATAACTCCGGGGCTGTTAATCGTAGAGTAATAACCAATGCATCATTAGATGACTTATGTCATTTATAACAAGAAAGATCAATCATGTATACAGCATTAATTATGAAACACTTTCCAACTGAAATGCAATTTTATGTAAACATCTCTAAAATGCGATACATTCAGCAGTAATATTTGTAAAATTACCACAGTACTACAATAATTTATTATATTTGAAAACTTAAAACTTCATCTAAAAAAATGAACTTTATTCAAATGACATGATCGAAAAATAAATCGTCTGGCTCTCTTTGCAAAAACGGTGAATATTTCATTCATGCACTTTTCTTCCAGACTCCAGGGCTAAATAATTTTGCGTGAAAAAGATTCAGCAATTCTTATACAACTCATCTTACAATCACTTGTTTACATTCTGCATCCACTAAAATTATTCTTCGTTGTAGATAATCAAAGTCTGATGTTCATTTAAACTCTTGTAATTGCGTTGACAGAGAATATAGATCCACAGAAAATACACAAAAATAAAGCGATTTTAGTAAGGATGCAACATTAAATATAAATTTAAAAGAACTTTTAAAATCACGACATCAGCACTGGGAAAAAAAGATGGATGCCATATTTTATTTTGAAGTGGGTCACATGATCTATTTATATAATATGGGTGCAATTATTATTTTTATTTTTATTTAAAACACTACTGAATATATTTTGCTGAATTTTTTTATATATTTTATGGGATAATTTAAATACTTTCTAAAACTTTCGAAATAATTTGTGAATTTTAACTTCGTTTAAAATATGTTTGAAAAATTAGGTCCCATAGGGTTCAATGCATTTCACTTTTTTTTACCCGGGTTCAGTCCCAAACTAATTAGGTGATATTATTCATTTACATTTCCATATGTCCCACAGACTGTCTCAGCAGCATACTAAAATTCCATTTTGATAAAGTCATTTTTACGGCAGTTATTGTGCTAACGGACAGACAGACAGACAGAATGAACAAAGTCATAAACACTTTTCAACTATATTGAAAAGAGTAAAAAATACAAGTTTCCACCTTCCACCCCTTCCTTACCATACGCCCCAGTTGCAGAATGACGTTGATTAGGTTGCATCTATACTATGCTTTTTATACAAAGATTTTTAAAAGTGGGTAAAAAAAATGGGATTATATTAAATAAAGACTAAATTAAAATTTATATAGCTTTATTAAATTAGTCATTTTTTAACTAATATACCACCCCTGAAATAATCGTGATGATGAAGATAATTACTACAGAGGATATGAATAAATGTCTTTGAAACTGATTTAACATTACGAGCTCAAATCTCTACATATTCATAACTCAGAAACGCTTCATCAAAATGGCTTGAAATTTTGTATTGTAGGCTGAAATTTACTCTAGATAAAAATATCTTGTCAAACATTGGTGTTGTTATTGGAAATTTCAAAGTTTTTGGGCGTTTCACTATGAAGATGGCTCTTTATGCAAATTTTATCCAGAAAAATTTGTGGAGGACGTTATTCCTAATAGACGGGTATCTCCAAATTTGCTCTTCGATGTACGATGCTCAAATAACAAGAGGTGGGGCTTTTCTTCCGCAGATGTACATTGTGAGTGCTGGTGATGAAGCCACTGGCCATTTTGGAAGTTGAAGGCGAAGGTAGTGGGGATAAGAAAACATAAAGTCAAATAAGACTTGGTTGAAATGTATAGACGGTGCGAACATGTATGTAAAGTTTATGTTCATCGACGCTTAGTAAAGTTTAACTCAGTGAGGCTTTATTCAGCGATGTTTGTCAGCTAGGTTGGCGATGACTATAGGCTGACAACTGTAGGTTGCTGACAACTATAGGCTGACAACTGTAGTCTTGGTTCTGGAGCCATTTTTACTAGTTGTCCTATTGGAGCTGATTGTGTTGTGTGCTCCTGAGTATGGCGGCAGACTGTTTATTTCTATGTTAGTTCTGTACCGTGGTCGATACTATAAGTATGCAAAGTTTCAGCTTTCTATGTCACCAGGAGTGAACTTCTGGAGGGGGGGAATTTGCTCCCTTCCCTTTTTTGTCCGCCCCTGGGGAGAGAAATCTTAAATCCGACTCCGTTAGGTTCTGTCACTTATTTGATACTATAAGTGTGCAAAGAGTTAGCCTTCTAGGTAATCTGGGGCTTCTGGGAGGGGTTCTGATTTTCTGGAATTACTTAAACAATTGTTACTATACAAGCTGTTTAAAAACTTGTAAACAGTGTAAGTTTTTTTTAACCGTTGGTTGAAGACTCGTAGCTCCAATTTCAAAAGTGCTTTAAGATATTATAAAATAATAATTAAATAGTGCGCAATATTTTTGTGAAAAACTAAAAAGGTTAACATTGTATACAGCCCTCTCCAGCAAAAAAAGTCACATTACAAAAATATTACCCATACAATATTCAGTAAAACTGGCAAAAATTCGGCTGTAATACGATTAAAATTAATACTGCTATTAGCGATTAAAATTTTCATTGGGAAATGAGGGAGCATCCACAAATCAATTTCGGTTGTAAATAATTACTAAAACTTTTAATACTTATTCAAATTTATTTCATACAAACGTTTCAGCAAAGCTATTACCTCGCCAACTCATCAACTCACAGTGTGTATTTAATCATCCAAGTAACTCCACATTACTAGATTTTAAATTATGTCGCTGGTCAGTAATGCCGAACTCAGTGAAATGATTATGATTTACGGCAAATGCAACCGATAAAAAAAATCTGATGTGGGCAGCGCATAAATTTACCTATCTAATACAATGAATTTACTTCTTTCACAGTAGAAAAAAGACGTATAAAATCTATGGCTCATTGTTTTTAACTTTAAATTGTACATTTGGCGCTTTTCCAGATGGCAAATGTAAAACTATTTGGAAGTACCCAATTACCGAACTCAATGAAACGATTATGATTTACGGCAAATGCAACCGATAAAAAAATCTGACGTAGGCAGCACATGAATTTGCCTAGCTAATGCAATGAATTTACTTCTTTCACAGTAGAAAAATGAAGTATAAAATCTATGGCTCATTGTTTTTAACATTGAATTGTATATTTGGCGCTTTTCCAGATGGCATATGTAAAACTATTTGGAAGTACCCAATTACCTTACATTTCAGGCAACTCTAAACTTATAGTTATCAATACTAACAGCATCCGTAATAAGCAATATAATCTATATATCGAAATATTTTAATAATTAATTCATCAAATTGGAGTTATTTTAATTAACTTAGCGTCATTTTTAACATTATTTTTGTCAATCTCGGCCAAAAAACGCCAAGTTGGCGATATTTCGCTAAATTAGTCACAAATTTCATCAAATGTATCGCCCAGTGTTACAAACAAACAGAGAGAAAAGCATTTCTTAAATATAAATGTGGCGTCAAAATACAAAGTATCTTCTCTCGTGAATAGAACGAACTAGATCCACTCGAACGATGTTTACAAATTTGTTACATATTATTACATATGAAAAGTGACCATATTTCCCAATAGTTAATATTTTTCTTATCTAATCTTACTATTAACTAATCTTACTAATCTTACCAAAAATACTTTCAGAAATATCATACTCGGACACTTCAAGAGAAATCAAATTTACAACACGTTTAAAAAAGATTGCAATAATAGCAATATTAAAATCATAACAGAGGCTTTATATAAACATTATCCTATTTATTTCTTAAAGGATTGCTATAGATCGATTTTCAAGGATCATGTAGATTTTGACAGTTTACTTCTTCAATTTGCAAGTAAATAAAGTTTATGCGTACCTGCTAAGAAAGCACGCATGCGTAAATCGAACATATATATGATAGCGAGTTGGGCAGGAATCACTTTTGGTCCAGTTTCCTTCTGTTTGGTTGTCTTGTTCTTCCGTGTCCGGGTGCCTTCGTATTAGCACGCATTGGGGACCAACCTTTGCTTCGCATTGGTACCGTGAGCGTTTGCCTAGGCTGGAAAAGCAGCTTTAAACGGGAGGGGGAGTCGCAATCCTCCCCAACCATTAAATGCAAAGCATTTGGTTATCCCAAGTTCCTTTAAATCTTCTTTTTCTTGGATTACATTCTGCTTCGGAGTATAGAGCGGCTTGGCGCCTTTTCCTGAGTAGTGCCTTTGATTTTAGTGGATATGCATAGGAATTCTTTTTGAATTTGTTTACAGGCTATTATATGATATATATATATATATATATATATGTAAAAGTGCAATATCTCGAGAACGGTTCATGCCAGCATTCTCTAATTTACCTCAATCGTTTTCTAATTAAAAATTTCATACGATATGATTATTTATGTAACATTATTGAAGGTTCTAATATTTTGTTGATTTTTTAAAATTTTATTCAAAATTTGGGGTCTTCCGAACATTTGATAGTGTTTAAAATCAATAAGCTTCCAGTATTCACTGCTTGTAATTTCTGTACCAAACTTCGTTCTAAGCGCTCCATCTGTTCATGGGATATCGTACACCCACACACACACAGACACATCACCTCAAAAACGATCGTTTCGAGTTCAGGGATGTCTGAAAGATGCTCTTTAGTCGAAAACTTGATTTAAAATTTTCGACTCCGTCACAATACTTTCCCTATACATTACACTATGTATATAGGGAAGGTAATTAAGGGACATGCATTCTTGTCCACAGATTTTGTTTGGAAAACATTTGACAGAATAACAAAATCACAATTATTAGTTTATCACCTTATTTAAGGGTCAAAATAACTTTTAACCAGAATTATCCGTCAAAGCTTAATAGTTTCAAAGACAAAAAATTATTTTTAAGCCCTACTAAATGTTTTTTATGAATCAATTCAATTTGTGAATAACCCCTGGATTCTTGAACTGCGATGATTACGACCATGTGAAAATACCACGCTAAAGTTCTTAAGTTGTGAAGCTTGATAATTTATTTTGCTCTGAATTTGAATTATAAAATCAAAGTTTTTTTAGTTTTGTTGAATGAAGTATGAACAACATCTTTCTAATTTAACTTTTACGCTAAAGGAACTATATGAAAATTATTATTTTTTAATTTTTTACAAAAATATTCTACTTTATTTAAATTACAACTGCACAATTTCCTACCTTATTTCAAATATTTTTGCAATTGAAACAATGTGCCTACAATCAGCTTTTATGAAAAAAAACATTCACTGTTCACTATTTTTTTATATCCTTGTATAGATGAATTAGAGTTTTTAAATTGCCTTTTGTTCCGTCATAAAATTCCACAACACAAAAATATTAGAAAATTAAATATACTGCTATTATGAAGGTCACAAATGATATTTTCATTTTGAACAAATGCAAATCTAAAAAACGTATACATGCATGACAATGAAAATGTGTCTGATTTGTGTTTATCAGCATTTCAGTATATTGCGTGTCTAAACAGCAAAGCGGACTATTTGCATTATATCCCATTTACATTGAAAAAGACTTATTTTTACATAAATTGTTTTTAATGCTTTTATTTTGCTCCAGGTGACACGTCAGCCTAAATTTCCTTACCACATATCGTGATTTAAATGTTACCTTAGTAAAAAATCATTGGATAGAGGTCAAGGTTAAAAGCATTTATAACAACAATCTCCTACCTTTTTTCAAGTATTCCACGTCAAAGCTCAACGTATTTAAATATTTAAATGCACTGAGGTTGACATGAAACATTTACAAAGCATTTCACTAAAATCCTTAAACTGAACAAATGTATTTATTTAATTGTGATTGATTTTTGAAACTGGGCCGTTCTTAGGCTGTTATGTGCTTGTATATTTTCTTTTCAGAAAACATATATTTGACTAGCTGAATAAAAGATTAAATTCACCCAACATAATGAAAATCTTTCATCTGTATAAAGCCATGTATTATGAAATTTAAAACCAGTAAGTGAATAGATGAAAGGAAATATATATCTAGTACTGCTTGTATACGTAATAACTGCAAAATCTATGATAATGGAACTTTTATTACCATTCTATATACCATATATTGCCATACTATACCACTATACCATATATACCTTTCTGTACTATACCATATGCACTTTAATATACTATGCCATATATACCTTTTGCAGCCATTGCATGCATACGTATGACTGCAAAATCTATAGTACTAGAATTTTATTATCATAATATATACAATGCATTACCATACATTAACCATATTATACCACTATAAAATGCCATACAATATGTGCTTTTACCATATATACCTTTTGCAGCCATTAGTTATATAGGTAATGGATGCAAAATCTATAGTAAAGGGATTTTTATTACCATATTATATACCATCGCTATATATTACCATACTATACCACGTCTATATTACCATAGGCAAACTTCTAAACTGTCAAATTTAAGGATAAAATGAATAGAATATGTGAACAGCATCAGATGCATAATCACCATGAAATTTCTACTGATCTTTAATTTGCGATTACAACCACAATTCACATACAGGGTTCTAGGATAGCCCTTAAGCACCGCAATGACTTTGCAAAGAAAGGACAATGAGTGTACACATTAAGTCTGTCTCAAGCAAAATTACCATGTCCGATCGAATAAAAGGGATTTCAGAGCCCCTAGTGGGGAATTTAAAAATCTAGGGATTCAAACTTGTCAACAAAGCGATATAGATGAAAAATGGCAACTACAAAGTTGTAGAGTATTATCTAATGAGTAGTAATCGACAACTAAAGTGCTACAGAAGGCATTTGTTTCGCATAATATGGCTATTTGCGAATTTTTGCCCTATTCAGGAATGAAAAAATACACAACACTCACATACCATACACAGGAATGTAATGTACAGTATGTTCAAAATTCCCTCCATCAGCAACAAAGCACATTTGAATGAGAACGACTATTACTGAGTACTTCGACAGGCATCGCAGGCGTCACCGTTTTACATTCTATGGTTTTTTAACAGATATTTATAGCATTTCATATACGCGTTTAGTACTTTCCTAATATCGATTCCTATTTTTAAAAATGACACTCTACATTTGTAATTGACATTTTTCTTCTATATCGCTTGGTTTTTATCAAGTTTGTCATCCTACTTTTTTTAATTTTCCGCTAGGGGCGTTACTATTACTTTTATTTGTCACTTTACTATAGACAGACCTAACAATGTCACTTTACTTTTACTATAGACAGACTTAACTATGTCACTTTACTATAGCCAGACCTAACGTATACACTCATGCACCTTTCCTCAGACCGCTCCGTTATTAAGGTGCTTAAGGACTTTCCCAGGAACCCTGTATAATTTCACACATCTATTTATTTCTTCACTAAATTTTACCTTATCAAAATCTTAAATGAATAATTTTATTTTATCTATGCCAGCAGCTTGCTGATTGGACTCGACTGAATTATTTTGGCGCCACTACTGTTCGTTTGATGTACATGGAATCTACTTCGACATGGAGACAGAATTTGAAATTTATCCCAATCTACTTCAAGCATATGCATACACATCCACCATTTATTTCGCTTTAAGAATCAATGCATATTCACAAGATAAAAAAATGCAAACATTTTATTATACACTCATTGCCATAAAAATTTGCGCACCAAGAAGGAGTTGTCAGAATCGAACGAAATTTTATATATGTGAGTGCAACGTTGAAAAAGTAAGTGATACAAAGTCAAAGCAAATGGATCATTTATTATAGGAAAAACTACAAATGAATAGAGGTTTTAATATCCTGTTGGGCCATCTCTAGAGTGCATATACGATGCGATACGGGCGGACATTGAGGCATACAGGTCCTGTATGGTGTTCTGCGTCATCTCATTCCACAGTTGTAAACGCGCCTTTAGTTCGACCAAACTTATAGACTGTCCAACTTGCTGTCCCAAGTGATCCCAGACATGCTCGATCGGTGAAAAATCTGGGGATCGGGTAGGCCAGGGAAGGGTGGTAATGTGGCGGAGGCATTCCTGTGACACCCTTGCTGTGTGTGGCCGAGCATTGCCCTGTTGAAAAATGACTCCTGGGAGCCTGCCATATGTAGCAACACATATGTCTGAAGGATTTCACGAACGTACCGCTGGGCTGTCATGGTTCCGTGGATAAATATTAGAGGTGACGAGGTGTCGTATGCGATGACTCCCCATACCATCACACCGACTATGGGAGCGGTGTGCCGCTGTAAAGCGAAGAAAGTATTGAGGTATTCACCATGGGGCCTCCGCACACGTACACGATTGTCAACACTGCCCAAATTAAATCTCGATTCGTCGCTGAAGACGGCCTGGTTCCATTCGGTTACAGTCCAATCCCGTCGATCGCGACACCACTCCAAACGGAGGCGGCGGTTAGTGGGTGTTATTGGCAGCATACATAATGGGAGCTGTGATACCAAATGTTCTTCAGCCAGGCGCCTCGCGATTGTACAAACAGACACAGAGACTCGTAGTGAAGGTGCTGCCTGTGTCCAGATGGCGGTCAGTGATGCAGTTGGCGCTGTGCGTGCGTGTCGGGTGATGTGACGGTCTTCTTGGCTACTGGTCTGCCGAGGACATCCTGAGCCTGGCGGCCGTGTATGCGACCTCTCTCTCATCCACTGATTCCAATACCTCCTCACAGTATAGTCAGAACGCCCTAAGTGACGGGCTACCAGAAGAGATGACCACCTGGCTTCCATCATCCCAATAATACTTCCCCTCTCGAGCTCTTACAGCTGATCATACTGTCTTTGATGGCGGCGTAACGGCATCCCTAATGGAAAAGCATCCCTCTGCAACAGATTAAGTACAGGCAAAAAGCCTCTGCGTAACTTTTTTCTGCGCTAAAGAGAACGAAGTTAAATGCCCTTTGGTGGCATTACGCAATGCGCAATCACGTTGTATTTCTAATCATTTGCATAACTGCCTTTTATGGCAATGAGTGTTGAAGATAATTAGAAAGGTACAGTTTAATATATGTTATTGCATTAAAAAACAATATACACTTTATTGTATTGTATCGAATATTATTTTCACACTAAATGTAAAATTAATAAGTAAATGTCAAACACTTATGAACATTTAAATTTTTATATAAAATCTAAATAAAATCGCTCAAACTGCTTCCAAAATATCTAAAAGGAAATTTAGTTTTGTTCATAAATAACAGACAACAAATTAGTAACGATGACATGAACACAGAATATTTTTAGAATTAAATCATTTTTTTTAACTGCTAAATCCCAATTTTTTATCTGCTGTTAAAACGCATGTGACTTGTAGTTCTGGTAATCAATACTTTATCGCCATAAGAGAAAGATATTATAACAAATTATTACTTTATTGCAACTATTCAAATTGTTTTTCGCAGTTTATAATTGTTTTAAAAAGTTACTTTATTTTTGGCCTTCTATAAGAGATAAATAATCCCAAAATACTCTGATAAAAAGTAAGTCCCAAATTAACAACAGTATTTAAGAGTAATTTAAACTAGGTTAACTATTTAACTCACTAGCAAAATACTGAATATACATAATATAAATATATTTAAGAAATTCTGCAAGAAAATGGTTGCTTTTATAAATTCTTTAAAAATAAAAATGTTGAGAGATGCGAGACAACTGTCGCTCAAAATAAATTAATAAAGTTAACTTCCTTCAAGAACACAATTTCTGAATTTTTTCCTCTCAGCATAACGTTTTGTGTTACAGCACTTTAATGTTATATTGATATTACTTCAAGTTTGCAAACATTATAAATCCGTGAAGAAAAAACATCATTTTCAAATGCATCGTCTCACTCTTCACTTGTAGTTAAACTTTGCAGTATTAAAAATTAATTCAATATTTAGACATATATAATATATTAAATATATATATAAAGTATTTCAAATCTATGCTTTCATATTATTCATAAAATGTATTTTGGACATTACAAAATTATATCCTTTATATATTTATTATTTATATATATATGCATATATATATAATATATAAGATAGAAAGTGGAAACTATATATATATATATATATATATAGTATAATTAACCAGTAATTTTTCATAGTTGTATAATAGAGTACAGAATATATGGAGATAAAAATATATTGAAAGGTAAAATAATTTTAAATACGTTGGAATATTCTTTATTGTTTTACTTATACTTTGCATTATGTTAACAATTTTTTTGCAAAGTTGACAGTTCAAATAAATATTTTAGGCCTTTTGCCGTAGAAATGCAAACAATACAGAACTACTTATCTTATCCCAGCGCCATCTGCATTATTGTCTCAAACTATACTTACTTTTATCGCCATGATCTCATCATTTTAGTTCCGTTTATTTTATTAAATAAAATCAGATACACTGTGATGGGTATTGTTCTAAGTACAAAGCACGCTGTAATATGTGTTTTCCCTACTACTCACTGAAAGTTTCTAACAGCAAGCACATGACGAGAATTCTTACTTTTCTTAAATGACTTCAAAGAAATGAACTTAAGTGAAAAGTGTTGTTACATCAAATCCAGGTTTACATTATATGATTAGAGTCTAAAATTTCTTCGCAGTATTACTCTGTTCAAACTTTCTAGTTGTCAATTTATATTATTAACTTTACTTACTTTTTATGTGGTAATTTCATGTGATTTTGGATTTCTTCTTGAAGAATTTCTTCCAACAAATATCCTTAAATGAGATGCTGAACACGATTACTTACAAGATAGAAATTTCAAAGGTAATATTTAATTTAAATAAAGAGAATTGATTCAGATTTAAAATGATAAGAAGCATATTTAATTATTATAGTTTAAGGGAATGGCCGTAATATTTTCTTAACATGTTTTCTTTCATTTTAATATTCTCCGCATTCTAAAAGGAACTTTCTTAATTTTCTTATTTGTTGAGTTATATTGTCTCATGTTTACCCTTCTTTTTTCGAGTCAATTATTAAAAGGAATAAGGTACCATCAACAAAAATAGTCATGCTTTATTAAGAAGAGGCTTTCATTTTAAAGTTTACTGAAGTGAAGCTTCCATAGCACTGACTCAAATCTTATTGTGTGCGAAAGTTTCGTTGACATAATAAAACACGACCAATTCGAATAAAATTTTGAACATAGCTTAACCTAATAATGTTTTAGGTCATGACAGAAAGGTCATTCAAATCAATCATGTTAAAGATAAATCAAGTATCAATTATATTAAAGATAACCAAATATTGGTCATCTTTCACATGATTAAAATGGCATTCTGAGATTCTTGAAAATGTGCACTCATTGACAAAAAAATATTGCGCACCCAGTCAAAAATATCTGTTATCCTGAAAGTTGGCAAACAGATACCTATATCTAGGGCAGTTATGCAAATGATTACAGTTTGATGAGACTGCGCATGAATGCATGTCACACGAAGATGCTGAAATCGCAATTACTGTTCCCAGACAGTCACTGTACATCGTACATTTTCTGCAAGTGTTACCGTTAGATAGAGGTCTGTGAGTAATAATAATACCTAAGTGACTCAGTATGTGTTTCAACAAACAACTGTCGGAGTGTGAGTAAGGCTGTAAAATTGTGGTACTGGTAAGTAAAGGAAGACGGTCGGCTCAGGAGGATTTCGTCCCGTGTCATGATTGACTTCAATATTTTTACCTCGTTCTGCGCATATGACGACATAGGAATTAAGAACGCACGCATTTTGTTCTCGGGCTCTCTAGAGGGCCCAAATTTGTTACCTGCCACTGTCATCTTACTCAACCGACATCACTAAATTCCCTTGAACGTCGCTGGATTCTGTGTGCAAGGCACAATTTAAAATATTTGCACGAGTTGTTTACTCCTGGATAATGCCACTTCAAAATTAACAAACTATTTTTAACTGCAATGATGCGTGTGGTTTGGCAACTCCTCTCAAAGTTTATTCCAGACCGTGACAACACGAAAGACGAATCTTAATTCCTATTTCCTCACGATGACATCTTTTTCGTTAGTTGCCGATCTGAGTGCCCAGCCTTGTATTAAAGAGAACCTTGGGTCGGCTTGTCGAATTACCAGCCATCTGGACCGTTCTGACCTGATTGTGAGGACGTATTGAGAAGAGTAGATACCCATAGACATGCAAACACGGTGGACGGGCTCTGGACAACCCAAACATACTATCAGGGAAGAAGATCGTAAGACAATATCGGTATATCAATTTTCATATTTGACTTTCATTCAAAATGAAATTTTGGGATATTTAAGAGTGATCGCGAATCTCATATAATATATGGTGGGCCACATTTGGCTCCTGGAGACACGCGTGATAATATGTGCTCAAGCGTTAAGTTTATTATATTTGCCTTCAACTAGCTTCCCCATTGTGAAAGTTATGATACAATGAAATACATTAATTATTACTAAATAAATGAACGAAAAAATAGATGAATGCATTTTTCAGCATTTGCATTTATTCATTTTTTTTTCGTTTTGCTCTTCTGATCAGGTTAGGTCTAACATATCGGGATCTGTTTAGATATTATGTTGCTTGCATGAATGCTGCTAAAATGTGGCATGGTTATTCACGCATATATCGTTCAGTTCTAGGCTTGTTTGCACATCAAAAGTTAATCCAAACATTTCTGAAACGTACGTATGCTAACTACACTATACTTATGCAGCATTTTATGTTGTAATCTAGTTATTTATTCTATGTGCGCAAGTTTTCGTTTTGTATTTATTTTTGAAATATGCTCACAGAATTGCTTATAAAAAAAAAGTGATTGACAGAATTATGTGTGCAAATTTTTGTATTGGTCGTATAAGTGGTCCTATTTTGCATATTCAGTGTGCAAAAGTTACTTATAAACGATTATTAAATAAAATATTAAGAAAATGCATGTACATAATTGATTTTAAAATGAGTGCGCCTTAAATTTAATGAATCATCGCAAGTATTTGAATAAATTAAGCACGCGACAGCTGCATTAAATACGATAAAGTTTCGATCATCTTCAAAGTTTGTTTCTGTATAGATCAGTTTAATTTTTTATAAAACATATAATCTTAGAGTAATTATTCTGAAACTTTTACTTTCTTAAAATTAAAATGTTTATAAAGCAATTTTTCACTTATGATATATTTTAAAATGGTATAAAAATCTGATCGTTGTGAATGCAAGCATAATATTTCACTAACTAAATGTATTCGGAAAATACTTGATCCTTTTTTCATACAGGAAGACATGTAGATCATTTTAACCTGAAACTGGTGAAGTGGGGTTTGACACATTCCCTGAATGTGCGATTTGAGGACATTTCTTCGCAATTAAAAATAAATTTACCATCAAACATACCACCATTCAAAAATTAAAAACCACCATTTAAAACAATTTACCATTTTAAATTTTTAGTCCATTCACACACATTAAAGATAAATATACACTGACATCCAAAAGTTAAGCATGCAATGCAAGTTTTCAACTTTCGAAAGCGTATTTGAACTTGTGTAGCTGAAAATCGCTGCGGATGTAGATGGCAGTATGCAAATATCGTATGTTACAGCCAATCATGATTGACTGTCCGGATATATGCTAATTAGGCAGTCGTTGAAGACGCCAACATTCTGAAAAGTTTGAGGAGGTACATTTATATGCTGATACGAAGTGTTTATAACTTTTGTAGAATTATGTTTGATGATATTCGTGTTTCTATGGCTAAAAGAAGACGAATGACAAATAGTGAGCGCTAGCGTGCTGTTGGACGCATTGAAGCAACACAGTCAATCAAAGATGTCGCTACTTTCTTTGGCGTTGATCATTCGGTAATTTCTCGATTATGGAAACAATTCCAAACAAGTCAAACAGTTGTCCAAAGACCTACCCGGTTGTCCAAGGGTTACCACACCCTCTGATTATCGGTATATTACTATAGTAGCCAAGCGGAATCGACAAGCGACCTCCACAACTGTTACATCCATGATTGCAGCGGCACTTGGTAAGACAATATCTGTAAGTAGTGTGCGCCGAAAGCTCCACGAGAAGGGACTGTATGCCCGAGTACCACGTTTTTGTGTTCCACTAATCGTCCAAGCCAGAGGGGCAAGATTAAAGTGGTGTCGTCAACATGTCTATTGGACTGTCTCAGATTGGTGCAATGTCCTGTTCACGGACGAGTCCAGATTTGCCCTGGAATCAGATGATAAGAGGGTAAGGGTCTGGAGAGAACGAGGTACACGCAATCAGGCCAAGAACATCATCGAACATCACGCATTCATAGTGTAGGCTGGAATTTCAATGGGATATCACACAGAACTGCACATCTTTAATGGCTGTTCTGTGACGGCTGCGCGGTATCGGGATGAAGTCCTAGATCCCATTGCGAGACTCTACGCTGCAGAAGTTGGTCCTGATTTCCTCCTTATGGACGATAATGCTCGTCCTTATCGAGCTAACATCATTGACGAATACCTGGAAAGTGTGGGCATTTCTCGTATGGAGCGGCCGGCGTATTCCCCCGACCTTAATCCCATTGAAAACCTTTGGGATGCACTCAGACATGTTGTCTCTGCAGGTTTACCGCCTCCAGTCAGTCTCAGAGAGTTGGAAACTGCCCTATTGGAGAAATGACCATTCCTCGCGTCTGCGATCGTTGATCACCTTATTGAAAGCATGGAAAATCGTTGTAAGGTTTATGTGAAGGTCCGGGGGGTCACATACCATATTAATGTAAGTTTTGTTTGGTTTGTTTGCCTTTAAACATCATTTTATTAAAGACTCAAATGCGATGTCATCATATAACTTAAGAAAAGTAAATATTTTTTCATCTTTGTACATAATTCTTGTTTCCTTCAATGCAAGGTAGCAAATGTGTTTACATTTGCTACCTTCATGTACAATTTTGAGTTAATCAAAGCTTTACTTTTCCATTTTTGTTGATTTAACCGTCCGTGCTTAACTTTTGGAAGCCTGTGTACTTTAATTACTTAAATTATATGTGAAGATTTACAGGAAAAGTGTCCAGTTGTCCGAAATTTCAAAATTGACTTTAGGGACTTATACAGCTTTTCAGGTTGATTCTCAAATACAAAACCCCACGTCTTTACGATAATTATAACTCATCTTGGAAATTTTGCATTATTAATCAGTTAGGACATTAAAACAGAGGTAAACAGCTTAAAAGTTTTAAATCTGATAACAAGGATATGTGTTTTAAACCCAATAGATTTAAACAAAAGACAATGTTTAAACAAAACAAAAACCATTGTTAAACTAAGGTTTAAACCAAAAGTTTAAGCCTTGGTTTTTTGTTTAAAAACACTGAATTCCTCTCAACCCCAGTTGATAGAAAAATATTACTCTTTCAAAATTTTGCAACCCGCAAAGCGTAATGGAAAAATATACCACATTTAAGAAACATGCACTACCTAAATCCAATGAAAACAAAAAAAATACAGTTATCGGTATAATGTCTATAAATCACCTTATATCAGAAGTAAAATTACAGACAACTGGACCATTTTTCAATAATATTTTTAAGAATTTAATATTTCCGTCACATTTTTTTTTCAATGTTCACGTAATTAAAAATATTTATTAGATATTTTAGATTTTAAATCATTTTCATTACTAATTAGTCAAGACACATAAATAAAATGATGAATTTATGAAACCTTACCTCACAAGTTCTGTGACAAAAAAAAATTCCACTTCACAAATTACGCGTTAAGCAAGGGTTATAGTCCGCCATACTATCATGATAGAGAGAACTTCTTCATAAAACTACATGCGTTACATTCTATGGAAAACATCAAAATCGTACTGGCAGACTCTCAATACAATCTTAACTAAGTACTGTAATATTGCTCCGCGTATTAAGTTGATATTTTGCTCCATTTCAGCGTCGTGAAAACTATGCCATAGATAAATTTATTTATAACGTTCTACTGTATTAGAGCAAATTGTATAATACAATAGAGAGCTGATAATCCTTAATTTTATTATATAGAAAATTTAGTATCTGAAACTGGATTTTAACTTCATTTTTATTAACACTTTACAACAAAGTTGAAAACTGTTTATGACTTTGTTCATTCATTCTGTCTGTCTGTCTGTCCGTTAGCACGATAACTGCCGTAAAAATGACTTAATCAAAATGAAATTTTAGTATGTTGTTCAGACGGTCTGTAGGACCTATGGGAATATAAATGAATAATATCACCCAATTAGTTTTGGATTGAACCCGGGTTGAAAAAATGAAATACATTGAGCCCTATGGGACCAAATTTTCAAACAGTTTTTAAGCGGATTTAAAATTCACAAATTGCTTCGAAAATTTTAGGTAAGAGTCAAATTGTTCCATAAAATATATAAAAAAAATTCAGCGAAATATATTCAGTAGTTTTTAAAATAAAAATTAAAATAATAATTACACATCTTATATGAAACGATCACGTGGCCATGATATGAAACGATCACATGACCCACTTCAAAATGATATATGGCATCCATCTTGTTTCAAAATCGTGATTTTTTAAAGTGCTTTTTAATTCATATTGAGTGTTGTATCCGTCCTAAAACTACTTTATTTTTTCTTAAATTCTGTGCATCTACATACTAAAACAACACAATGACAATATATTTGAGTTTAAATTCTCATTCAAATTTGATTATTTCTACAACTAAGCCTATTTTTCACCTATGTAACATGTAAACAGCAAAATATGTAGAATGAGTTGTATTAGAATTACTGTATTTCTTTAACACAAAATAATTCAGTCCATGGAGTCTGCATGGCTGATATGAATGAAATATTAATTGATTTTATAAACAGAAGAACGATTTTTTTCGATGAAGTTTTAAGCATAAAGTTTATGAATTGTAGCTCCATGGTCTTAATTTTTAAATAAAATAAATTATTATAGTATTGTGATGAATGAAATGGAGAAAGTTATGAATGAAATCCTGCTTTTATAGAGAGATCTTTTTCTATGACGTCATTTGAATTTATTTCAGTTATTTTCGATGAAGTTTTCAAATGTAATAAATTATCGTAGTATTATGATAGTTTTAAAAATATAACCGTGGAATGTATTGCATTTTAGAGATATTTAAACCAGGCAATTTATATTTCAATGCCGTCATTTGAATGAAGTTCATTTTTCTCAATGAAGGTTTAAGTTTTCAAATATAATAAATCAATGTAGTATCGTGATAAGTTTTAAAATATTACCGAGGAATGTATTGCATTTTCGACTTTTTTAAATAAAATTGCATTGAAGTTGGAATGTGTTTCATAATCAATGCTTTAAGCATGATTGATCTTTCTTGTTTATATTTAATACTGTAGTCATCAAATTTATATTTTCTCATACGAAGTATAGCGAAAGTGTTGTTTTCATGAAATTTTTCGATTTCGAGATTTTGATGATATGTTTTAAGACCTCCTGAACACGTTTTGATTATTTTGAGAGTGATGCCTATCTGTCTGTCTGTGGTCGATTTCCTGTGTATATGATAGCTGCCGTAAATTTTAATGGATTTTTACGAAACTTCATATTCGGCTTTGTTAGCGAAAAATATAGATAGATTTTTTTAACTTCAGGCAAAACATGGCAGCCTGGGACAAAATTTGGCATAATCATGCATAAAAGGGGTTATTTATGACTCAAGGATCATGAAACTTAATACTGTTCGTGACACCATTAGCCCCCCCCCCCTCGGGGGACATGTTATCCTCCGGAAAGATACATTATCAAACTTGGTATCAATCGAAAGATTTTTCCAAGCCCTTTAAAATTAAGGGTGACACGCTATAATTGGAATGACGATACATGCAAATTTTTCAAATTTTTTCTTGCAAAATTTGAAAAAATACAAAAAAAATTACAAGCTACATAAAAGTGATCCTGATTTAAGAAAGCCGAGTGGATCACATAATTAAAGAATTTTGACCATTTTAAGAGACGTTTGAAACTAGAACTTCTATTTACAAATAAATAAAACTTTGCAAAGTGCACCTCAAATATGTGGTTAAACGTAATACCAGTAGCTCAGTGAATAACGTCGAAATCGAAAATCGGTGCTTCAATTACAAAAAGTCCCGATTTTACAAAATGCTGTCAACTCTCAACTTTTTTCAAATGTCGCAGATTCCGTAACAGAAATAACACTTGATTGCCAAATTGATGAATATCCAATATCTTGGAAAATGAAGTTCGATATATTTGATAATTTCTGTCGCTTTTGACAATTTAATATTCTCTATTGAAAAAATAGCGAGTTTTACGGTTTGTGGGAAAGGAACGTTTTGCTGAAGAGTTTAGGGATTTGTAAATTAATTGCGTTTCAAGGGGTGATATACGAATATCTATCAAAAATTAATTACTATAAGAATTAATCAGTATGGCGGGCTTAACGTCTAATTTTTACTTTCCTTATATACATAGTATAATGTATAAGGGAAGTATTGTGACGGGGTCGAAAATTCGAATTCAAGTTTTCGACGAGAGAGCTCGTTTCAAGCATCCCTGATCACGAAACGAAAATTTTTGAGGTGATGTCTGTGTGTGTGTGTGTGTGTGTGTGTGTGTGTGCGTAAGTGAGTATGTGGAGACGATATCTCACGAACGAATGGAGCGATTCGAATGAAATTTGGTACAAAAATTACAATCCATGAATACTGGAAGGCTGTTGTTTTTAAACACAGTTGAATGTTCAGAACTACCCTAAATTTTCGAGTGAAATTTTGAAAAAATCACCAAAAAATCAAAACCTTTAATAAAGTTAAATAAGGAGTGGACATTTCTTATGTAATTTTAGAAAAACAATTAACATAATTTTAGAAAGCAATTAACATAAACTTTAGAACGCTAGCATGAACCGTTCTCGAGATATTGCACATTTTTCAAATAAATTTATCAAAAAATCCCATAAATTAACAAAAAATACTAACTGTTGAGAAACATGTTCACTTTTCATATGTAAAATCATGCGATAAATTTGGTGACATTCTCGTGGATCTGGGTCGTTCCATTCATGAGGAAATATACTTTGAGTAATACTTTTGTATTTGAACGCCAATAATCATTTATCTAAGAATAACTTATTTCTCCGTCCATAACGCTTGGCGAGATTTTGGCGGAATGTCGCCAACTTGGCGACTTTTTTAAATGTTGCCAAATTAACGAAAATCTCGCCAAATGGATAAAAATGACGCTGAATCAATGAAATTGACGACTAACTAACGAAAATTCAATATCTTGGAAAGAATATAAGTATCTACTATAAGAATAGCCTATATTTTTACTGTAAAAGTAGTAAATTCATTGCATTATATAAGGAAAGTCATGTGCTGCACACATCAGAATTTTTTATAATCCCATGTAGAGTAGATTAGATGGTTGTCATAGTAATAAGATTCACCTTTACCAAATTAAACAAAGAAATGTTAAATACAATATTAGCATATGAAAACACTATAGGAATTATAATTTTGAATTTTAGGAATATATTGATCGGAACACAAACCATAGGTTTCATATAATAAAATATTTGTTTCCAATTATTATAATCATGAATAATATGAACTATAGCACTTAATGGATACTAGCTGTGTTTTTAATTGTCACGTGTGATTTGCTCAAAACAAAAATTAATTGGATACCGCAAAATAGTTTTACATGTTGTCAGCCATAAAAGCGCCTAATAGTAATGTACAATTCCATGCTAAATTCATTAAGCCACGGAGTCTTATATATCCTCATTAAGCTGTGAAAGAAACAAAGTCCTTGCATTATGTAGAGAAATTAAGGTGCTTCCAACATCAGAATTTTTAGAATATGGCCAAAAGAATGAGTAATTAATAGTACACTCTACATTCTCTTTTTAATCTGTAATAGTACACACCATATTAATAAAAGGTAGAAGGTCCGAATTTGGCCCGGTTTCCTAATATGGCCCATCGTCGTATTTTCAGCTAGTCTCCTTAGAATCCTCCAGATTGCATCAGTAACTCGACCTTCATGATGATAGAAAATGAAAGTGTGCAGGCCAGTTGAGGTCGAGTTTCGTAGCAATGCCAACTGTTGTAGAGAGATTTTCAGAAAAATAAGGACGTTTTGTTATTTTTTAATTGCAAGTAATATTTCGTACTATCATATTTCATTAATATTTAATGAGATACAAGACTATATATTGTAGCTCTAATAACCTTTTTTACCATACAATCAGTGTTTTAATTATATCTGATTATTTTAGCAATCTGTTTGGGTGGAAACAGAGAAAATCCGAAGTACACAATGAGAACAGGTTCCTATTCCATCAACTTCAAAGAGTGTCACTTACAGCAAAAGACCAAGGACTATTTTCTTGCCCCAGGTGTGAAGTCTCACATTACTAAGCAGTTTGATTTATTAAAATCATGTTACATGCATCTGTTTTAAACTTGAAAGTTTGTAGTCATTTCGAATTATAAATTTTTCGGAAATTTACATGTCTTATATATTTCGATTTCTCGACTGATGTGTGCCTTAGTTAAAGTAATAAAGATTTTTTTTTGTTACTTGTAGGAAATGTTTTGCAATTTTTCCGTAATTTAAAAAGTGGGATCACGAAAAAAGGGCAAAATAGGCCCCCTTCAACTTTTGTCCATCCTGCAAGTTATCGATAATGAAAAAAAAAATCAAATCCAACGGGAAATGCTCACCAGGATACCTCATGAGATACTGCTGGCCGTATCTGTGTCCAGCCGCACTCCTGTATGAATCACATGTCAATTTTCATACTTCAGCTAATTGAATTTTTTATGTGCCAGTCAAAAGAACCAGGTATTTTTTATTAATTGCCCACTTAACCCCGTTAACTATCACCTTAGTTATTTTTCAGAGAAATATTTTGTAGTCTGTAAAAATACAGTCAAATCACCGGTCGGCCATAATGGGGCCTCCAACATTACCTGTAAATATTTAGTAGAAATAAATATTTATGTACTCCAATAATTTTCAGGGAAATAATTTATAACTTGAATCGGGAATGTTTTTACATTAGCATACTATAAAAATGATAAAGAAATCGTTTACAGCACTGGCGAATATTACTCCCGCAATATTTTACGTCTTTACGAGATAAAGTCTCGATAATATTTTCATATTTTAAAAAGAACTCGATTTATTCGGCATCACGGGCACACTTACCGATTCGATATGGCTAGAATCTAAAAGATGGTAACCCTCATAGAATGTCCAAATGGAATTCTTCCACATAATAATGCAAATAAATGAAATATATTAATATATTTTGCATTTGCTTCACGTTTAGTTGATTATTTTTAGAATATATAAAAATAAATGAGCAAATATAAAATTTTAAAAAATTTACTTACAAATCGCCGTAAAATTTATTGGTACAGTGAAACTTCGATTTTACGTCACTTGCATTTTACGTTTTCCCGCTTTGTACGTTATTTTACCTCATTCCCAATTAATCTCAGATATCTATATAAATAAATTTGAAAATATGTCTGTATGTGTTTGTGTTTTTGTCTCATCATCACGAGAGAACGGTTGCACCAAATCTCATGAAATTTTGTGGGTAGCCATAAAATAGCCTCACTTAAAATTTAGTCAATGTTTCGAGTTTCTAACACCAGAGGTTATCGAGATAATAATGAAAACCGAAAGTTCCATATGAGTTTTATATCCTCTCTAACTTAATGTTTCCCCCAAACCAAATAGAGTGTAAATCGTTGATTTAAAGCATTCTGTCTCCATGATTTATTTTTCACAGTCTCTCTCTCTCAAAAAAAGGTTGAAAACCTCTGGTTTAAAACATAAAGGTAAATGGAAACTCTATCACAGTGATTTATTTTCCGCAGGCTCTTATTCAATAACGAAAAGTATGACAGCGATTTAAATAATAAAGAAATTAATGTAAAATTATATATTATATATGAACGGTATTGTATTTTTGACTGGTTTATATTAATTACTGACTTCGAGTTTAAAGATTATGGGAAATTGTCAATATGTTCAATTATATAAATCATCTGTTTTATTTTGGCAAAGAGTTTTCAAACTCATATATTGTGGTATATACAAACAGGATCAGAATGTTTTATTCTTCAGATCTACGAATTTAGCGGGATATCTCCAACTTGGCAATTTTTTCTTTAATGTTGCCAAATTGATGAAAATGTCGCCAAATCGATAAAATGAGGCTAAATTAATAAAAATGAAGCCAAGTTGATGAAAATTCAATATTTTGTAAAATTAACTAAAATTTTCTTGATAATTCCTGCCTTTTTGTAAAAATTAAAAAATATTTTTGGAATTTTGTTTACAAACGGGACCAGGATACCTTATTCTTCAAATCTGCTTGTGAAGATAATTTTATATAGCGAGAACAGATATTCTTATACATTTTTAGGAGAATTAAACTAAATGTTTTAATAGAATGCTTGTATAGCAATACCATTTAGAATACTATAGGAATTTGCGCATAATTCTGAATTTTAATTTTCTTTATATTATATATATTCCGTATGAAGAACGGGTATACTGCTAGTCTATATAAATAAAATTGAAAATATAACTGCATGTATGTTTCAATTGTCTCTGTTGTAGTTTCAACTGCCTCTGATTCAATTGCCTCTACAATTTCTGTTGTAATAGTTTCAACATGTTTCATCATCATAGGAGAACGGCTACACCAAATTTCACGAAATTTTGGGGACAGCCGTGTTGGCGATAATTACCTAGATTATTTGGACTAGACACTTTTAGGAAAATAAAATATTTAATAAAATGTTTTGAAAAACAATATCAAATCAATACTATAAGAATTTGCACATAGTTGTGCATTTTAATTTTCTTTGCATTATATATTCTGTATGAAGAGCGGGTATACCGCTAGTCATGCATGTGTTTCTTTCTTAAATCAGGCGTTGCTTCAGTTCTCTTCAGTTTTACGTTTTCCAGCATACAACGTTTTTTTTTCTTAAATTGCTAAATAAGATTTTCTTCGGGTTTCATACATATACTGTGTGTTTCTTTTAAATACGGGCAGTTCTCACTCAAAGCCAATTTCAAAACAGGGGAGAACCCGCTTGCTTGCACTTTTCGTGACGCTCGAATCTGACTGGTGGCCATAATGATCCCCCCGCCGAATCGCGGACATAGAAGTTTCACTTTAAAAATGGATAACTTTAAAGAAAAATACGTTTAATGTGCCCCTGCTAAAGTTTATAAACAAGTTAAATTTTCTCATCTGTACTTAAACAGGGCTTGGATCTCTTTTTACGTATGCTAAGTCCGTTGGGATTTTTTGATTCGCAGCTTGTTTATTGATTAGGCTTTGTTAGATTCATTATTACATTGTTTTGAGTGGTTACATCTCCTCTTAGGAAGTGAATTGCTTCTGAGAATTAAAACTATATGTTCTTGATCTTGTTTCCTGTCATGCTTTTCTTATTGAAACAATAGAGTTAAAAGGTTTTAAACCTTGGTCCTTTAATATAAATGGATTAGACTTGTTTATTGAAGCAAGGGAGTTAAAAGGTCTAAAATCTTTATCCTTTGATTGAAATGGATTAGCCTTGTTTGTTGAAGCAAGGGAGTAAAAAGGTATAAAATCTTGGTCCTCTGATTGAAATGGATTAGCCTTGTTTATTGAAGCAAGGGAGTTAAAATGTTTAAAATCTTGGTCTTTTGATTTAAATGAATTAGACTTGTGTATTAAAGCAAGGAAGCTAAATTAGTAAGCTTATTTTTTGTTGGGCATATATAACTCTTCAAAGATTTAACTGATTGCTTGGAAATGTGAATATATGATGTAAATTATTGTTTTACTTGCCCAATTCGTTGCTGAACGTGGTCGAATAAAAATTGCGTATACTAAACCCATATTACCGATATACATGGCCCAAATATAACTCCTATAAAACTCTGCCGAATTTTTGACATTCAAATATGTTGTGTAGAATTATGTTTCACAGATCGAGTTCGTCGTTGAATGGAGTCGTATACAAATTGGACGCGGTTTGTCGCTATAACAGCTCTAAAAGTTAATTGAAATTTTTGAAATTCGACAATAATTTTAAATCAAAATAACTTATCACTTTAATAAAAATATTTATGCATCTGGCATCGTAGCTACAAATAAAATGTAAAATTCCTGAAGAAACCATTTAGAGTATTTCCAAATTTTACTTCCGCAATATTTTACGACTATACGAGATAAATCCTCTATTATATTTGCATATTTTGAAAGAACTAACACCTATTTATCTTAACCGAAATTTTGGAAACTTCATAGCAATTTTAAAGGAAATCCTATAATAATTTTAAAGGAAATAACTTTCATCTTTAATAGGAATATTTGGTACATTTGCATCCTCGCTAAAAATGAACTGTAAAAATCGTAAAGAGATCGTTTAAACTATTTCCAGATTTTATTCCAGCACTGTTTTACAACTAAAACATCGAAGATATTTCCATATTTTAACTCGATTTATACGGCACCACAGTCACACTCAGTGCTTCAATATGACTAGCATCTAAACAATAATAAACAGTTTGAACTCAGATGAAGGTTAAAAGGATTCTTCTATATAATAATGCAAATAAATGGAACATATGCATCATGAATAAATACATTTCTACATTTGTTTCACGCCTAGTTGCTTACTTTTAGTATTGAAAAAAATAAAAATATGATGTGTGCAGCACATGTCTTTTCCTTTAGATGTAGATTAGAAACGAAAACTGCCGAATTAAATATTCGTTGGGAATACTCTGCATAATATCTCTATGTCGTTTATATGTTCCTTTTAATATATTTTCTGGTTGTTTATCCTTTTACATTTTTAAATTACATAAAAACGTCAGTTAGGAAAATAAATTAATACTGATAAGAAAAAAATGGCAAAATAAAATTATGGAAGAAAACGCAGAAGATAAAATGACTGAAAATAAACAGAACAGAAGACTAATATCAATGTCACAAATATTTGAAATCTGTTTTTATAACACGAATTTTTGTTTCTAAGAATAATCTCTAAACATCTGATATGTCATATACTCTACCAATTTCAGTGTATTTCTGTCATCAAAATATTTTCAACTATATTTTTCATCATGCAATATTCCCATTCACCAAACGGCATTTTATATCCAGACAAAAAAGCTCTTTAGATGGTTGTCTTCTTTCTTCCCAACAGATTTTTTTTCTCTGCGTAAGAAGGATAATAAATTCGAAAAGAAGATCAAACTTCATCGATCTATCTATCGTGTACATCTATTATACCGAAAAAAAACTATACTATCTACGTCTTGATCTGATAAAAAGAAAAGAGATTAATCATGTTGAAGAAAATGTAGCAATAGATGAAACAAAATATAAAGGTAGAATACATAAAATAAACTAAGCACTGAAATAACAAAATTTTTACGATATTTTCATCTGTTTAAATCAATGATTTGTTTTAATAAGGATGCTATTTCAACGAATTTTTCATACTTGTTGCTGCTCGCGCAAAATAAAATATTGCTTCCTTTGACTATAAAATGTTACTTGCTAAAAATATATATTAATTCGTAAGGGCTAATTCTAAGACGTTAATGTTAGTGAATTTTTGATTTAATGTCAGTGAATCTTTAATTCCATTTATATTTTTTACAATTTAAAGTCAATAATTAAAGAAAATTTTAGATTTAGTAATTAATATATCTATTTCGCAATGAGGAATATTGATATAGGGAGCAACCACAAATATTTTGTATTTTAATTATACGACTAACATCGTTCAACGTGCACTTATATCAGCATTAGCAGATATACCCGCCATTGCTCTTTATTTAATAAAAGACTGAGACAGGGAGGATACGTTAAGGAAAATCGAATTATATATCTTAACTGCAAACAGTCCCAAAAATAAAAAGAAACTACAACACAATGCAATGCTTTATAATAAAAATAAATGAAATAAATAAATAAATAAAACAATATGTAAAATAAATAAAAAAATCTGATGTGGGCAGCACAGGACTTTCCTTATACTAATAATGCAATGAATTTACTACTTTTACAGTAAAAAAAAATAGGTCATTCTTATAGTAGATACTTATATTATTTCCAAGATATTGAATTTTCGTCAATTAGTCGTCATTTCCATTGATTTAACGTCATTTTAATTCATTTGGCGAGGCTTTCGTTAATTTGGAAACACTTAAAAAAGTCGCCAAGTTGACGACATTCCGCCGAATTTGTCGCCAAAATCTCGCCAAGCATTATGGACGGAGAAATAAGTTATTCTTATAGCAGATAAATGACTATTGGCGTTCAAATACAAAAGTATTACTCAAAGTACCTTTTCTCATGAATGGAATGAGCTGGATCCACGAGAATGATGTCACCCAATTTATCACATGATATTATATATGAAAAATAAACATGTTTCTCAACAAATATTTTTTTTAATTTATGGGATTTTTTGACAAATTTATTTGAAAAATGTGCAATATCTCGAGAACGGTTCATGCTTACGTTCTAAAGTTTATGTCAATCGTTTTCTAAGGAAAAAGTACATAAGAAATGTTTATTTGCGTAACTTTATTCATGGTTTTAATTTTTTAATGATTTTTTCAAAATTCCACTCGAAAATTTAGGGGGTTTTGAACATTCGATTGTGTTTAAAAACAATAGGCTTCCAGTATTCACGGATTGTAATTTTTGTACCAAATTTCTTTTGAATTGCTCCATTTGTTCGTGAGATATCGTCGCCACAGACTCACTGACGCACACAAACGCACAGACATCACCTTAAATATGTTCAATTCGTGATCAAGGATGCTTGAAACGTGCTCTCCCGTCGAAAACTCGAATTCGAATTTTCAACCAATCACAATAGTTTTCTTATACATTATATTATGTATAAGGAAAGTAACAAGGTAACGTAATTTGTCCTAATATCTGCCCCATAAAGTGAGGCTCATAAGACCTTGTAGGTCCATTTATGTTGTTCTTTTCATCTTTCACAAGTTTAGAACATGTAAACTCTTTTGCTTTCTACGTTTTTACCTTCTTGAAACTGGAGATTTGGGATTCGTTTGTGGTGACGTCACGATTGCGGGACTTCACAGACTCTGCTGTCGTGTGAATGCGTACAGCGCATGTCTACGATTTGGTATTTAAGGCTCTGCGACGTGCATATCTTCGGTCTCTTGAAGCCTGGAGTCTCGAAGCCTTGAGCCTCGGCGTAACGTTGGTTACGTGTCAGGCATTTTCTTACGCAACCATACGCATGCATGGATTGGGTTAACTTAACGCTGTCATGTTTGTAAGTACAGCATGTAAAGTACCTGTATCGTTGTGTTTAAGTTTTAGTTATTAAATGTCAAGTTTCTGACGTGTCGAGTGTTCTTATACGAATAGCTGTAGTCCATGACTAACGTAACCTATAACAAGTGGTTAAATTTAAACTTATATACCAGAGTGGTGACCTAAATACTATTCCGGGGTACTTCACTAAACGTTTAACTTCTAAAGCAAATCTTAGTGCCACTTCCTTGATAACCACCTGACAATGTTGGCCATTAAACAGCCAAAATAAATCACAATTGATCAATCAATCAAAATAGTAACTTCTTAAAGCAGTTGCAATTAATTTTAATTACAATTGAATTGAATTTAAATGGGAATTTAAATTAATTCAATCATTTTTAACTATTAATTATTAATTGTCCGAAACATGGCAATTGAAATTTTCAAACTACAGTCGCATCCCTGTTCTAGTGTATTGAAAATGAAGCGTGCGTGAGGCAACCAACTGTGACGGCAAAGATCAACTATTTTACTTGCCTTGAAGGGCTACCCATAGGGGAACGGGCGCCATTCAAGTACGGGGCCAGGGCTCCAGAGGGGGCCGAATCCATAATAATTTTTGAGAGAGGAGAGGACATGAAAAATTCACAATAAAGAGGAAAATTGAATATGAAAGGGAGTCAGTGATAAATGTTTGAAGGGGCGCACAATTTCTAAGGGTGACCCTGTAACATGTTCCTTATTTTTTCACTCCCTTTAATACTGTTACGACGCATTCTCTAACATCGTTGATGCATTCGCAAAATATAACGATGAATCTGAATTTCTGGATAATGTGATCTTTTATTTAAAGCACCAATAAGCCTTAACAGGAACAATACATAGCTAAAATACTATATTTATCGTGCATCACAAAAAACTGTAAGGTACAATAAAACAGCAACTAAAGGCTTTACTAATTCACAAAACGATATATTCTGTTCTCAAAACATTGACGAATTTCACAATTCAATTTTATCGTATCACGCCAATTCAGAGTAACTGAGTGATGACCCGCTTATATACCCTGTATAAAGAACTCGAAAATCTACACAACTCTTTAAATACTTACCCAAACCAGAAAATTCGAACAATATCTGAAGCTCAGCAAGATGGCCATATTTCGCCAATTTTGTCGCCCAGGTCACCCAAATTTGTCAACAAGGTCAAGCTATCAGAACCTTGTCGTCTTCCGGAAAGGATGTTTTCCTATGCAAGTATTCTAAGTATTCCTAAATTACAATAACTTTCAACCAAGTGTTTAAAAACATATTCTATTAAAAGCAAATCTAACTAAAAAGTTGTAAAAAAAGTGAGCCTAAAGGTGAGTTGATTCTTATGTTTCTTCTCAAATAAACACGTTTTCCTAAGTTAAATTCTTGTTTTTATTTTTTTTAATTGTTAATTGAAGAATTCAATTACAACTAGCAATTGACAGTTTTAATTTTCAAAAACGAAATAGCAATTAACATTTAATTATTAATTGCAACTAATAATTAACATTAAAATCTTTAATTATTAGTTGCAACTAACAATTAAAAGTAATTTTCAATTTTTAATTGGTAATTCAATTAAATTTTGACCAAAACTGCCGCCTGAAACTCATATTTTGGAGATTTTGTTATCTTTCTTTGGTAGTTTAACACCCTGACCCCATATAGGAGGTTATTATAGGTTTCTTTCTAAGTGACCCATTCCACACCAATAGGTTATTGTTTTTAAATCAACGCCCCCTTCGCTACAAATATTTTAATAAAATACATTACTATTGAAAGTAAATAAAAAAGATGTAGAAATTATCGCAAAATTCGATTTTCAAACGAAAACACAAACCTACGGCCGATTTAATAAATGACGGATTACTCACTAAAAGAACATGATTAGCAGGTTTCATTTAGCTTAGTTGATTGTAGGTGGTAGCATATAGCGAGATATAATCGCTCTATAGGTATTAGCCCCAGGGGCTCCTCCTGGCTGTCAAATTTATCTTTATAAGCAAATCTAAAAATAAAACATTCTGATCCCGTTTGTAGATAAATTTATAAAAATATATGAAGTTTGGTCAACGTATAGCAAAATGAAGATAAAGAAATGGCAGTCAAAGATATCAACGTACTATTTATGTCCTCATTGCAGTAAGCAATTAAACGCAATCTTCACTATTTAAATTTGAATATCCTTTGCCATAATAAAACTGATGATTTATAAAGTGAAACGTGTGATTTAGTAAGTAGTTTAAAATATCAATAATTCCCTGAATCCTTATTTGATATCGTTGCAGCAACCAATAAAGCACAATAAATAGCCTGAATTTATTAAACTTGTTTACCTACGGTATTCTTTATTATTCACATAAGAAGAAAAAATAGTCTGTCTTATAATTTGATTTTTATTGAAGCATTTTCACCAGGAAAAATATCATTTATTTTCGTTAGGCACAGTAATTTCATTTTCTTCTAATAAACTTTATGAAAAATAATAGTCTCCATAACTTTATATCTATGAAATTTTAATGTATATGTTACTAACAGAAAAATTGTTGATATATACAGCTGAATTAAATAGAAAGTTCTCTCGTTTATTATTTCCACTAACGCATATTATTCCATTTGTATTATAAAAATTGCTTTCTATTTTATTAAATTTCATTAAAGTATACACATCAGTTTTAAGGCTGAAAAGTTTGTTTGCAATATTACTGAACTAACATAATTTTCAAAAACATGTAATATCAGATATTTCTGCTGATTAGCTGAAATGCCCGATATTCTAGGCTCCGTGTTATATATATATATATAATCCAAGAAAAAGAAGATTTAAAGGAATATGGGATAACCAAATGCTTTGCATTTAATAGTTGGGGAGGATTGCGACTCCCCCTCCCGTTTAAAGCTGCTTTTCTAGCCAAGGCAAACGCTCACGGTACCAATACAAAGCAAAGGTTGGTCCCCAATGCGTACTAATACGAAGGCAGCCGGATACGGAAGAACAAGACCAACCAACTGAAGGAAACTGGACCAAAAGTAAATCCTGCCCAACTCGCTATCTTATACATGTTCATCGTACGCATGCGTGCAATTCTAGCAGGTACGCATAAACTTTATTTACTTGCAGTTTGATGAAGTAAACTGTCAAAAAAAAATCCACATGATCCCTGAAAATCGATTTATAACAATCCTTTAAGAAATATAAAGGATAATGTTTATATAAAGCCTCAGTTATGATTTTAATGTTGCTATTATTGCAAACATTTTTAAACGTATTGTAAATTTGGTTTCTCTTAAAGTGTCCGAGTATGATATTTCTGAAATTATTCTTGGTAAGATTTGTTTTCCAATCGATGAGATGATTGATCTTAATTCTATATAATTCTCTTTTGTCATATAACGTTGTATAATGACCATATAATCCACGTTTTTTTATTGAGATGTCCAGAAAATTTACCACTTCATTTTCTTCTTGACAATTTTCTATTAATTCCAATTCCGGTGGGGAAAAAGTAAAATCGAAATTGGTGGTGTCTTCATAACACCCCAATAGCACATCGTCAACAAACCGGAAATATGGTATCTCTGACAAAATATGGGTTCCTTTTTCATATGTTGAGAGGTAAATATCAGCCAAGATTGATGAGCAGGCTCCTCCCATTGGAATTCCCTTTATTTGTCGGTAATAATTTTTTCCGTTATATAGAATATTTTCCTTTAATACTAGTTCAATAAGGTCAAGGTACCTTCGATAATTAATAAAATCCTTCAAATCAAATTCTTCATGTAATTTTTCCAAGATTGAGTATAAATTAGATAAATCAATGTTGTTAAAAAGGTCGCGGAAATCAAAGCTTTTAAAACATATACTTTTATTACAATATTTTAAACGATCGATAACTTCTATTCCATTCTTGATCATGACATGATTCTGTTTTTTGATGTTTTCCATCACAAACTTGAGGATGTTCATTAGTCGTTTATTAGCTATTGTCAGATATGATCCACAGCCAACTGTAACTATACGGAATTTTACAGGCTCTTTATGCATCTTTGGAATGAGGATTAAATATGGAAATTTAACAGATTTTATTTCATTACCGATTCGTTTGTACATAGCTTTAATCCTTTTGGATAGAACATTTCCATTATTGTGTACTGGGGTGTACATAGTACTGTCTTGGTAGCAGTGGAGAAGTGTATCTATGTAAAACTTTTTGCATGTAAATGCAAAATGTGATACCATCTTGTCAGTATAAGTTATAACAAAATTTTCTATTACAGTTTGTATAGCTGCAGGTACTGAAAGATTCCTTATTTTGTTATCTTGTTTGTTGTAATAAAACTGAAATTCTTTTGAAAAATTATATTTCAATTCTTGAAAGGCTAGGATAGGTAAACTGTGTTTTACTGCTATTTTATAAATGAATTCTTCTAGATCTTGATTGAAATTTTCGACTACTTGGTTATATT
Organism: Amaurobius ferox; assembly: GCA_951213105.1. NCBI lineage: Eukaryota > Metazoa > Arthropoda > Arachnida > Araneae > Amaurobiidae > Amaurobius > Amaurobius ferox. The sequence continues at coordinate 94,139,492 of OX578142.1, read as the reverse complement.
CTTGTGATCTGTATTTAGTTCCGAGTTTGAAATAGTTCCGAGTTTTGTATATATATATATATATATATATACACACACACACACACATATATATATATACAGAGTGGTTCAAAAATACTGGGCCAAACGTTACGAGGTGGTAGTACACGCCAAATCAAGCATTTTTCGTCATAGTTTACCGGGTCGGAAATGAAACTTAAAGGCGTTACAGGGCGCCTACTCGTTGGGAAACGCCGCTCTGCAAACTTAAAAGCGTCATTCTGGTTGTTATTTTCTGGTTGAAGAAGTACCACTTATGAACACCACGTATGCAAATTTCATCTGGGGAAGAAAAAGGACCCTTATACAAATTTTCGTATCACCGAATGCAGGCCTTATCAGTTTGCAACAATAATTCGCACCTCCAACTTTTGACACGATGGAGAAATTTACAACTAGGGAAAAATCCGATATGCATTTCATCTATGGAACTGCAAATTGGAATGATGGAGAATCATAACGAATGTACGGAGCACGTTTCCCCCATAGGCGGTTGCCCAATCGAAAAACATTCGAACGGTTGTATCGGCAACTCTGTGAATCGAGAACTTTTCTCGCTACCAGGTCTGATGCAGGTCGTGCTAAGGTGTGATAGAACGTCAAGTGTGGAACAGGCGATTCTGGGTACAGTAGCAGTTCGGCCAAACACAAGTACAAGCGCAATGGCACACACTCTTGGTGTGCCACAATCCAAAGCATGGCGGCTTCTGCATGGGAATCACATTTTTCGCTACCAGGTCTGATGCAGGTCGTGCCAAGGTGTGATAGAACGTCAAGTGTGGAACAGGCGATTCTGGGTACAGTAGCAGTTCGGCCAAGCACAAGCGCAATAGCACACACTCTTGGTGTGCCACAATCCAAAGCATGGCGGCTTCTGCATGGGAATCACATTTTTCGCTACCAGGTCTGATGCAGGTCGTGCCAAGGTGTGATAGAACGTCAAGTGTGGAACAGGCGATTCTGGGTACAGTAGCAGTTCGGCCAAGCACAAGCGCAATAGCACACACTCTTGGTGTGCCACAATCCAAAGCATGGCGGCTTCTGCATGGGAATCACATTTTTCGCTACCAGGTCTGATGCAGGTCGTGCCAAGGTGTGATAGAACGTCAAGTGTGGAACAGGCGATTCTGGGTACAGTAGCAGTTCGGCCAAGCACAAGCGCAATAGCACACACTCTTGGTGTGCCACAATCCAAAGCATGGCGGCTTCTGCATGGGAATCACATTTTTCGCTACCAGGTCTGATGCAGGTCGTGCCAAGGTGTGATAGAACGTCAAGTGTGGAACAGGCGATTCTGGGTACAGTAGCAGTTCGGCCAAGCACAAGCGCAATAGCACACACTCTTGGTGTGCCACAATCCAAAGCATGGCGGCTTCTGCATGGGAATCACATTTTTCGCTACCAGGTCTGATGCAGGTCGTGCCAAGGTGTGATAGAACGTCAAGTGTGGAACAGGCGATTCTGGGTACAGTAGCAGTTCGGCCAAGCACAAGCGCAATAGCACACACTCTTGGTGTGCCACAATCCAAAGCATGGCGGCTTCTGCATGGGAATCACATTTTTCGCTACCAGGTCTGATGCAGGTCGTGCCAAGGTGTGATAGAACGTCAAGTGTGGAACAGGCGATTCTGGGTACAGTAGCAGTTCGGCCAAACACAAGCACAAGCGCAATGGTACACACTCTTGGTGTGCCACAATCCAAAGCATGGCGGCTTCTGCATGGGGATCAGTTGAACTCATACCATCTCCCCCGAATCCAAGCATCAACAGCTGTCGCTCTTTTGAACCATTACTGTAATAATTGTTTATTAAATGTCATTTTACAACTTGTGAGTTATTCTTGTGTTTTGGCATGTCACCTCATCAGTTTTACTATTAAGCAACCACTAGCGTCTTTACGTTTCATTTCGAACCCGAATGTTTGATTTGGTGTGTACTGCCACCTCGTAAAGTTTAGCCCTATATATATATATACAATTATCCTATATATATATATATATATATATATATATATATATATATATGATAATATAAAGCATTCTGTTAATGATTTACATAGATCTTTTGTTATTACTTATGTAGATAAAGCCTCTAATAATTATGCTATTATTTGTAAAAAATTCTATATTCAATATCTGCTAGATTATTTAAAAAATAATAGTCTATTTAAAATTGATTCACACTCCCTTAATAGTATCAAATTGAAAATTATCAATATGTATAGTGCTTTAGATATTAATAATAAATTTTTCACATTTCCATATATTGTGCTTATACCTAAATTTCATAAAAATCCTATTAAATTTAGAACTGTTACTAGTGGTCATAATTCATACTCTACCACTGCTAGTAAATTATTACTAAATTATTTAAATGTACTAAATAGCAATTTACGAGATTCTGGTGATAGCTACATTATTCTAAATAACAGTAAGGAATTAAAAAATAAATTAAAAACGCATGGTAAAATAATAGGATTTCAAACTTTTGATTTTAAAGATCTATTTAATAATATTAAGATCACTGATCTATATGATGTCATTTTAGCTTTATATAATGCTTATATTACTAAACATTCTAATCTTACAAAATTTACCAATTTTCCTAAGCTTCTCCATTTTGTTCTTTTCAATAATTATATCTTTCAAGGTAATAAATTATACTTACAAGTCTCAGGTGTTCCACAAGGTGGCTGTAGTAGCAGTATGTTAGCTAATTTATACCTATATCATTATGAAAAATTCTTTACTTCAACTGATTATAAAATTTATAGATATGTAGATGATCTGATTTGTCTTGTATTTACTGATAACTATGTCATAGATATAGATTTCTCTCCGGATAATTTGGAATTAATACCTAATGAAACTTCTATTAGTAATAATGTTTATTATTTGGATTTAAATCTAATTATAGAACCTACTCATGGGATAGTTACTAAATTATATGATAAAAAAGATTTTTTTAAATTTAATATTAATAAATTATTACCTTTTAATTCCTGCAACTCGATTCAATTGTTTAGAAATATTATACTTAATCAACTTTTTAGAATTTATAGATTATCAGATAAAAAATTTCATGCTTTGCACATTAATAACCTCAAAATTACCAGTAAAATGTATCAATATCCTGCATATTTAGTCAATAGTATAGTTAATAAGTTTCGATTAGTATAAAATTCTCATATTCTCCCCTTATTATCTTATTTTAGCCGTACTTCTTCATTCTCCTGCAATTATATTTTCATCTTTTTATCTCGAAGCTTTAACAGTTGAATAACTCATTTTATTGCTTTTGCGCAGTACTGTTTTTATTACTCTCTTTGGCAACAGCAAATCACATCTTTTCATTTTGGCATATGGCAACGATGATCCAGTCATATTTTGCTCGTCATGGTTGCGCTGAAGAGGTGCGTTTTGAGGTATTTATGTTTCCTTTATTGTTCCAATCTTTATGCTTGTCGTCCATATAACACAAGTTTATAGATAAAATCTATCTAGTGTTTCAGAAACAAGCATTTTTGTGTTCATTTCGAAAAGATATATGGACCCGATGAGAATTTTTTCGAAATGAACTTTTCGTAAGCCTAATCTCGTAAGCCTAAATCTCCTCCATGTGCAAGCTTTTTTGCTTGATTTTTTTGTTTTCTTATTTGCATTCCTCATTTTTGAAATTTGTTGATTGTCTTTGTCCTTATGACTTGCATTATGCTTTATTATTTCCTCTTTTTGTCTTAATTTCTTTGTATTTGTAGAAAATTTTGGAATAGTGTATTATGAGTTACTACATACATTCTAACTTTGGATTTAATAATTTATTTTTATATATATATATATATATATATATATATTAGAAATATGTAATAATAAAAATTTCAAGTAATATTAACATCACCATAGAAGCTAATTCACGGCCATAATGCCGAATATATATATATATATATATATATATATATACAGCTTTTGTTTTTGTTGTTCTTGCTCCTGGGTTTTGTTGTTCTTGCTCCTTTCACGAGTCGATTGTCGTCTAATCATGAGATCCAGAGAAGGATCTAAGTGTTTCTCTGAGAACTTCAAAAAATCAGTGTTGTAGTTAAAGTAGTACTACTCATATATTGAAAATTGACAATTTGTATTTCCTTTCCTATCTGTAACCATAACTGTAATAAAACCAGTAACTTTCAGAAATCAAATATAACGAAACAATTAATTTAATTATTTAAAATACCAGACTTTAAGTGAAAGCAGTAACTTACACAAAGGAAAGAAATCAAAAGAGGCAACGTAACGTTCTTATTCAGAACGACCGTATTTTATAATTTATAAATTGCTGATCCTTTATAATTGTTTTAAAGTACTACAGTAAAATACATTTTTATGAAGACATTTTTTTAAATTAGGTTATCCAGATAAAATGTGCCACATTTAATATATAAGCTGAGATTATATTTTAATGCAATCATGAGTCAAACTTTGAATCAATTCAATTATTTCAATTATAGAATAATAATATTAAAAATCTGATGTGGGCAGCACATGACTTTCCCTGCAGACTTATATTCACGTTCTATTTATTTAAATTAAATTTAATTAATTTTTAATTCTATTTTCGTTCTCATTTGAAAACTGGACTTATTTTCAAAAATGGTGTAGGAAAAATACGAAAAACTAAAATATCTCGAGAACGGCTAGTCCTAGTGTAATGGGGTCGGTCTTATTATTTTCTTCGCTAAAAATTACGTATTAAACAAGCATTAAATGGCTATATTTGAGCATACGTAGTTCTTAAAATTAGATTTTGATGATTTTTGCGGGCCATTTTGCAAAAAAAGGCAGGTTATTGTTTTCGAATTATACCAAAATCTAATCAGCACCAGGGTGGCCTACAAGCGACTTATCTACCAAATTTTGTGAAATTCGGTCCATTAGTTTTTCAGTTAGAGTGGATACAAGCTTTTGCGGGCCATTTCGCAAAAACAGGCGGGTTCTTTTAACCCGAGTCATACCCAAAACTAATCAGCTCCAGATTCGTGCACAAGTGACTTATCTACCAAATTTTATGAAATTCGGTCGATTAGTTTTTTAGTTAGAGTGGATACAACATCTGCACAGACAGACAGACAGACACACAGACACACAGACACACACACAGACGTCACGCTAAAAATAGTTTTTTCGTATTCTAGAGGTCTCGAAACGTGTAGATCCGTCGAAAACTCGAGTTGCGATTTTCGACATGATTCCTATACTTTCCCTATACATTACCATGTATTGCAGGGAAAGTAAAAATAGTGCATTAACGTCGAACGGTTTCTCTTCAAAATCTGTCTTAAATCATTTTTTTCTAATTTAAGCTTTAAAATTTATCATTACTCCGTAGACCATTAGTAAATTCTTTGAAAGATTAATTTTCATAATAATGAATTAAACATATGTCAAAGAAACTGATTAAAGTTGCGAAATTTATGCATGCTAAAAAAGAAATATATTTATTTTTAACTATATTTCCGATAGACAAAATATTTGGAAACTAGAATGATTATTATATGGTATGATACAAAGGGTGGCATTTAGAGGGGACTAAGGGGATTATCTCCCCCCCCCCCCCAAGGATTTTCAAATTATTATGTTTCTTATATAATTTTCTTTGCCGAATCGTATTTCTATGAATAGAACAAACAGTATTCTGTCAATTTGGCCTCTTCTAAGACATGCGTTTGCCTCCAAAAATTTTTTTAAATGTCATTTCTGTATGACACGGTATTAAATTATGTTTTACAATCGAATCTTTGAAAATTTGCCGGACATCTAACTCAGCAATTACTTTTTAAACGATCAATTCGTTTTTATTAACTCTTGACGAAAGTAAGGAAGTATCTTACGATTATTGAGACATTTGATATACCAGTTTATACTAAACATCTTCTGAACATTTTCGAAGTTAAAGCAACAGGTGAAGTAGTAGTCGAGATCACACAATTCGCTATAAAAGTGACAGATAATATAATGTAAGTGATCTGAAAAATTTCTCAGACTCAGTGTCTCCAAAAATAGACATTTTTGTATCACATTGAAATTTCAACACTACAATAAAAAATACCAACCAATCTGGGGAAATGCAACAAGATGGTCACGAACTAATTACAAACACGTCAAAGCCAATAACGAGCTAAAGCCAATTACGAACTCGTCATAAAATAAAAGATGCACATATATACCACAGTATTGCTAGAACAATCCGGCAGTGAGATGAACTGAAACTTTTTTTCAAGGAAAAAGGTGGAATGAACGAGCCTGAGGAGTAGATTTTTGAACAAAATATGAAATGACTCCATGCAGGGACGACCTGTCTTTGAAAGAAGATATTGTTGAGCTATTATCAATGACTATAAGACGAATTAAAGACGAGCAAGACTATCCAGAGCGAATATTTGTCATCTGCTCATGGACGGATAAACGCCGCAAGTGCACTTTTGAAATCATTTTCAGTTGAAAGTTTTGAATGAAGTCTATGCCAACTTGTCGATATGTTTGTGTTTTGCAAGTGCTAGTCAAATATGTTAGTTTTCATGACCGTGATCACGAAGCCACCCACAACTTCTAGTTCAAGAGATTTTTGACATTTAATATTATGTTGGGGCAAAATGATTTTTAAAAGTTCTGCAAACGACAAGTCTTTTTTAACACTTTACAACATAGTTGAAAAGTGTTTATGACTTTGTTCATTATGTCTGTCTGTCTCTGTCCATTCGCACGATAACTGCCGTAAAAATGACTTTATCAAAATGTAATTTTACTATGTTTTTCAGACGATCTGTGGGACCCGTGAGAATATAAATGAATAACGTCACCCAATTACTTTTGGACTGAGCCCGGGTTAAAAAAATGAAATACATTGCACCCTATGGGATCTGATTTTTCAAATTGCTTGGAAAGTTTTAGGAAATATTCAAATTATCCCATAAAAAATATGAAAAAAATTTCAGCAGAATATATTCGTTAGTTTTTTAAATAAAAATTAAAATAATAATTACACCTATATTATAAGAAGAGATCACGTGATCCACTTCGAAATAAAATATGGAATCCATCTTGTGTCAATATCGTGATTTTTAAAGTTCCTTTTAATTTATATTTAGTGTTGTACTCGACCTAAAACCGCTCGATCCACCTTTGCAGGCATTGGCGTCCATAGACGCCAAAGTCTGCAAAGGGGGATCGAACTATTTGAGATAGGGTATGTCAAATACCTATCGTTTTTAGAGTTTCTTCGTTTGGGATGGACGCTATCCCACCCAATAATTAACAAAAGGTTAAAGTTTATACTTAGTGTTGTATACGTCCTAAAACCGCTTTATTTTTGAGCATCTATATTCTGAAATAACGCAATTACAATATATTTGAGTTTAAATGATCATCAAACTTTTGATTGTTTCTACAACGAAGCCTAATTTTCACTTTGGAGAATGTAAACACATAAAAATGTAGGATGAGTTGTAAAAGAATTGCTGAATTTTTTTAACACAAAATTATTTAGCTCTGGAGTCTGAAATATTGCTGATATGAATGAAACATTCATTAATTTTACATAGAGAACAGAAGATTTTATAGCAGACTTCTTCCATGAAGTTTTAAGCATAGAGTTAAATTACTTTTACCTCCATGGTTTTAAGTCTTTAAATAAAATAAATTATTATAGTATTGTGATGAATGAAAGGAATGGAATAAAAGTGTATGAATGAAATATTTACAGCTTTTACATAGAGAGCCAGGCAATTTATATTTCAATGACGTCATTTGAATAAAGTTTATTTTTTTCGATGAAATTTTAAGTTTTCAAATATAATAAATTACTGTTGTACTGGGATAATTTAAAATATACCACTGCTGAATATATCGAATTTTAGATATGTTTAAATAAAATTGCATTTCAGTTGGAAAATGTTTCATAATCAATGCTGTATGCAAGATTGATATTTCTTGTTTTGTTTCGTTTTATGTACTTCGTGGTTATACAACAGGAAAAAAGATCAAATCTATAACTATCTTGGGGACTGAGATACAGGCCCCAGAAAATCAGGTGTTGTCATACTTGCCAGCTGTGGATTCAGACATGACGATTTTACCGGGCGGAACGCTGCCACGTTCCTAATATTTTCAACAACCTTTCAAACAACACATCTAACGTTTCTGTTATGAATTGGGACAGACAGACAGAAAAGCTGAGCGAAAGCAATAAGCTGTTATAAAAATCAATATTTTTATTCCACAACATATTTTCTAATTCTAATATTTCTTCAATATCATGTAAATAACATTATAAAAGAATAAGCTTTTCTAAATCATGAAAAGAAATTCCAATTTAGTAATTGCATAATTACATAGCACGTTTATTGCTGCATTACTATTACAAAGTAAAACCAAAAATATAATTGATTTTGTGAACATTTTTTCGGCTACTGATTTTTTGGAATGCATTCGTTTTATCTTTTGCGATGCAGTACCATGATAGTAGAACTTCCCTGTATAAAAATAAATATTGTTTTGCCTTAAAATGTTCAGAAAGTGTTCAGTTCTAGAAAGTGTACCATTCTCCTATGAATTATTTTTTCTAATACTTTTGACAAAGTTGGTAGAAGACATACCGGCCGATATGAGCGCTTCTGGGTAGGATCCTTGTTTGGCTTCAGAAAGAAAATGACTTCTCCCATTTTTCAGAGTTTTGGGAAATATCCCAGAGATAGGCATCTATGCATCAATGTTGTTATCATTATTGGCATGACTTTAAACACTTCTTTCAGAATTCGCATATCGATATTGTCTATTCCGGGGGCCTTGTTAGAGCTAAGTGAATAAAGTGCGCTTTTCACTTCCGCTACTGGTAGACAATATGAGAAATTGTCGGAAGTGCTTTCTTCTGTCATACGTGAAAATGTGCTAATTGTCAGGGTTGGTTTTTTCGTAATGAAAAGAGAATCTGCAAGATGTTGTAACACATTCTCTCGATCCAAATTTATTGCTTGCGATACCAGGTCATAGGCAGCTTCTTCCGTTGTGAATGATTTGGTGTAGGCCATTTTAAAAGCTACCCCAAACTTCTTACTGGTTTTTGTGCAAAATTCTTTCCATGCCTCGGATTTTGCTTGTAGTATAGATTTTTTTATATACAGCTCTCTCCCTTTTATATTGTTGAATGTTAAATACAGTTGGATAGTGTTTTTGTCTATTGTAGAAAACTTTCAAGCGATTTCGTTTACAAGAGAGAAGAGTAGACCACCACTTGAGTTTTGGTTCATGGGATATATTCTTTTTCTTATATGCCTTGTCACATGCGGCTTGGATACGATCAGTCAATTCTTCTACAAATTTCTCTATGGTATCGACTGTAGTTGCTTCCTGCAATTGGCTGATCAAGGGAATCTTCTGTGGTAACAGCTGCCTCCTAAGAGATTTTTTAGATTGTATCTCAACATCTTCCGTCAGTGTGATTATCACATACCTGTGATCACTCAAGCCGGGAGTTTCATCGACTTTCCACGATTGTACTTTGTTATATACATTATGTGAGCATAGAGAGATATCAGGCCATCCTTTCCCTCTCGAAGTTTCAAACGTTGGACTACTGGATGGATCATTCAGGTGTATTAGCTGATGTTGAACTACAAAATCCTGTAGGAGAAGACCTCTTGCATCATTGGATGAGTAGCCCCAATCTCTTCCATGTGCATTTAAGCCTCCAGAGAAGAGAAGGTTTGTTAAGTTGATGATAGGTAGATGTTCCCACTCTGAAAGATCTTCTGCAAGGGACGCTGAGGGTGGAGAATATTGCGTACCAATTGAGAAACAGCCATTTTTTAATTTGATGTTTATGAAGACAAAATTATTTTTCTTAGCTGAGCAAACATGTGAAAAGATTTTATTAGCAATCACTATAACTGCTATTTTCAATAATGAGTGTTGAGTAATACAGGTTAGAGGAAAGCCAAATAGCAAATTGCTATGTAGGTAGGGATCTTGAATGAGAGCAATATCGATGCATTTTTCTTTGATAAAAGCTGCAGCTGCTGCTGACGCAGCCCTCGATTTGTGCAAATTTATATGCAATATTTTTAAATCCATAAAAAAAATTCTTGTAATTTAACTCAAGACAAAAAATAAACAGACTCAAGACAAAAAATTAATACTCTTGAGATTTTAACTGTACCCTTTTCCATTCATTCTGAAAGCAAGGACAGAATTTACTACCTGCCCTATGAACATGTTCTAAACGAGTTTTAATGCAGTTACTACATTTAAGATTCCGTTTCTTGCAACTTTGAGCATCATGACTACCTGTACACATAGCGCAAATTTCTGGCCCTCCACAGTACTCCCTTGTATGTCCTGGCACTGAAAGCAACGTGTAATTGAAATGAATGGTGCAATTCTGCATGATCTGAAATCTATACAAATTCTAGAATGTCGTAGCAGAAGAGCTTTAGTGTCCCTATCCACCTCTACTATTCAATGACCATTACGACCAGAAAGACCATTACGACATTTTATCTGCTTTAAAGGCTTCAGATGTTTTGATGGATTTGGAAGCAGGTTTAGAAGTTTTTCACTCAATTCCGTCGCCTTTATATGATCTGAGACTGAGTAAATAATAATTTTCTCTATGCGACCGTTAGAGATTGTAACATTTATTGATTGTTGGAAATCTTTGCATTTTGACAAAGACTGTTTTATTTCTTCTGCTTCTTTCCATGTGCTTGCTTGTAGTACTAACTTATTGTCTTTAGTAGATTTCACGTCCCTTGGACTAATCTTTAAGGATCCGTTTTTACTTAGCTCCTGTAGCTGAAATCTAGTTTGTTCTGCTGTGCCTGTCTCGTCGGTTTGGGACAAAATAACTGAGGCTTGAGTAAAATTCTTTATAGAATTGGGAGGACAAGTTTGCATAGATTCACTAAAGGTAGATACGCTGTGCTGCTGGAATAGCTCAGCGAGATCTTTCTTCACAAATGCAACTTTTGTAATTTCATTTGAATGATCCACGTCTTTCTGAATACACACTGTTTTGATGGTTCTTAGATGTTTTTGAACACTTCTAATGTCTCTTTTGAAGACGACTTTTTTGCAGTTAAACTTTCCATATAGAGAGTTTCTAAAACGTCCAGCTGTTGCATGATGGAACTTAGAAAAGCACTTACAGATGGTTCATTTGTGGTCAATATTGCTATTGTTTTCCGTCGTAACTGAACTCGATAATGGAATTAGAGTTGAAGAATTTCTGGTATTAACCATATTAAATTGAATATAATAATAAAAAAGATAAATACCTTATGAATACTAAAAAGTGAATATAATGTAATGAAAAATAGCACACTGAGCTCTTTAAATGTCACTCAATATGAGTGGGTTCACTTGTTACAAAATAAGTGGGAAAGGTAACATTACGCAATTCCTTTGTATATGAAAATAACTATAAATACACTAATGCATTAAAACATTCTTAAAAAAATTTAAAAATATTCATTTATACAACTACACACAAAAATATATATGCACACACATATATATAAATATATATATATACCTACACTTTTAAAGCTATATAAATATATATATATAAGAAAACAACAAAAACTACAAGTTTACTAAATCAATAATCAAGCAGATAATAAACAAATATGAACTGAGTACCGTCAAAAATGTAAGAGATAACCAACTGGCAAAAAACAAAACAAAACAAATTAAAATAAACAAATAAAAACAAAACTATACATTACATCAAGGGGAAAAAACTAATATGACTAATGCAACTTAATATTAGAAAAGGGAAAGCAAAATAAACAACTTTTACTAAACTAGACTAGAATACACTGAACCTGTTAAAGTCAACGCGTCTAAAAAGAAGGGGAAAAAACATTATTTTTAACTTAATATTAGTCTACTACTAACTTGATAGAGCAGTCCAAGGTGTCACTAAAGTCTCAAACTAGGATGGAGTCACCACTTGGGGTAAAAGAATGAAGCGAGAACAGCTGTTCGTATATAGTCCTTTAACTTTATTTCTTGGATAGGTTGAAGACCAAAATACTGTCTTTTCAGAAACCGCAATCTAGAATCTCCAACTGAACCGGAGCCGGTGGTGGAGGGTGGTGAACTGGGGGATCAAGAGCTACACTGTTGAAGCTAGAGTCAAGAGCTATACTGTAGCTACACTGTTGAAGCTAGAGTCAAGAGCTACACTGTAGCTACACTGTTGAAGACCAAGGGAATGAGCCTGTCGTTGACCTTGAGACGGAAAGCTCCCTTCTTCGGCTGATACTGAGCGGGGGTGTTAAAAATGGCTTGGAACGACAACGGATTTTAAAAACATTTATCTTAGTACACTGACCTAACCAGAATATACACCAGCATCAAATGTATATGCTTAAGTAGCTGTGAAAGAGATTTATCTCTTATGTCATAAGGTTAAATTGTCCTTATCAAAATTACCACTATAGGACTTACCTATGATGCCGACACTAAGGGTGGAGCATGTAAACTCCAGGTTCTCAAGCTGGAGAGACGAACACACAAAATATAAATACATACACTTGCCTTAATTGATCAATTTATTTTAATATTATAAGTTATAGATATCCATTGTATCTTGATTAATGATACTATTATTAAATCTATTATTATAAGACATATAACACTGACACTATTTCATTAATACATATTTACACACATAATGAAATTGACATATATTTTTAAAACAGTTTCTTTTAAGCAATCGACACTCAAAATAGTTCTTTTAGTTCAATATCTAAGAACTCGTTAATATAATCTACTCTTACGAACTAATTGTTTATTATTTGAATAATCGATAAAAGTGTGCCTTCCGTGCTAATTAGTGACAAATTGAAAGTTGATTTACCTCTACTATTTTGTGTTAAGTACTTATTCGTGCAATCTCAATGATGTACGAAACTGTTGCACATCTCATAACTGCAACAAGCTTCCATTTTATCGCTCACATTCGATAGCCCCTATAGCAGGGGGGGGGGGGAAATAGTGTATATACAATTAAGCATTTGGAGCTATTAAGCATTTTTATTCACTTTTGCATACTTATTGTATACAGTCGTATGAATTTTCGAAAAAACAGGAGATGAGATCTACAAAAATGGAAATGGGAATCTTTAGTGAATCCCCAACACCTTCCTGAAATTAGAAACTGAATCCGTATCATTATCCAAACTCCATCTATAAGAATGCAAACACGTGCATAAGGAAGCTCAGGCGTTAATATATGAAGGTGTTGTTTTTCAATATTGCTACAGTATTAAAAAATCTGATGTGGGCAGCACATAACTTTCCCTGCAGACTTATATTCACGTTCTCTTTATTTAAATTAAATTTAATTCACTTTTAATTCAATTTAAGTTCTCATTTGATAACTGGACTTATTTTCAAAGATGGCGTAGAGAAAATACGAAAAAACTAAAATATCTCGAGAACGACTAGTCGTAGTGTAATGGGGTTGGTCTTATTCTTTTCTTCGTTAAAAGTTGCGTATTAAACATGCATTTAATGGATATATTTGAACATACGCAATTCTTTATTTTAGATTTTGGCGACTTTTGTGGGCCATTTTGCAAAAAATGGCAGATTATTTTTTTTAATGGTACCAAAATCTAATCAACACCAGATTGTCCTACAAGCGACTTATCTACCGAATTTTGTGAAATTCGGTCCATTAGTTTTTTAGCTAGAGTGGATACAAACTTTTGAGAGCCATTTCGCAAAAAAAGCGGGTTCCTTTATCCCGAATCGTACCTAAAACTAATCAGCACCAGATTCGCCCACAAGTGACTTACCTGCCAAATTTTATGAAATTCGGTACGTTAGTTTTTGAGTTAGACTGGATAAAAAAAACTGCACAGACAGACACACAGACACACACACAGACGTCACGCTAAAAATAGTTTTTTTGTATTCAAGGGATATCGAAACGTGTAGATCCGTCGAAAACTCGAGTTGCGATTTTCGACATGATTCCAATACTTTCCCTATACATTACCATGTATTGCAGGGAAAGAAAAAAACTTAGTTTTTCTATTTTACAGAGTTTCTAGGAAAATCCCTTTACACCCCAATTTTGTAAAGAAAAGCAAGCTCCATGAGTTAGTATATATACTAGTTAACTGGCTGTGTCCAGTTGAATAAAAATGATTTCAGAGCTCCTAGAGGAGAATTTAAAAAGTTAGGACAACGAATACGTCAACAAAACGAGGTAGCCAAAACATCCAATTACAAAGTTTTAGAGCAATGTTTAGGTAGTAGAAATTAATAATAAAACTGTTGGCATTAAGTACTTCAAAAAAACGAGATAGACGAAAAATGCCAATAACAAGTTGCGAAGCGTTATCTATTTAATAAGAATCTAAAACAAAACTGTTAGAGAAGGCATTTATTTGACGTAATATTGTCATTCAAGAATTTCTGTTCTATTCAGAATTGATAAATTAAACAACACTCACATATACAAGAATCTAATGTACAGCCTGTTCAAAATGCCCTCCTTCTGCAACAATGCGCATCTGAATTTGCAACAGAATACTACCGCGTACTTTGACAAGCATTGCAAGTGCCACCGAGTTACAGTCCTTGACGTCACAACTTTTGTGGCCGGTATTCATTTCCTTCCATATACGCGCTTCGTTCGAAACAGAAATATAAATCTATAGTGAACCCCCAAACTCTTATGAAATTTGATGCTGAATCTATATGTCATTATCTAAGCTTTATATGTAACCAAATCTGAGAATTAGATCCCTCAAAGATCGTCACATGTGTGACAGTGACGTTGTAATCACGTGATACCTAGGTAACAACGTGACATCATATTTGTGACTTCTATGCGACGTTATGCATTAGTAACTTTGTAACTTCATTGTGACTATATTCTGTGAAGTTTTCACAATTTAATTAACACGTAACAATGTGACGACATTACAATGGCAATTACAATGTGATGTCACAAACAAGTTAATATGCGACGTCACAAACGACCATGAAAATGACCAAAATAACTTCGTTGTGACCTCAATATGACATTGTCGAGACGTAAAGCGACGTCCTGTAACGTCCCAAAGTCACAGTGTGACGTAAATCTTACGTCACTGTGGAAAAAAATGCTGTTAGGGATGTTTCAAGGAAACTTTTGATCCAGAAGTAAAAATCTTTAGTAAATCTTCTACTCCGCCCCCCCCCCACGTCCTCCCTTAAATCTCATGTTGAATTAATATCACTCTTCATCTAACTTATCATTTGCATTGGAAGTGGTATCGCTAGAACCAGAAAGCCTTAGTGAGTCTC
Organism: Amaurobius ferox; assembly: GCA_951213105.1. Classification (NCBI taxonomy): domain Eukaryota; kingdom Metazoa; phylum Arthropoda; class Arachnida; order Araneae; family Amaurobiidae; genus Amaurobius; species Amaurobius ferox. The sequence continues at coordinate 94,124,097 of OX578142.1, read as the reverse complement.
TTAATCCCCTCCAAAATTTAATGCTGAATGCATATTAGTCTATCTGAGCTCAGAGAAATAGATGTTTCGATGAAATTGTCGTACCAAAGTGGAAAAGAAACCCAGAGTGAAAATTCTTAGTGAACCAATCTACCTCCTCCAGAAATTGATGTTGAATTTGTATAAGTTATTATCTAAGCTTTATCTATAGTGAAACTCAAGAAATAGATGCTTTAATTAAAATGGAACTTTTTTTAATGGAAACAGAAAAATATCGAAAATAGAAAACATTGTTAAAACGCCAACCCACTCCATAATTTGATGCTGAATCCACATTAGTCATCATGCAAGTTTTATCTATAGTAGGTACTTGTTAATAGATGTTTCAAAGCAAATTTTACTGAAAAAAAACATAAATATGGCAAATGGTTTGCTACCAATAAATAATCCAAATGTTGTTGAAACAAATTTCCTTATCAACAATTTTCTATGCTGTAAACTAAACCCTTAACTCATCTTCATATCTTCATACATAACATAATTTCTGGTATAGTGAAGTATTCTATCAGAATTATTTGAATCTGATTTATATTGCTTAAGTTTCAGAAAAACAAGAAAAATATTGAACTAAATACAATAAAACAGATTTCCTTAAAAAAACGCTTTTATTTGCAAATAAACTGTCATATTGATATTTAGAAAGCATGTTGATTAAAATAGAAATTTATTATCCTCAAGTGAACAAATGTGTATTAATAAAGATACATTCCAATTTCTGTAATTAATGATAATCAAATATATTCCATATATCTATACTCGATGTTCTAAGAAACATTCTCTGTACTTTCAAAATATTAAATTTTTTAAATATTTACTTTTATTGTGTTCCAATTACGCCACATTCAAATTTAATAACAAAAGCTCGATGTTCTAAGAAACATTCTTTGTATGCTCTAAGACAATCGATGTTCTAAGAAACATTCTAAGTAACATTCTTTCAAATTGTTATATTTTAAAAAATTTACTCTTGTCGCTTTTCAATTACGCCACATTCAAATTTAATAACAAAATCTATCAAAATTTAAGAATATCATTTGTTGCAAATAAAAAAAATTCTATTCCTTGGAGAAATCGCAATTCGGAATAAATCGAGCCCACTGAAATAGATTTAGATTTTTCAATTATTTATTCCACGTATGTAAACAAATTGCATGAAATCAATTTCTTTTTATTTTATATTCGCAACTGCAACAAGCTGCCTCATTGTGATTTCTCGAAAAATTTATGATTTGGAGAAAACCAAAAATAATAACATATGCAACTGAAATTCAGGATTTTCTTTCGTCTGATAGATGCTAATTAATTGCATCAAAAAAGTATCTTAGATTTTTTCTTTAATGGTATATATATATATATATATATATATATATATATATATATATATATATATATATATATATATATATATATATATATATATATATATATATATATATATATATATATATATATATATATATATATACGTTATATATATATATATATATATATATATATATACGTTATATATATATATATATATGTTTTATGAAGAAAGTCCGAGAGAAATATAAACTCAAACGATATATAAAATCAATATGAGTTGGTCATATAAGTTAAGTGAAATATGAAAAATAAGCAACAGACTGAGAAGAATTTAGCTTTGATAGTTGCACCCCCTCCCCTAAAAAAAGCTGATAACTTTATAAATATACAAAATTAATTTTTATACGGGCCTTCTATCAAAAAAATGTTAAATAGTAACATTTTTCTCGGCGATTAATAAAGGCGAAAGAAATTTACCCAGTACATTTTGATGAAAAATTTGCAAGATATTCCAATTATTATTATTATGTACCTTTCACTCGATTGAAAGTAATCAGCAACAAATAAATTTTTCGAAATTAAATGGCGGCAAATTTCAATTGGCTGTTTTTTTAATTTCTGTTTTTCTTAAATCTTTAGATGACCAGGTGCGATCATTTTATGATGCCAACGGCGGTAATATTTCCTTTCTAATAAAAATGTTAAGTTTTTTTAGTATAGCTACATCCAATTTATCTTTCATTTCCTGTGTATGGTGGCAAAAATTTTGTCATACTGCTGTTTCTACTAAGATTTCTGAATCATCTATTTCTCGAGATCTGATACAGAGCTTAGGTGATGAATGATATGGATTTAGAATAAAATTTTTGAGGAGGTGGAAGGGGGAGTCGTTAAGGTTTTCAATATCTGAATATTTCTCCATTTTCGGTTCGGTTTCTTTTTCCTTAAAACATCTACTTCCCCTAATTGGCTGTAGATAAAGCTTAGATTAAACTCATATGGATATCGTATCAAATTCTAGAGGAAGTAGGATGTTTCAATAAGAATTTACATTTCTAGTTCTTTTTAAACTTCTTCAGATATTTTCCTTGAAACATCTATTTTTCAGTATCGGTTATAGATAGGGCATGAATGGTGACAGAGATGGATTCAACATCCAATTGCAGAAGGGTTAAAAATGTTAGTAAGCCGTTCTACTTCATGTTCTGAAGATGTTCAGTGCAACTTCTCCACTTCCGATTCAAAAATATGCATTTTCTTTGTCACATATATGTTTCAAGATCGACTTCAGATAAGGCGTTGGTAATGACTAATATAGATTTAGCATTAAATTCCAGAGGGAATAGAGAAGTTCCCTAAATATTTCCCTTTTTAGATCAAAAATTTTCCTTGAAACATCCATTTTTCAGGACTTGTTACAGATAAAGCTTAGATGTTGACCAATATGGATTCAATATCGAATTCCAGAGGGGGTAAGAGAGTTGACTGGGGATTTCCACATTCAGATTTTCAGAAAATTCGTATGACTGCACCAAATAAGCCTTCGCAACAATAAAAGCATGCTTAACAATTCTGTCGAAAATGAGATGTGCACACCACATGCCATATGAAGGCAGCTTCATAAATTTCTTGCTCAAAGATACTTTATAGAGTGAAGCAATAAATTTTGACTACATATTCATATAGATATATGAAAATATATACAAAAAAGATATATAAAAATACTAACGATATATAAATTTTTGAAAGATAGATAAAAATACAATTTATTATCCTAATATATTATATGTAACCTATTCGATAAAATGTTAAATTTTCCTGTATAATATGCGCACCACTGGTATCATTCACTACAACAGTATGACTAAATAAACGTTTATTAAAATTTAGGATAAACGTATATCTAGTTACAATGTACTAATTATAAACTTATGTAATTAGTACTAATCTTTTCAAATTATTATTAATTATAAACTTTTATAATTTGTACTAATTATAAACTTTTATTATATTAGTCTTACGCAGACATTTCTTACCAGTTAAAAGTGAATCAAACGCTTATTTCTCCCTAAATCATGTACCTGAGTTTTCTATAAATGGGATGACGATAAATATTGCTTTTTTAGTCATACACAAAATGTTGAAATCATTTCTGATCTTTCTAAGCTTCTAAAAAGATGGTAATAAAAGAAACTACAATATCATATTTGGAAACTCCGGTACCTATTATCAAACGTTAAATAGCTTTCAACCAATCTTACATAATCTAATAATAAGCATTTTAATCTACATTTGAATATTCACCTAATAGCACAAATGGTTTAGAAAATAAAATATGGAATTTATTTTGAAAATAAAATATATAATTTATTTTGAGAATACAAATTCGTGCATAAGAAAGCTCAGACATTAATATTTGAAAGTGCTGTTTTTTTTATATTGCTTTAATATTAAAAATTAACTAGAATGTGACTCAAGTCGATTTTCTCATATCAGAATTTATTTATTTATTTATGTTTTCAAAATTTATCGGAATATATTTGAAAAGTCGCTATCATGGGTCTCACAACTATAGTGTGTTATCCTTTACTTTAATGGGCTTGTGAAAAACTATTGATACCAAAAAACGATTGATACCATACTTGGCAATGTTCTCTCGGGAGGGGGGGAGGGTAAATTGCCGTCCAATGTGTAGCCAATGGCGTCACGGACAAAAATATTATCACGGCTATTTTACACAACTATAATTGAAACTATCAAGTCTCATTATCATTGAGCCATAAATATACCCTTTTACGCATGATTATACCAAAACTTATCCTATGCTACCAAGTAAAAAACATTTAAAATTTCGAATAAAATTCAAAGTTTTCGCTCGAATTTTAAAAAATAACATCTAGCTCTAGATTTTTTATAACAAAGCCGGTTATAAAGTTTCGTGAAAATCCATTAATATTTGTGACTGCTGTATTGTACGCAAGAAATCGACCACAGACATCCGACAGACAGACAGACGAACATCACTCCAAAAATTGCCAAAACGTGTTCAGGAGGTCTTACAGGATGTATATCGTCATCAAAATCTCGAGATCGAAAATTTTCTTGAAAACAATACTTTCTCAATACTACGTATAAGAAAAATCTGATGTCGACTACACATGACTTTCCTTATATAATATAATAAATTTACTACTTTTACAGTAAACAAAATAGGTTTTTCTTATAGTAGATACTTATATTCTTTCCAAGGTATTGAATTTTCGACAATGAGTCGTCATTTTCATTGATTTAGCGTCATTTTTATTCATTTGGCGAGATTTTCGTTAATTTGGCAACATTTAAAAAAGTCGCCAAGTTGACGACATACCGCCAAATTCGTCGCCAAAATCTCGCCAAGCGTTATGGACCAAGAAATAAGTTATTCTTACAGCAGATAAATGACTATTGGCGTTCAAATACAAAAGTAGTACTCAAAGTATCTTTTTTCATGAATGGAATGAGCTAGATCCACGAGAATTATGTCACCCAATTTATCGCATGGTATTACATATGAACAGGGAACATGTTTCTCAATAGGAAATATTTTTTTTATTTTATATGACTTTTTGATAATTTTTTTGAAAAATGTGCAATATCTCGACAACGGTTCACATTAGCGTTCTAAAATTTATGTCAATCGTTTTCTAATGAAAAATTACATAAGAAATGTCTATTTGCGTAACTTTATTAGCGATTTTGATTTTTTAACGATTTTTTCAAAATTTCACGCGAAAATTTAGGGGAGTTCTGAACATTCGATTGCGTATAAAAACAATAGGCTTCCAGTGTTTACGGATTGTGATTTTTGTACCAAATTTCGTTCGAATCGGTCCATTCGTTCATCAGTTATCGTCTCCACAGACTCACTGACGCACACACACACACACACACATACTTTCACACACACACACACAGACATCACTTCAAAAATCTTTGATTCGTGATCAGGGATGCTTGAAACGTGCTCTCCCGTCGAAAACTCGAATTCGAATTTTCGACCCCGTCACAATACTTTCCTTATACATTATGTATATAAGGAAAGTAATATAAACATTAGCTTTTCTATTATGCAGACTTTCTGGAAAAGTTCTTTCACATCCCAATTTAAGGAAATCTCTATAGTAAAGTGGCCGTATCCAGTTGAAAAATGGTGATTTCAGAGAGATTTAAGAAAAAGTTGATAACGAATACGTCAACAAAACGAGATAACCTAAACATCCCATTATAAAGTTGTAGAGCAATATCTAATGAATAGAAATCGACAATAAAACTGTTACAGAAGGCATTTATCTTACACAACATCGCTATTGGCGAATTGTTGTCCTACTCAGGAATGCTAAATTAAAAAATCTGATGTGGGCAACACATGACTTTCTCTATATAATGTAATTAATTTACTACTTTTACAGTACAAAAAGTAGGTTTTTCTTATAGTAGATACTAATATTCTTTCCAAGATATTAAATTTTCGACAATTAGTCGTCATTTTTATCCATTTGGCGAGATTTTCGTTAATTTGGCAACATTTCAAAAAGTCGCCAAGTTGGCGACATTCCGCCAAATTCGTCGCCAAAATCTCGCCAAGCGTTATGCACTGAGAAATAAGTTATTCTTACAGCAGATAAATGACTATTGGCGGTTAAACACAAAAGTATTACTAAAAGTATATTTTTTCATGAATGGAATGAGCTAGTTCCACGAGAATGATGTAACCCAATTTATCGCATGGTATTACATATGAAAAGTGAACATGTTTCTCAATAAGAATTTTTTTTATATGACTTTTTGATAATTTTTTTTAAAAAAATGAACAATATCTCGAGAACGGTTCATGTTAGCGTTCAAAAATTTATGTCAATCGTTTTCTAATGAACAATTACATAAGAAATGTCTATTTGCGTAACTTTATTAGTGGTTTTGATTTTTTGACGATTTTTTCAAAATTTCATTCGAAATTTTAGGGGGGTTCTTAAAATTCGATTGCATATAAAAGCAACAGGCTTCCAGTGTTTACGGATTGTGATTTTTGTACCAAATTTGGTTCGAATCGGTCCATTCGTTCGTCAGTTATCGTCTCCACAGTCTCACTGACACACACATACACATACATACTTTCACACACACACACACACACACACACACACACACACACAGACATCACTTCAAAAATCTTTGATTCGTGATCAGGGATGCTTGAAACGTGCTCTCCCGTCGAAAACTCGAATTCGAATTTTCGACCCCGTCACAATACTTTCCTTATACATTATGTATATAAGGAAAGTAATATAAACATTAGCTTTTCTATTATGCAGACTTTCTGGAAAAGTTCTTTCACATCCCAATTTAAGGAAATCTCTATAGTAAAGTGGCCGTATCCAGTTGAAAAATGGTGATTTCAGAGAGATTTAAGAAAAAGTTGATAACGAATACGTCAACAAAACGAGATAACCTAAACATCCCATTATAAAGTTGTAGAGCAATATCTAATGAATAGAAATCGACAATAAAACTGTTACAGAAGGCATTTATCTTACACAACATCGCTATTGGCGAATTGTTGTCCTACTCAGGAATGCTAAATTAAAAAATCTGATGTGGGCAACACATGACTTTCCTTATATAATGTAATTAATTTACTACTTTTACAGTACAAAAAGTAGGTTTTTCTTATAGTAGATACTAATATTCTTTCCAAGATATTAAATTTTCGACAATTAGTCGTCATTTTTATCCATTTGGCGAGATTTTCGTTAATTTGGCAACATTTCAAAAAGTCGCCAAGTTGGCGACATTCCGCCAAATTCGTCGCCAAAATCTCGCCAAGCGTTATGCACTGAGAAATAAGTTATTCTTACAGCAGATAAATGACTATTGGCGGTCAAACACAAAAGTATTACTAAAAGTATATTTTTTCATGAATGGAATGAGCTAGTTCCACGAGAATGATGTAACCCAATTTATCGCATGGTATTACATATGAAAAGTGAACATGTTTCTCAATAAGAATTTTTTTTTATATGACTTTTTGATAATTTTTTTAAAAAAAATGAACAATATCTCGAGAACGGTTCATGTTAGCGTTCAAAAATTTATGTCAATCGTTTTCTAATGAACAATTACATAAGAAATGTCTATTTGCGTAACTTTATTAGTGGTTTTGATTTTTTGACGATTTTTTCAAAATTTCATTCGAAATTTTAGGGGGGGTTCTTAACATTCGATTGCATATAAAAGCAACAGGCTTCCAGTATTTACGGATTGTGATTTTTGTACCAAATTTGGTTCGAATCGGTCCATTCGTTCGTCAGTTATCGTCTCCACAGACTCACTGACACACACATACACATACATACTTTCACACACACACACACACACACACAGACATCACTTCAAAAATCTTTGATTCGTGATCAGGGATGCTTGAAACGTGCTCTCCCGTCGAAAACTCGAATTCGAATTTTCGACCCCGTCACAATACTTTCCTTATACATTATGTATATAAGGAAAGTAATATAAACATTAGCTTTTCTATTATGCAGACTTTCTGGAAAAGTTCTTTCACATCCCAATTTAAGGAAATCTCTATAGTAAAGTGGCCGTATCCAGTTGAAAAATGGTGATTTCAGAGAGATTTAAGAAAAAGTTGATAACGAATACGTCAACAAAACGAGATAACCTAAACATCCCATTATAAAGTTGTAGAGCAATATCTAATGAATAGAAATCGACAATAAAACTGTTACAGAAGGCATTTATCTTACACAACATCGCTATTGGCGAATTGTTGTCCTACTCAGGAATGCTAAATTAAAAAATCTGATGTGGGCAACACATGACTTTCCTTATATAATGTAATTAATTTACTACTTTTACAGTACAAAAAGTAGGTTTTTCTTATAGTAGATACTAATATTCTTTCCAAGATATTAAATTTTCGACAATTAGTCGTCATTTTTATCCATTTGGCGAGATTTTCGTTAATTTGGCAACATTTCAAAAAGTCGCCAAGTTGGCGACATTCCGCCAAATTCGTCGCCAAAATCTCGCCAAGCGTTATGCACTGAGAAATAAGTTATTCTTACAGCAGATAAATGACTATTGGCGGTCAAACACAAAAGTATTACTAAAATTATATTTTTTTATGAATGGAATGAGCTAGTTCCACGAGAATGATGTAACCCAATTTATCGCATGGTATTACATATGAAAAGTGAACATGTTTCTCAATAAGAATTTTTTTTTATATGACTTTTTGATAATTTTTTTTAAAAAAATGAACAATATCTCGAGAACGGTTCATGTTAGCGTTCAAAAATTTATGTCAATCGTTTTCTAATGAACAATTACATAAGAAATGTCTATTTGCGTAACTTTATTAGTGGTTTTGATTTTTTGACGATTTTTTCAAAATTTCATTCGAAATTTTAGGGGGGGTTCATAACATTCGATTGCATATAAAAGCAACAGGCTTCCAGTGTTTACGGATTGTGATTTTTGTACCAAATTTGGTTCGAATCGGTCCATTCGTTCGTCAGTTATCGTCTCCACAGACTCACTGACACACACATACACATACATACTTTCACACACACACACACACACACACAGACATCACTTCAAAAATCTTTGATTCGTGATCAGGGATGCTTGAAACGTGCTCTCCCGTCGAAAACTCGAATTCGAATTTTCGACCCCGTCACAATACTTTCCTTATACATTATGTATATAAGGAAAGTAATATAAACATTAGCTTTTCTATTATGCAGACTTTCTGGAAAAGTTCTTTCACATCCCAATTTAAGGAAATCTCTATAGTAAAGTGGCCGTATCCAGTTGAAAAATGGTGATTTCAGAGAGATTTAAGAAAAAGTTGATAACGAATACGTCAACAAAACGAGATAACCTAAACATCCCATTATAAAGTTGTAGAGCAATATCTAATGAATAGAAATCGACAATAAAACTGTTACAGAAGGCATTTATCTTACACAACATCGCTATTGGCGAATTGTTGTCCTACTCAGGAATGCTAAATTAAAAAATCTGATGTGGGCAACACATGACTTTCCTTATATAATGTAATTAATTTACTACTTTTACAGTACAAAAAGTAGGTTTTTCTTATAGTAGATACTAATATTCTTTCCAAGATATTAAATTTTCGACAATTAGTCGTCATTTTTATCCATTTGGCGAGATTTTCGTTAATTTGGCAACATTTCAAAAAGTCGCCAAGTTGGCGACATTCCGCCAAATTCGTCGCCAAAATCTCGCCAAGCGTTATGCACTGAGAAATAAGTTATTCTTACAGCAGATAAATGACTATTGGCGGTCAAACACAAAAGTATTACTAAAAGTATATTTTTTCATGAATGGAATGAGCTAGTTCCACGAGAATGATGTAACCCAATTTATCGCATGGTATTACATATGAAAAGTGAACATGTTTCTCAATAAGAATTTTTTTTTATATGACTTTTTGATAATTTTTTTAAAAAAAATGAACAATATCTCGAGAACGGTTCATGTTAGCGTTCAAAAATTTATGTCAATCGTTTTCTAATGAACAATTACATAAGAAATGTCTATTTGCGTAACTTTATTAGTGGTTTTGATTTTTTGACGATTTTTTCAAAATTTCATTCGAAATTTTAGGGGGGGGTTCTTAACATTCGATTGCATATAAAAGCAACAGGCTTCCAGTGTTTACGGATTGTGATTTTTGTACCAAATTTGGTTCGAATCGGTCCATTCGTTCGTCAGTTATCGTCTCCACAGACTCACTGACACACACATACACATACATACTTTCACACACACACACACACACACACACACACACACACAGACATCACTTCAAAAATCTTTGATTCGTGATCAGGGATGCTTGAAACGTGCTCTCCCGTCGAAAACTCGAATTCGAATTTTCGACCCCGTCACAATACTTTCCTTATACATTATGTATATAAGGAAAGTAATATAAACATTAGCTTTTCTATTATGCAGACTTTCTGGAAAAGTTCTTTCACATCCCAATTTAAGGAAATCTCTATAGTAAAGTGGCCGTATCCAGTTGAAAAATGGTGATTTCAGAGAGATTTAAGAAAAAGTTGATAACGAATACGTCAACAAAACGAGATAACCTAAACATCCCATTATAAAGTTGTAGAGCAATATCTAATGAATAGAAATCGACAATAAAACTGTTACAGAAGGCATTTATCTTACACAACATCGCTATTGGCGAATTGTTGTCCTACTCAGGAATGCTAAATTAAAAAATCTGATGTGGGCAACACATGACTTTCCTTATATAATGTAATTAATTTACTACTTTTACAGTACAAAAAGTAGGTTTTTCTTATAGTAGATACTAATATTCTTTCCAAGATATTAAATTTTCGACAATTAGTCGTCATTTTTATCCATTTGGCGAGATTTTCGTTAATTTGGCAACATTTCAAAAAGTCGCCAAGTTGGCGACATTCCGCCAAATTCGTCTCCAAAATCTCGCCAAGCGTTATGCACTGAGAAATAAGTTATTCTTACAGCAGATAAATGACTATTGGCGGTCAAACACAAAAGTATTACTAAAAGTATATTTTTTCATGAATGGAATGAGCTAGTTCCACGAGAATGATGTAACCCAATTTATCGCATGGTATTACATATGAAAAGTGAACATGTTTCTCAATAAGAATTTTTTTTTATATGACTTTTTGATAATTTTTTTTAAAAAAATGAACAATATCTCGAGAACGGTTCATGTTAGCGTTCAAAAATTTATGTCAATCGTTTTCTAATGAACAATTACATAAGAAATGTCTATTTGCGTAACTTTATTAGTGGTTTTGATTTTTTGACGATTTTTTCAAAATTTCATTCGAAATTTTAGGGGGGGTTCTTAACATTCGATTGCATATAAAAGCAACAGGCTTCCAGTGTTTACGGATTGTGATTTTTGTACCAAATTTGGTTCGAATCGGTCCATTCGTTCGTCAGTTATCGTCTCCACAGACTCACTGACACACACATACACATACATACTTTCACACACACACACACACACACACAGACATCACTTCAAAAATGTTTGATTCGTGATCAGGGATGCTTGAAACGTGCTCTCCCGTCGAAAACTCAAATTCGAATTTTCGACCCCGTCACAATACTTTCCTTATACATTATGTATATAAGGAAAGTAACAATACTTACATGCACAGGAACCTAATGTACCGCCTGTTCAAAATGCCCTCTGGCCGCAACAATGCACATTTGAATTCCAGAAAGAATATTATCGAGTACTTTGACAAACATTTCAGGTGTCACCGAGTTACAGACCCTGGTGGTACAACTTTTGTGACAGGTATATATTTCCTTCCATGTACGAGTTTCGTTCGTCCATAGTGTTGATTTCTACTAATTAAACGCCGATCCGGTGGTTGAGCGGTCAGGAAAATGCGTCTCCGTCTGATCGCTGGATTGCCGGGCTGTGTGGGTTTCAATCCCGCCAGCGGGCATGGATGTTGTGTAGTCGAGGCAAAGTCTAACTTCTACCCTTTGGGAGTCTCAATAAAAGTGAAGCTACATATTCCCCCTTTGCCTTGGGACAAAGGGTTTAGGGACATGGTGCTGGGTTCTCCTTACCACGGGGGATAAGTCACAACGACACTAATTAAACAATGCTCTATAACTTTATAATTGGCTTTTTTTGCCCATATCGCTTTATTGATGAGTTCGTTATCCATACCATTTTAATACTCCACTAGTATCACTTCCATCACTTTTATTCGTTCTAGTAGGGTCACTTAACTATGTACACTCATGGACTTTTCCTTATAAAGTTAGGAACCCTTTATAGAATGAAAGACTACCTTCTCAGCCTAACGAATTAAGCGCTGACTGGCCAAGTGGCAATTCGAATCCAACTGTGCTATGTGTTATTATCAAAACCATAAAGGAAAACATGTGTGATTACTTTTGGCCCTTGCCAACAAATTTCTCCTACCTCTAAAAATCCTTTATAAAAGATCTGATAAAATAACTTGTAAACAGAAATATTTTATTTTATCTTAAATTGATCACGAATAATTTTATTAATCATTTTATACATAAGATATGATTTTATAGTGACAGTTATAGGTGCCTGGAATTTTTCATTTAAGCTATTCCTACTATTTTATGCCTTCATCAAATTCATTTATTTAATCCAAGATCAGTATATGATCGGAGTCTGATGCAAACTGCATGCAATTTATAAGCGATTTTGTTTATTACGTCTATATCTATATTAAAGTTAGTATGGTATCACAATGTGTATAAATAACTATTGATTGCTAAATAAAGGAATGTTTATGCTCAGTTTATATATGTTTTATGACTATCTCGTAATCAAAATGGTTGAAATATCTTTTCACATTACAATTTCAAGTAATAAAAGGATTTAACGGGTCTGTACTTTTTGTTTGTTAAGAGTGTTTATATATATATTCAGCAATTTTATTGGCTTTAAAATCAAATAAAACTGATTTCATTTGCCATTCTTGTTTTAAAAATATTTTAGTCTCGCATAATTATTTAATTTTTCAAATATCTTAAAGTGGTATTTAAAATATAGTATAAACAGTAAAAAAATATGCACAGTTGCCCTTGTTTTGTTTAATATGTTTATATTTATATTAACGTTAGTGTGGAATCGCAATGAATAAATAAATATTGTTTAAGAATAAGATATTTACGTTGAGTTTATATTTGTTTTATTGCTATTGCTTTTGGCATGCATTTTCATATTACAATCTCAAGCATTAAAGATGAAAGGCTTTAACGCTTCTCTACTTTCCGTTTGTTATGAGCAGGTTCCGTTTGTTAAAGTTTGTTAGCATCAGCAATTGCATTACCTGTAAAATCAAATCAAGTTGATTTTACTCGTGATTTTTGTTGGAAAATAATTCTTGTAGTCTTCCATATTAATTTCATTATCCAATTAGCTTAAAGTAAAATAGTATTTAACTATATTATAAACCGTAAAAAATCATACACATAGCTATCCTGTAAGACGAAGTAAGTGTTTTGTTTATTATAAATATATTTGTATTAACGTTAGTACGGAAGCAAAGTCGGCATAAATAAATATTGATTGTTTTGTTTGCACTGTGGGATTAAAAAAGTTTTCTTGCTAAATACAGAATTTAAAAGAAACTTTCTTCAGTCAAAGCTTTTAAATCTCGGGTTTCACTAAATTGGATTAGTTTTGCACTTTACTGTTCTTTCAATGTCATGGCAAATACTTTGCCCTAGGGCGCTGTAGCCCAGTGGCTAGCACGCGGGAATTTCACTCGGTAGGCCCGGGTTCGATTCCCTCCGCTGCCAAAACTGCCGCCGTGTTCACTCGGAGTACGAGCACGTTAAACATGTGGGTCTATAAGTCCTTCCGAGAGGTTGGTGGTAGGGGAAGAAGGGTACGGTCCCTGTGGATGCCTCCCCTAATGGGTTCCAGTCTAAATTGAGTGGCACTCCCCGGTCGTCCAAACAGTTACCTTACACCTTTCTGGTAGGTCGGTCGGTCTGGGCCTCAACAACAGCAACTACTTTGCCCTGGAACTCCAACATTAAAGTGGGTTTTGAATCGCTGGAAGCATGTATGCAAATATATTCTCCACTAGTACTCAAGATTAGAACCCAGCTCCTATAGATCTACAGGTCGGAGAGCAAATCGTTCAGGCAAAGCTTAGGATCAAGCCACAGTGGAGTCTCCGCGAGATGCATGATCCACATATAGCAAAACGGCGGTACATTATCGACATTCTATGACTCGTTGTATTGCCATTCCTCTCGCGTCACCCCGGGCTAACTTTTCAGCAAGATAATGTCAGGTCACACACGGCACGCCTTTCTATTGATTGTCTGCATGCTTACAACACACTTCCTTAGCCAGCCAGATCTCCAGATCTTTCGCCTATTGAGCACATTTGGGCTGAGATGGGGCGTCGCTTGCGACCATCCCAGAATGTAGACGAAATTTGCCCAATTGGAGGCCATTTGGAACTATATTCATCAGAATACCATCCGGTAACTTTATGCATCAATGCCAAGTCGGGTAACAGCTTGTATTAAGGCCAGGAGTAGACCAACGCCGCACACTGGTTCCGTGGCGGAAAAACCCCGAAACCCGAAAATAATATTTTTCGATACCAACTACTATTTTTGATAGGTAATGAACCGAGGTATCTTGCCATGTAAATAAATGTATTTTATTCAGTATAACTAGAAGGAAAAACTGATCTTAAACAAGACTTCCGCATTCTAATTGAAATCTTGTTTTTCCTAACTAAAATTTCAATATTTTTTCCAAAATTTTTGTGAATATTTATAATTATGTCTCACGTATTTCCTATATATGTAACCTCAGCTTATTTCTGATGTAAATACATTTCGTAAAAACATAGCCAAAATCATACTATAAAGCGTAAAATATAGATATATAAAATTTTTTGTTTTCCTTCATTTCTTTAAGCCTATAAAAAAAGCTACACGTTCCTACACGCTCTGGATGAGTTATTTCGAAAGCAGATACTATTATGCAACTGTTCTGTGAAAATCAGCTGCAACTTTTTGCAACCTTCGCTGTTTCGGCAGATTTCATACTTTTTCTAAAGGTCCTGCTCAGCCCTACTACATAAGTATCATTCGTACTTCCAATTGATCCAGCGACATTGATTTTCGTAATAAATATTTGATTACTACTTTTAAAACATCAAAGACATATTTTGCAACTTTTAAACTTATCCCATAACACAAGACATATTGAATTCTAGAAGGAATTGAATTCTATACTATTGAGTTCTATACTTTTAGACGGTTTTTTGGGAACTCCACTATAGCGGCCGAAATAACTAAAAGTGGACGAAACGTTAATAAAACGATTGGCTGTTATCTTAGAAACGATTTGCAATAATTTTCAGATTGATGGAGACAAATTTGTAATATATTCTCGAGAAACAGCTAATTTAGCGATTTCGTTGTACCCGTATAACATGCCAACAACTGTCCATAAAATTCTTATGCACGGAAAGGAAATAATAGAGTGTGCTACTTTGCCTATAGGTTCATTCTCAGAAGAAGCACAGGAGAGTAGAAATAAAGATTACAAGTAATATCGGATTCATCACAGCAGGAAATGCTCTCGTTTGGCAACAAATGAAGATGTGTTTCATATGATTTTAACATCATCAGATCCATACATCAGTCACATAAGGCCAGAACCGAAAACTGAATTACTGCCACTTAGCGAAGAATCAAAAAAATTATTAAAATAGTATGTATATTCATTTATGCATAAATTCTAAAAATAGTACTTCAAGTACTTTAGTTATAATAATATTTAAGAGTTAGATACTTGAAAGGCATTGTTCAAAATGCAAAAGTATGTATTATTAAATGGTCATCAAACATTTTTCGAAAAAATGCACGATAACAATAAACAGAGATTTATAATTAAAGCATTTGTTTTCTTTCTAATTTTTTTCATTAAATATGTATGTTACCGTTAAGTGTATAATGCAGTTATTTCATAGAATACCTAGTTATTCCATGAAATAACTGATCGTGTCCGTTAAAGTGTGTAATATGTTAATAATTTGACACTTTAACTAGTTATTCTATGAAATAACTAGGTATTCTATAAATTAACTAATGAGAGTCAGTTAAAGTGTAAAACAAACAATTTATCTAAAATGAAATAACTAGATATTCTATAAATAAACTAATGATAGACAATTAAAATGAAAAAGAAGCAATTTATCTAATTTATGCAGCGTATAAATGGTATTTATGGAAACGTACCATAAAATCATTTGTTACAACAAGGATTACTAAAATGACACTTGGAATTACAAAGAACATTATTTCTAAAACAAAAACATTTTTTGTTGACACACTGGATTTTACACGAAAATTTTTTAAATCCCTGACCAGTACCTAAACTTTGAGCTGTAGCAACCGACCGGAGCGATATTTCTACATCCGGTACTTCTTCGATTTTTATTAATTTTTGTTCGCAGACACTGAACTGGAATCGGGAATATAATTGTTTTATGCGGCCGTTTCTTGTGCCCAATTGGAAAAATCCTTCTTCGGTTATTTTTATGATGATAGCTAAAATAGATTTGGCATCACCTTTTCCTCTATCAACTTCAGGCACTGGGATACGGACGGTAAACCCCACAGAGGCTTCCCAATGAGATTTATCCGACATTAATTTCATCTTTTTCGCTTGAATTTCTAAACATTTTTTAGACATTTCTCTTTCTCTTTGAACATTAAGTTCATTAAAACACAATTTGCAGATTTTCTGCTCAATTTCATCTTCTGAAACATAATCTTCTGAACATGATATATGGACAGGCTCCATACATTTGAAGCAAACTATATCTTCACTGCATTCTTTTAAACAGACAACACATACATTCGTAATGGGATTATTTAATACTGTTTGTTCAACTACTTTTTCATTATCAGGTTGAGAAGAAACATTCATTGCAGTCAAAGTATTTTGTAATTGATCTTCGTCGACCAACGAATTAAGTGCTTCCTTCGGAATGGCAGTTGTTGACAGTCCAACTTGGTTTGCCATGCACGATCTTAAGCTCTGGCCAAGTTACTTTTAAATCATCAATAAGTTTGTTACAAAATTCTCTTCCATTGTCCGACTGCAATATACATGGGGCTCCAAACAACAGGAATATATCAAGCAACTGTCCTGCAACTTTTTCTGCTCTCTTTGTTTGAAGAGGTCTTAAAACCACAAACTTTGTAAGGTGATCCTGATAAACTAAAATAAATTTATAGTTTCCATCAGGTTGTGATTGAAAATCTATGAGGTCAACCTGACATCTTGAATTCATATGTGAAAAAATCATGGGCTTAACAACAACACCTTTTCTGCCCGCTTTGCGTTTTTGTTGACAAGATTCACAAAAATTCAGGAAAATCTTAATATCATTTTGCGTAATATTTTTGTAACGACGATTAAGTTCTTTTATCATTCGGTCTCTACCACCGTGCCCAATAGATAAATGAGTTTCGTACCAAATGTCAAACAAAGAATCACTTGAGCAATAAAACATTACATCTGGTGTTGCATTTGTTACTGGGACTA
This sequence comes from Amaurobius ferox, assembly GCA_951213105.1. Taxonomy (NCBI): domain Eukaryota; kingdom Metazoa; phylum Arthropoda; class Arachnida; order Araneae; family Amaurobiidae; genus Amaurobius; species Amaurobius ferox. The sequence continues at coordinate 94,106,558 of OX578142.1, read as the reverse complement.
TTAATTTTTCTACTCCTTGAACTTCAAGGCCATCGTAATGTTGAAGTAACCAATAATCACGTGGCACTTTCTTATCTGATGTTTTAGATTTCTTTACATCAGCTATCAAACTTAATAATTTTTCACGGGTGAGCAAAGAACTGTTCTCTTTCACATCACGCTTATTTAGTAAAGATTCAAACTTTTCTTTCATTGCAGCTTTGTTTTCGTTATCACTTAAAGAATTCATGGTTCAAGGCAATTTAAGGTCTTAAAAATAATTGCACTTTAGCGTAAGCAAACTAAATTAACGTAATAACAAATGACTAAATTATAAAACTTAAAAAAATAAATGTATCTCAATACCTGATACGTGAGAACAGTATTTGACGAACAGCAGCCGGCACTGTACGTGCAAGCAATCAATTAACCGGAATGAACTGGCGCCAACACGCTAAACAAATTCTCTCCCTATGGCCTGGAATAGTTCATAAATGCAGTAGGGGTGGAAGGTAAATGTATTTGTCGTTGACATTTTGAGAGTATGGCGAAAAAGTATTCTCGTTGTTTTATGCTTTGGTATTTTTGCCGTCCTTCAAAAATTATTTTTATTTGAATTCGAAATTAACGTTTTTTTTCCGCTACTTTCCATATTGTTAAACGAAACGTAAATGTACCTTATACTAGAAAGCGAGATATATGATATAGATTATTTTACACTTTAACGGGCTGCAGATCGTTATTCTATGAAATAACTAGTTAAACCATGAAATACAAGAGAGTTTTACACTTTAACGGACACGATCAGTTATTTCATGGAATAACTAGGTATTCTATGAAATAACGGATTTCATACTTTAACGGTAACATATATACAAATAATTTTAATCAATGGCGATCTAGGGGAAAATTGGGGAATATATCCCCACCCCCCAAATTTAGAAAATAACGTTTGGTAACACAATTATTTAGAAATACATGTTAAGGTATACGTATGCTCTTGAAAACTTGAAAATCTGTCAAAATTGAAATTTCTATTTTATTGGCTTATATTATTGCCCAAATTCTTGTCTTTCTGTAGATATCCTCATTTTTTTTTAATTCCATTAACTTTTTTAAATACAGCTATTTTTATGAGCTAAGGTATTAGTGATTTAATGGTCCACTTGGACTTTAAAGTCGATTTCTGAAGAACGTGATTTTGACGCACATTGTGCAACACGAAACGTAACTTTGGTTCATTTATATCAATTTACGAAATTTGAAGTGATTATTAAAGCAAAAAAATGTGGCAATGTAATATACTAGGATCTAACACCTACATTAAAATTTGTATTTTCTATGAGGTATTGTTTCAACAATCGTGCCAAAATACGGGCATATTTCCGTACATTTTCTATGAATTATTTTTATTTTTTTAACTAACAGCTAATTAATGTGCTAATTAAAGAATGACAGTAAGCCGAAACAAAATTCAACCAGAAAGTATGTCGTGGGGTGTTAGTGCATTTATAAAAAAACTTTTATAATTTTATCTTCAAAATTAAAAAAAAAGGTCAAGAGTATGCGTATACCTTCATATCTCCCCCCGAAAAAAATCTGGGACCGCCACTGATTTTAATATTACCATGCATATAAAATCTTACTTTTAACTTATCTACATGCGCAAAAAGTATGCAAAAATATTAAGAAATGCATAAGTTGAGAGGTTTTTTCCGCAAATTCTTCATTTGGCACCACTGCGCGCCTTATTGACGTGCTCACTTTGTGTAGATCTTTCAGTGCAATAAATCATCCAAATATTCTGAAATTCTAATCATTTCTTTTTCTGCACATCCACATTACACGTACCGAAGTTTGTCTCATTTGGATAATTCTTTCTTGGTGCGTCAATTTTTACTTTCCTTATATACATAATGTATAAGGAAAGTATTGTGACGGGGTCGAAGATTCGAATTCGAGTTTTCGACGGGAGAGCACGTTTCAAGGATCCCTGATCACGAATCAAACATTTTTGAAGTGATGTCTGTGTGTGTGTGTGTGTGTGTCAGTGAGTCTGTGGAGACGATAACTGACGAACGAATGGACCGATTTGAACGAAATTTGGTACAAAAATCACAATCCGTAAACACTGGAAGCCTATTGTTTTTATACGCAATCGAATGTTCAAAAACCCCCTAAATTTTCGAGTGAAATTTTGAAAAAATCGAAAAAAATCAAAACCGCTAATAAAGTTATGCAAATAGGTATTTCTTATGTAATTTTTCATTAGAAAACGATTGACATAAATTTTAGAACGCTAACATAAACCGTTCTCGAGATATTGCACATTTTTCAAAAAATATCAAAAAGATATATAAAATAAAAAAATATATATTTCCTATTGAGAAACATGTTCACTTTCCATATGTAATACCATGCGATACATTTGGTGACATCATTCTCGTGGATCTAGCTCGTTCCATTCACGAAAAGAGATACTTTAAGTAATACTTTTGTATTTGAACGCCAATAGTCATTTATCTGCTGTAAGAATAACTTATTTCTCCGTCCATAACACTTGGCGAGATTTTGGCGACGAATTTGGCTTAATGTCGCAAACTTGGCGACATTTTTATTTGTTGCCAAATTAGCAAAAATCTCGCCAAATGGATAAAAATGACGCTAAATCAATGAAAATGATGACTAATTGAAGAAAATTCAATATCTTGGAAAGAATATAAGTATCTACTCTAAGAATAACATTTTTTTTAACTGTAAAAGTAGTAAATTCATTGCATTATATAAGGAAAGTCATGTGTTGCCCACATCAGATTTTTTTGTTCTTATAGTGTACGTACAATAATACTGCCATTAATCTCAAATATTGACACTACGTTTGGACGAGAAAGGTTCTTATCAACATTACTCAGCTCGACAAATGCTAAAGGGGACTCTATATGTTTAATAATACCGCACTACATTACACCATAATAATCATGCTATTAATATTCACACATTAAATGATCAATATTTAGTGTTATTATTTTTCTTCAGTTCCAGAAGAAGCTCCTTTACTGTATTTTTGAGCGTGTAAGGTCCCTATAAAAAAGGACTACTCATGGAGATAAAAGTAATGTGTTAAAACTTCGTATTAAGAAAAAGCCAATATCATTTGAGGCAATAATTCAGGTGGAGCTGGGGTAAGATAAGCAGTCCTGCATTGTATGTATTTCTATGGTAAACGGCCTAAAATATTTATTTAAATTGTCAATTTTGTAAAAGTAAATTATTAGCGCAATGCAAATTAGAACTGAAACAATAAAGAATATTGCTACGAATTCAAAATTATTTTACCTTTCAATTTATTTTTATCTCCATATTGTGTATTCTGTACGCTATCCTACAACTATGAAAAAATATACTTTTTAATTATACTCATAATTAGGGAAACTTTAATTTGAAAATAATGAAAATCACATATAATAAATACTACGCATTTCTGTTGTGTCAACTAGAAACAGCACCTACTTTACTAACACTAGCGACACCTACTACTTTACTACACTAGTAAATTATATGGCTCGCCAGGAGCGATATAATTCTCAATGCATTAGTGCATTTTCAAGCGTTTCATCTCCTTCTGACTCCATGGAACTACGCCTATACAGAAACTGAAACTTAAAATTAAAAAAATCTGATGTGGGCAGTATATGACTTTCTCTATACAGGGTGAGTCGGAATTGTTTTTACAAAAGCAGAGGGGTGATAGTACCCCACCAGACGAGCAATAATTACCATGGAACATAGGGTCACATTGCACTCAGAGAGACAGAAAAGAGTAAAATTAGAATACGAACCTGCACGTACACCAGTGTTAGGAAAGCGAATGAACGATACCAAACGTTGCACAAACAGATTTATTGTGCCGCGACAAACTCACAGCAAGTGCTCAAAGTGGCGACCACGCGTGTCGTTGCACCGTTCACACCGGCGAAGGAATGACTGGCGCACCCTCTCGAAGATTCCGGGTGTTGTGTTAATGTGGTCTGCGGCAACAACGATGCCCGTGACGAGATCTTCCGCCGAGTCCACAGGCGTCTCGTACACTAAAGATTTCATGTGGCCCCAGAAGAAAAAGTCCAGTGGGTTGAGGTCTGGTAAGCGAGGAGGCCACGCCACAGGTCCGCCACGTCCGATCCAGCGTATGGGATATGTGAGGTGCATGTCGGCCAATTCCTCGTAGGTGAACTCCGCCATAGCATTCACGCAACGTGTCGGACAATGTTATCACGGGAATAACTTGCAGCGTTGAAGTTGTGCCGGTTCTGAAAGGACAACGTGTGCTCTGATTGGCTATCGCCAGAACCTACTAGGAGCCAGTTATGCTGATTCTGCTCCCTGGACATTTGCATACGGTAACTGCGTTCGTGTCTGGTGTAGGAGATACTACATAGACAGGTACACAATGACGTCTGAGGCGCTGACTGCGTCATGCTTGACGCGGTTCGACGTGCCTCTTTTCTGCCTCTCAGAGTGCAATGCGACCCTATGTTCCATGGTAATTAATGCTCGTCTGGTGGGGTACTATCACCCCTCTGCTTTTGTAAAAACAATTCCGACTCACCCTGTATAATGTTATGAATTTACTTTTTTTACAGTGAAACAATGATGTATAAGATCTTCGGTATGTGCAATACGTTTTAATCGAACATTTAATGTTTGTTCGACTATCTCATCTTTAAACAGTGAAATTGATTTCATCTTTAAACTTGGCCAGGATACCGGTTACTCTTTTGGGTTTGTTTATAAAATATTTTCGAATATTCGCCGTGATTTTATTCAACCCAATTCTAAACTTATTCCTATTAATGATGGTTTGCCTTTTAAAGTCAGTTTTTTGTACCATCCAAATATATTTCGTTCTCTTATCAAATTTTGTACCTAGTTTAATTTTAGACCCGCTCACTCTTTAAAAGTCATAATAGCTTTAAAAGTCATGAAGGGGTATATGTTGTACCCCTTCTTTCCCCAGATAACGTTTATAAATTTTTTATAGGTAGCACTAAACGTACGGTTGGTATTCGATTGGCAGAACATGCTAGAGACGTTAAAAATGACAGGCAATCGACTGCTCTTGCCCAATTATTGATTAATGATAATTTGCAACCCCTTTTTGAAAAATCTTTTCTTTTGATCAGCTGTAAAAATATTCCTGTATATTTTACTCTACGAATCCCTTTTCATTTATCTATATCGCACTTTTATTTGTAATTTTGACCCTGCTCATGTTTTAAGTTATTCTTGGCGACTCGTTCTCGATTCCATGCGAATCAAACCTTCATAAAGTTACCTTTAATTTATAAAATTTAATTTTGTATATTGATTTTTACACTGGCTTATGACAATGTGTTTTCTTGATTTTGTAATTTGTGTAATTTTTAAATCTGGTGTATGGATGCGTAAAATATGTTTTGTGGTAATGTCAATTTCAGAATATGCAAATTCAGCTTGCAGGTAGTAGATTGTATTTAAGCATATTGGCAATTTTTCTTATTTTAACGCCACTGAGGAAGGGTATGATGATACCCGAAAGCGCTCGGGCTTTTTTAAAGATTATGTGTACGTCTGAAGAATGTTTTTAAGAAAATGACTTTTGTGATCTATTGATTTGTCATTCTGTTATATAAGTTGATCGATTTGAGGATTTGACATGTAGCCGCCATTAGTAAAGTATGATGTATAAGACCAACGGCACAATGTTTTCAACGTTGAATTGTACATATGGCGCTTTTTTCGGGTGACAGCACTTAAAATATTTCCAGTAAGTACCCAAGTAACATTATTGATGGAATCCGAAATAAGCAATATAGTACATACAATAAAGTATTTTAATCAATTCAATAATTTGGCGTTATTTTTGCAAATTTTAACGATATTTTAGACAATCAGGAGCGAAATATTGACAAGATGCCGATATTTCGTCAAATTAGAGCCAAGTTCGCCGGATTTATCGCCAAGAGTTATAGACAAACGGAAAAAAGATCATATCTTGTATATAAATGAGAATTTTTAAATTGTTAGGCATCAAAATACAAAAATGGAACGAACTAGATTTACGAGATCCACAAATTTATCGTATATGTTTTACATGGGAAAAGTGAACATATCTCACTATAGTTAATACTTTTTATATAATTTAATTTTTTATGATTTTTTTATAAATATTTTTGAAAAACATACAATATCACGAGAACGGTTCACGCTAGCTTTCTAAAATTTGTGTTAATCGTTTTCTAATAAAAAATTACATATGAAAAGAGTATTTACGTTACATTATTAAAGATTCTGATTTTGTGAATTTTTCAGAATTTAATTTGAAAATTTGGAGGTCTTTCGAACATTCGATTGCGTTTAAAATAAGCTTACAGTATTCACGGATTGTAAATTTTGTGTATCAAATTTCATTCGAAACCCTTCATTCGTTCCTGAAATATCGTCGCCAAAGACTCACGGGGACACACACACACATTCTTACACACACACACACACACACACACACATACTTACACACACACACACACACATACTTACACACACACACACACATACTTACTCACACACACACACACTCACACACACACACACACTTACACACACACTCACACACTCACACACACGCACATACTTAGACACATACATTCACACACACACAATCTTACGCACACACACACACACACACAAACTTACACCCACACCCACACATACTCACACACATACACACAAATACACACACACCACACAGACGTCGCCTCAAAAACAATCTATTCGAGGTCAGGGATGCTTGAAACGTGATCTTTTGTCAAAAACTGTTATTAGATCTTTCGACCTTGTCACAATGGCTTTCCTATACATTATACTATGCATATAGGGAAAGTAATTATTTGTCCCAAATTTAGAAACTTTCAACTGCTCTGTATATTATGAACTGAATTACTATTTCATTCCCAAAGGAAATCTGTGATTTAAACCGTAATAATATACTCTCATCCCTAAAAGGTAGCTTCCTTAAAATGCTTTTATTTCTAAATAGCTTTCAGAATCATTAAGAAAAACTTAAGTTTTCATCTGAAATGGCAATAGCATGGATATTTGTTGAAAGCATTAGTACTTAAGGCATCATCGCATTTATCCTACATAAAGCCATGGCGTCAAAAGTATCTATATAATACGCACTGAACTGATTGGATGACTGACTAGAGGGAAGGAGTATCAATTTCATTGAAAACTTCGGCTATATCTAGAATATTAGTTTGTGTCATTCGATCCGTCTCAGCTTCGAGGCCAAGAAAAAATTCTAAAATTTCAAAAATTCGAATCAGGAGAAAACTCAAAACTGTTTACTTACAGAGCACTCTACTCTAGTTAGCACCTTGGTTTTGATCTCAACTGAGCCTCCATGTCATAGAAAAAAGCTAATATTTCAAAAGTTCAAATTAAGGGTAACGACACAAAGAAATAATTTAAAAAATAATTCAGAACCACTTTTCAAAATGATCGGGCACCTCCACTCGAACTATACTCTCGGTTTTGATCTTATTCGATCCTTCTCAGTTTCCAGATCAACGGAAAAATCGCAAATTTCAGAAATTCCGAAAATTTGAATGCAGAGTAATGATACAAAGGAATTTAAAAAATTTTACACCACTTTGCCTCTTAAAAACCATAAATATGCAATTTGATATCTAGCAGATGCTAATAATTGAACCGGGTTATCAATAAATTTGATTAGGTGTATAGGTGCCATTAACCATTAAGAACGTACGAATCGCGGATGAAATGGCTGGTTTACAATACTACCAAGTAGTATGTAGAGGACTCTTATTCTAACGAAAATGGAAGGAAAGCAATCCGCCTCAGTAGCTGTAGGAATAGAGCTTCGTGTGGCTAGCTGTAGATTACGGTAGACAAAGATGACATTATTCCTTGCTGATACCTAAGTTCTTCACAACTTGTTTTTTACCATTTTTCTGTAAAAATCCTGCAGAAATGACTTGAAATGCTTTGTAAATTACATTATTTCACTCTATAACAGAAATTACTTGAAATTCTTTGTACATTACATTATTCCACTCTACAGCAGAAATTACTTGAAATGCTTTGTAAATTACATTATTCCACTCTACAGCAGAAATTACTTGAAATGTTTTGTAAATTACATTTTTCCACCTACAGCAGAAATTATTTGAAATGCATTGTACATTACATTATTCCACTCTGCAACAGAAATTACTTGAAATGCATTGTAAATTATATTATTCCACTCTACAGCAGAAATTACTTGAAATGCTTTGTAAATTACATTATTCCACTCTGCAGCAGAAATTACTTGAAATGCTTTGTAAATTACATTTTTCCACCTAGAGCATAAATTATTTGAAATGCATTGTAAGTTACATTATTCTACTCTGCAGCAGAAATGACTTGAAATGCATTGTAAATTACATTATTCCACTCTACAGCAGAAATTACTTGAAATGCTTTGTAAATTACATTATTCCACTCTACAGCAGAAATTACTTGAAATGCATTGTAAATTTCATTATTCCACTCTACAGCAGAAATTACTTGAAATGCATTGTAAATTACATTATTCCACTCTACAGCAGAAATTACTTGAAATGCATTGTAAATTACATTATTCCACTCTACAGCAGAAATTACTTGAAATGCATTGTAAACTACATGTTGTTGTTGTTGTTGTTGTTCCTGGTGGCCTCCTGTTTCGGCGGAGCCGATTCAGGACCAGTGACGCTGGAAGCAGGAAAGAACGAAGAAAGACACAAGACGAGAGAACAAAGTTTATTACAAAACAGCATCACTGACGAAGGTCGGAGGGGGTGCAGCTTCATATTTAGACGAGGACGCAGAAGGCGGAAGACTCACTTTATCTTCGAAAAACATCCATGCCTAATTCGGGATTCGAACCCAATCCCACAAGACAGCAGCCAAAGACGCTATCCACTTCACCGCCTGAATGGCGTAAATTACATTATTCCACTCTACAGCAGAAATTCAAAGTTAATCCTAATAGGTTTACGGAGATTCGAGTTTTATTTCATTTAACTTTCATAAAAAGAATCTAAAATTATCGCTATTATTATATATATAAAAAACTTTCTTTACTTTTTTTAACCGTATTCTTATTTTTTATGCAAAAGAAATTGTAAACAAAATGCATGCTATGAGTCTTTTGTGGATGGTTTAAATAAGATTTCAATTTGAAATTTTTCTGAAATAGCAGAGACACTTTTATGTTTTCATCTGATTAAAGTTTTTATTATCGGTTTTTGTTCTCTTTGTTGCTACATAAATTGCTCGTGTTATGATAAAATGGTTCTGAGAAGGTTTTAAATGTTTTAAAACTATAAACACTTTCTTCGAAAAATATTTTTAAGCATCCATTACCGCTTGAGCGAAGGAAAGAGCTTTAAGAAATGTTGCTAATTATTGTAAACATATTGCTTTTGATATGAATTAAAGAAAAACTATTTAACAACAAAGAAAATAAATTTAGTATTTATTCACAATATATATATTTAAATATTTTAAGAAGGTAAATTACGAAGATACTTAAGTAAAAATGTGCGTTAAATATTTTACAAAATGTTATATAGAATTATATATTTCTTCCAACTAAATCTATAAATGAAGGATTTACTTATAGCAGTGCTTCTCAACCTTTTTGAATCCGCCTCTTCCCCTTTTCCATATCAATTTCAGTCCAGTGGTTAGCGCCCGGGGATTGCACACGAAAGACCCGATTTCAATTCTCGGCTCTGCCCAAACTGTCCCCGTGTTCACTTGGAGTACGGGCACTTTAAATATGTAGGTCTGTCCGAGAGGTTGGTGATAGAAGAAGAAGGGTGCGATCCCTGTCGTGGACGCCACTCCCACTGGGCATGAGTCTAAATTGGGTGGCACTTCCCGGCCGTCCAAACAGATACCTTACACCTTCGAGTAGGTCGGGTGGTCTGCGTCGAAGAAGAAGGGTTGACACAGCAACAGTGTGTCGATCGAATGAATTCGAATTTGGGTAATGAACACCATCCAAAGCAACAATTTACAAGTCTTTTAATGAATTCCCTCTTGGACGTAGGAGTCTCAGTGATAAATTTCGTGAAGGTCTATAAATAACTGCTGTGACGCCAAACAACGTTAATGCTGTGCAACAAAGGTTCGATTTAGATCGTCAATTCACATATGATGAAATTGGGGCATCTTTGAACATTTCAAGGACCTGAGTGCATTTAATTTTACATGATTATTTAAAAGTCATGGTATGTGCGTGTTGGATTCCACACAATTTAACTGAAGCTCAAAAGAATGCTCGTATCAAAGTGTCAAATGGTGCAAGGAAAACCTCAAAAGATACAACTCTGGTGCTCAAAATATGCCTTTGGTATTGTAACGGCTGACTAAAAGTGGATTTATTCCTATTAACCCAAAGCAAAAGAACAATCTGCTATTTAAGTGTTTCAAAAGGAATCTAATTCTACACAAGTTGCTCATGCACGAAGTGTTTCAAAAATAACGCTATAATAATCAGTTACTTTGGAGGATCGTAAAACAGTATATGCAAAATGGTATTGTAACGGCTGACTAAAAGTGGATTTATTCCTATTAACCCAAAACAAAAGAACAATCTGCTATTTAAGTGTTTCAAAAGGAATCTAATTCTACACAAGTTGCTCATGCACGAAGTGTTTCAAAAATAACGCTATAATAATCAGTTACTTTGGAGGATCGTAAAACAGTATATGCAAAATGGTATTGTAACGGCTGACTAAAAGTGGATTTATTCCTATTAACCCAAAACAAAAGAACAATCTGCTATTTAAGTGTTTCAAAAGGAATCTAATTCTACACAAGTTGCTCATGCACGAAGTGTTTCAAAAATAACGCTATAATAATCAGTTACTTTGGAGGATCGTAAAACAGTATATGCAAAATGGTATACAACAATTTGTTTGCCAGAAATAGTTGCTCAAATCAAAAAAATAATAACGCGAAACGATACATCATTCTTCATCATGCCAATGCAAGCTCACACATTATATTTCAAATTACCAATTATTTGAAGCATGTAAAAATTTATTTGATGTGTCATTGTTCTTATTTGCCGAATTTAGCACCCAATGATTTTCCTTGTTCCTAGCAATCTATATAAATAAAATTGAAAATCTGTCTATCTGTATGTATGTCCCGTCATCACGGGAGAACGGCTGAACCGAATTTGATGAAATTTTGTGGGTAGCCTGGAAATAGTCCCACTTAAAATTTAGTCTATGTTTGGAGTTTCTGCGATCAGTGGTTCTCGAGATATTAGTAAAAAACTAAATTTTCGTTTGTCTCATCATCACGGAAGAACAGCTGAACCGAATTTGATGACATTTAGTGGATGGCCTTGAAATAGCCCCCATAAATTTATTCTAAGTTTCGAGTATATAAGACAAGGGGTTGTCGAGATATTAGTGAAAAACGAAACTTTTTCCTAAGGAGTTAGAGAGTTCTACTCTCTAACTCCGTGGTTTATCCAAACAAAAAGCTTGAAAATCGTCTGAAAGTGAATTTAAACTTTACCTGTGAGTTTGATGGGAGATTATTTGCGCTAATTAGTTACTTTCTGAAAATATGAATTGTTTGAAACAGGATTTCAATGGAAAATCTATCTCTATAGTTTATTTTTCACAAGCTTTTACTGAACAATGAAAAGTATAAAGAAATCAAAATGGTTATTTAATTTCGCAGTTTATGAGGAAGATTCTATCTTACATCATGTTGCTCAGAAACGCAATTCAATTAAATCTGTCTGTTAATTTTAATTATTATTTTTTCGATTTGAATAATACATAAATAGATATAAAAATATATTTTAGAAAAGAACGATTTGATTTTTCTTATAACATTTTTGATTGGATAATATCAATTACGGTCTTCAGGTTTAAGCGTTATTATTATTGATATTTCCGGGGATTATTGATTCAGGGATTATTGATATTTTCATGTTATTATGCAATTGTTTTATTATGATAAAAATTGTTTAAACTCATATATTGTACGTTATGCGAGTAATCTTCTACAAATGCACGAGTATATCTTCTAATCTACGAAAATATAAGTAGTACAGGTATATTGCCATATATTTTGATATATATTGGCATATATTGGAATCAATTACGACCTTCTGGTGTAAAGAGCACGGGGATTATTGATATTTTCAATTTATTACGTCATCAATATAAGTCTTAAAAATATTTTGCCAAATATTTTTAAGACTTATATTGTAATACGGGAAATCTTCTACTAACACACTGGCATATTTTTCAATCTGCGACAATATAAGTAGTACGGGGTTGCATATATTGATTCAATTCTTTTTTTTTTTTTTTTTTTTTTTTTTTTAATTTGCTTACAAAAGGAGCCAGAATGTTTTATTCTTCAGATCTGCCCGTGAAGATAATTTTGTACAGTGAGAACAGATATTCTTAGGAGACTTCCTTTTAGTAGCAATAAATTTAATATTTTAACAGAATTTGCACATGATTGCGAATTATAAGTTTCTTTATATTATATGCTCCGTTTGAAGAACGAGTATGCTGCTAGTTACAAATAAAATGCGTGATCAACGATTTAACAGCCCCGAAGAAACAATTGAATCTTATAAACGACATGTTTCTGCTATACCAACTTCTGAAAATCATAACTGTTTATAAAATTGGATTATTCGAATGAAAAAAATGTATTGATGCTACAGGCAAATATTTTGGAAAGCAATAAAACGATTTATTTCCATACAAAAATATTTTGTTTATTGCTTTCTAAAAACTTAAATACTAGCCTACGTATACTAGCTTCCAATTTTACTCCAAGTCCTCTGGACGAGCCGGACGGCCTGGGGCTTTCACACTGAGAGAGAAATCTGGTGTTATCGAGTTGGCTTACAGTAACTGGATAATGATATTGTTTTTGGAAACACATACAGGGACAACATATATTTCCAACATAATAACCTATGGTTATATATGGTGGTTCAAAATAATGGCAAGTCTCATTCACGATGAGAAAAGAAGAATACGTTTAAGCATTTAGTGGACATGTATCCATACGTAACACAAATATTCTGATTATCGAACAATTTTTGTTCGAATTAGCTTCGCCAACGAATACCAAACATTTCTTTTTAATTACCAAACTGTTCGAGCAAGAGCTGAGCCAATGGCAACCCTACGGGTATTAGCTAAACAATGTAACAGGACGGAAATTACACATTTTGTTGTCCATGGTCCACATTCCTGACATGTGTGAAAACGAAAATGCAACTTCGCTGAGGCAAAGATGTGCTTAAGATCAAATGTCCACGGTAAGTCTTTATCAGTTCCAATAGGATGTGGTGCTTCGAGAAGATCTTAGTCCCAACAGTAACCACGACCTTGCTTCAACCACCCAACTGATGTATTATTTTATTTATGAGACTTCTTACCACCATATAAATAAAGGGTAGGGGATTATAATTAAATATACATTTTTAAAAAGTCAATTATTTCGCATTCGCCATTATTAGTTATATTTAGTCATTGAAAGTGTCGAAATGTTTTATCTAAATAAACATGTATGTAGGTTATATTCTCTCTGTCTTTCATAAAAAAAATTTCGATGACTCCTTTTGTATATGTTTAATATTTTTATAGTTCATACATATTTGTAATATGAATGGTTTCGTGGAGTTTAAAGTAGGATGCTATACTGGTATGTATGTGTGTTTGGTTGGGTTCGGAGAATAATATACAATAAGAAATTAATGAAGGAACCTTCATATGGTGGCAAACGGCACTTCATTTTTAAGGGAACGATTAAGCAATTTTATTCTCTTTTGCATACTTATTTTGTACAGTCATACGAATATTTAGTAAAACCGAAAGTAACCTCTTCAGAACTAGAAGTGAAAATCCCTTGTGAGCCCTCCCCCTACCCCCTTTAGAATTTGATGTTGAATTTGAATTCCTATCATTCATGATCTAAGCTCTATCTATAGCGAATCCCGATAAATAGATGTTTCAATGAAATTTTTTGAACCGGAAGAAGGAATATTTAATGAACCCTCTTACCTCATCCAGAATGTACTTCTAAATTCATATTAGTCATCATCTAATCTCTATCTATAGCCAATCTTGAAAAATAGATGTTTGAAAAAAAACATTTTGAACCAGACGTGGAAAAAGAAACGGAAGTGCAAATCTTTAAGGACCTCCCTCCCCCTTTTCCTACAGAATTCGATGCGAAATCCCTATTAGTCATCATCTAGGATATATCTATGGAAAATCCCGAGAAATCGATGTTTCAAGGAAAATGTAATTTTTTCAATCGGAAGTCATACCTCCAGAACCGGAAATGGAAATTCTTAGTGAGTCCCTTAGTCCCCTCCGGGAGATTGGATGCTGAATTCATATCAATCATTATCTAACCTCTATCTATAGCCAATCCTAAGAAATGGATGTTTTAAAGAGAAGTTTTGAACTGGAACTGAAAATTCTTAGTGAATCAATCACCTTACCTTCTCCAGAATTTGATGCTGAGTTCATATCAGTTATCATCTAAGCTCTATCTATAGCCAATCTTGATAAATAGTAGTAATATCTTCAAGTAAAATGAATTTTTAACTGAAAATGAAAATTATTAATACCTCCCTCTCCCCCATTCTGTTCCGGAATTCAATGCTAAATCCAAATCAGTCATTATCTGGGCTCTATCTATAGCATAACCTGGGAAATAGATGTTTCAAGGAGAAAAAATTTCGTAAAAACATTCGTATGTCGAAATTTTTCCCACCAATAATAATTCAAGGGGAAAACATTTATGCAAAAAATATACCACATAATTCTTTAAGATAACTTCAGAGGCTTTCATGGAGGAATTGTTAAGTTTAACTTCATGGTGAGCACTAAGACACCTGAAACACCTAATACATCTAATCATCTACGGTTACAGAGCTCTAATGCCTGTTTGATTAAACTGTCTAAGTAAATCAAATGATTAACTGAGTATCTAGCCTCTAGTATTGGGGGCTATATATATATATATACTACACCCTCATTTAATTAATATACAATCATTGAAATCTGCAAATATAATCATCTTTAAAATTGTATATAATAATTATATTGTTTAATTTGTAATAATCATTCACTGAAATCATGTGTGCAAGAATATATTACGTTAGCATAAATGGGAAATGTATATCTTTAAAATAAATACAAAGTTCATCAAAAGTATCAACAGGTTTTGAGAGATAAACAACAGTCTCTATCAGTATAAAAATATATAGAACCAATCCCAACAAAGACACGAACAATTCTGTCTAATTTGCCATCGCTGAAGCTGGTACTCTAAAACTGTTGCCTCTGAAACCGGTTATTTTAATAAACTTCATAGGCTATTAAACTAAGTACATTCTTTTTCAGGTTGATTTAGACAACAGTTTGAGTGAATTTTTAAGAAATTTATATTTATACTAGTACATAAGTATGTCAAAAACTTCGAAACACTTTTAAGATATTAAATTACTGCCACATGTTTTAATAAATTTAACTTTGTTTAACAATGTATGGTGCTTAGCGCCGAAAATAGCTGTCTGTGTTTTAGTTAGTTTCTATTCCCTAGTTGGTGTTATAAAAGCTTAAATTTTCAGGCTTTTACATTACCACGGGGTTTCTGGAGGTCTGAAAAGTATTTTTGATCCCCTAATTTTGTTACCTCCGGGACAGAAATCGAGAATCAGGCCCCATTTGGGTTTTAGGTTCTGTTTGCGAACAAAAGTGTAAGTGTGCAAAGATTCAACCTTCTAGTTCACCAGAGTAATCTGGAGTGTTTGAAATGATTTTATGAGCCATGCCGGAGGTTGAGACATCTAAAGCCAGCGCTTCTTCGTGCTCTCTTGGCTATGGGTTGTAGGTTTGAATCTTGTAAAGAACGTTACTGCATCAACCGGGAATCGAACCCTGGATCTCCGAACTGGCCAGCCGACGCTCTACCAATGAGCTACTGGGACGAAATTGCAAGTTGTTATAATCGAAGTGGACTCTTCAGTCTCGCCTGTTGACATGAATGTTGTGGTGTCCTTTAAGGGCGTAGCGTGTTCCGCTCCCTCTGGTGCACCAGGACTACGCCATATGACAGAAATATGGTTCACGAACCAGCCTCTAAATATATGCGAAGGACTGAATGATCAAGAGTCTGGCCATTAAAAAAAATATTTTATGAATCAAGTACATTTTCTTCGCCCTCCTCGGGGGATTAAAAATCCGATTCCGTAAGATTCTGTCTAGCAGTGGATATTATAAATGGATTCAACCTCCTAAGTCACTGGAAAATACTCTAGAGGGTCTAGAAAGACTTTTCGAAAACTCCCATTTTTACAGCCGCCGGGAGGGATATTCGAAATCCGGCTTTATTAAGTTCTGACCAATGGTCGATTCTATAAGTGCGTGAAGCTTCAGTCTTAGATTCAGTTACAGAGGGCTTCCAAAGCGTCCAGAAAAACAAACACACGCTAGACAATTATTACCATATAGATTTCATTTTAGGGGATGAAAAATCCTTTTATAATAAAGGTCCATAAACACGAAATGAATAGTTTTCATGGAGAAAAATGCTTTCTAGAAATAAGTATTTGTAATGTACTCTCAGATAGCCGCCATAATCATTTCTCTTATGTCTCTTGTTGCCCAAATTTCTAAAAGCTTAATCTTTCACTGATCGTTGCTGTATTCTCATTTCTATAGAGATCTTTCCCTATGCGTATCGTAATTCATTTTTGAACGAAAATCAATGAATTTGTAGCCTTCTATTATTTTTTCAAGCCTTAAACTTTGAGAATGTTATACATATTCCGGCAAAGTAATGTTTGTTGAATGTTTTGCGATGTCTTTTGTGTAATGGAACAATATGAATCTCTAAAATCAAAATATAAAGTTTACTGGTGGATCATAAATATCATTCATACTGTAAACTTTTGAGTGTATAAATTTACTGTCATCCTTGGGGAAGATGAAAACATTGTAAATAGTTTTATATTATATAAATAAAGTTTTATATATTTCCAATTCTACGAAATTCTATATTTTAATGAACAAAACGTATGTGGATATCTCAATTTACAATTTTAACATTTTATAGACATCCATGGGAAAATGTCTATAATAGTCGGAATATGATGAATTTATAATCAAAATTTTAAATATCATAAATTTGAAAAATATTTTAAATTATTCATCAGCTTCCTGCTGATCAGATATTTTAAAATTGAAAATATGAAACACACATTGTTTTAAAAGTAAATTATATTATTACTGCAGCCGACGTGGTTGTCGAGTGGTCAAAGGCAAGCGTTTGCGTAGTAATCGCTCGACCGCCACGTTGTGGGTTCGAGCCCCACGTAAGGCATGGATGTTTGTGTTGTGGGCGCAATGTGATCCGCCCCCCTCTGGTGCGCCTGGGGCAACGTCAATGGACGGCTAAATGGTTCACGCTCTGGCCGCTGTAATAAAGGCGAATGACGAAGGTCAAAGTGCCTGGAAATTTGAAAAAAAAACAACAAATATTATTACTGCATAAGATATATATTTTGCTAGGTTTGTCTATTTTCCTCCCTATAATTTCTCACCATATACTTTTTTGTCAGTAATTTAACAATTTTGTAATTCTTATTAAAAACAATGGTGGCAAAAATGTTGTCATACCATCGTTTTTACTTTATTTTAAGCATCTATGTCTCAGCATCAGCTATAGATAAAGTTTGGATGATAACTAATATGGATTCAGCGTCAAATTACAGAATGGACTAGGGTGTTTTCCATTTTTATGACGTCGCCTTTGAAAATACATCCATCCAGTTGCCCAATAAAATTAAAAATTAAATTAAAATTGCAAATTCAGGTTAATTTTAAATATTTAGTGCAATTAAGCTCAATTTGATGAATCATGAAAGCATGAAAGAGAAAACGAATTTGATTCTGCAAGAAAAGTCCTGTGCTGCCCACATCACATTTCAAATTTTTTATTTTAGAATACATGAATATGACAGCCATTCACCAATAACCATATTTTGTGAATTAAAAGTTTTCTGTAACAGTTTTATGATTGATATCCTACTCATTAGACACTGCTCGACAGTATTGTATTTGGCTTTATTTGGTTTATCTCGCTTTGTTGTCAAGTTCGTCCGCTTAACTTTTTACTTTCCCTGCAATACATGGTAAAGTATAGGGGAAGTATTGGAATCATGCCAAAAATCGCAACTCGAGTTTTCGACGAGTCTACACGTTTCGAGACCTCTGGAATAAGAAATAGTCATTTTTAGCGTGACGTCTGTGTGCGTGTCTGAATGTTTGTCTGCGTGTCTGTGCAATGTATGTATCCACTCTAACTCAAAAACTAATGGATCGAATTTCATAAAATTTGGTAGGTAAGACTCTTGGGCGTGACTCTGGTGCTGATTAGTTTTTGGTACAATTCGAAAAAAACGCCTTTTTTTGCGAAATGGCCCGCAAAAATCTCATCCACTCTAGCTGAAATCTAATTGACCAAATTTCACAAAATTTGGTAGATAGATCACTTGTGGGATACTCTGGTGCTGATTAGATTTTGGTATGATTCGGAAAAGAACAACCTGCCTTTTTTTACGAAATGGCCCCCCAAAAATCGCCAATATAAAGAAAAAGACTACGTATGTTCAAATGTATCAATTAAATGTTTGTTTTATACGTGATTTTTGACGAGGAAAATAATAAGAACAACTTTATTACTCTAGGACTAACCGTTCTCGAGATATTTGAGATTTTTTGCATTTTTGTTATGTCGCCTTTGGGGAAATGTCCAATTACCAAATAAAAGCAGAAATTGAATTAAAAATGAAAATTCTGTGTTTTTTTGTACAATTAAACTCAATTTAATGAGTTCTTAAAGAAATATAAAAAGATTGAATTCGCGTCTGCAGAGAAAGTTATGTGCTGCCCACATCAGATTTTTTATTCTCTACTAGGGAGCTCTGCTATCACTTTTATTCAAGCGGGCATAGTCACTTTACTATGGATATACCTGACGTTTACAGACACTCATGGACCTTTACGTACAAAGTTGTTGGTTTATTTAAGGACTGTTGGGTTGTCTTTCCAGGTTGCTAAAGAAGCCTATATAGCTTCTAATAGCATTGGCGACACATTTGGATCCTCAACAAATTTAACTAAAGTTAAGGTAAGAAACCGCAAGGGAGACATTTTAAAATAATATATTTATTCATGATTTCAATAATATGTAGAGTGGGAGGTAATTAACCTTATATATATTAATGTTATCAGAAAAATTATTTGGAATAGGAAGTAAATTAATAAATGTTTTTAAATATGTACGTATTTTGTATGTATAAGTAATAAGTACGTATATGTAAGTATTTTGAATAAATTTAATATGTTGCGATGCAATACACATCATCGATGCGTCTCAGCAACTTCTTCAGAACGTAAAATTAAAATCACTTGATTAATATTTAAATTAAGGATATATCCCAAAGTTTCCACAGAGGTTGAATGTATCACTATATCATTTAGAACAATTGTCCATGGGACTAAGAGTCTTCACAACATAGCGATAATGCTTGGAATGTTTGAAATTGGGTAGATGAGTTCATATGAGATCTAGAATGATGATCCTAAGGCAATTTAATTGAAAATTAATACTCAGATATTCAATTTGCACTCGATTCAGCGCAAATAGTGTATATTGAATTAGTTATAATGTGTGCTGCGGATATTTGATGTTGCTTTAGATTTCCTGTCCTCCGCCTTTCATTTGTGCTGTAAGCATGAAAAATATTAACAATAATATTCAATTTCAATTTGATTCAGCGTAAGTAGCTGTAGATCGGGTTAGTTTTTACGTGTGCTGTGGATATTTGTAAGCATGAAAAGTATTAATAATAAAATAGATCACAACGTAAAATGCAGCGCAAATAAAGGTAAATAAGCATATGTACAGGGTCTTTATAATTAAAGTTCCACTTTGAAATGGTCATAAAAGGAAAACTACTGGACAGAATGTTATCAAACTTGGTAATAGTTTACAGGAGGTCATGGGACTTTATTTTCCGCAAGAAAAATAAGTTCAAAAATTCACCGTCAGCCGGGAATGGCGCTGCATGCAATATTGTTAAACGAAATAAGACATGAAGACATCGGTTTAAAAAGTTTTTAATCATTTCTAAAACGTGTTACAAATCATGTTCAATGTGGCTTCCACCATTTTCTGAAAGCAAGTTTAATCGCATTACTGCTTTCTCAACAGTAGCTCTTAGCATATCAGAAGGAGTGTTACGGACATGTCGGTGTATCACATTTTACAATTCCGCTAAATTGTTTATGTTATCACCATAAACAGTGACATTAAGGTAAACCCATAGCCAGAGGTCACAGGAGTTGAGGTTTGGTGACCGGGGTGGCCAAGAAATGGGGAAGTGTCGACTTACAATCCGGTGATCCGTGAAATGTTACTTAAGTACCTGTTTGACACATGTACCAATGCGAGATGGAACCCCGTCCTGCATAAAAATCGTGGTGTCTAAGCCACTGTTTATGGTGATAACATAAACAGTTTGGCGGAATTGAAAAATGTGATACACCGACATGTCCGTAACATTCCTCCTGATATGCTAAGAGCTACTGTTGAGAACGCAGTAATGCGATTTAACTTGCTTTCAGAAAATGGTGGAAGCCACATTGAACAAGATTTGTAACACGTTTTGAAACGATGTCTTCATGTCTTATTTGGTTTAACAATATTGCATACAACGCCATTCCCCGCTGGCGGTGATTTTTTTTTTTTAAATAAAATCCCATGACCTCCTGTAAACTATTACCAAGTTTGATAACATTCTGTCCAATAGTTTTCCTTTCATGGCTATTTCAAAGTAGAACTTTAATTATAAAGACCCTATACATTTCTGAAATCATTTGATTCCCTTCTTCAGTGCAACAAGCCTGAACCAGGAGGCTCAAATGAGAAGCAGACTGCGTCGGTTAAACCATAGGCAAATTTGTCTAGATAAAGGTAGCTACAGTTTATCTAGATAAAGCAAACTAAAATAGCTAAACGACGAATTCTAATATAGTAGCGCCACCTAGTGGGACAAAACAGTGGTATAACAAGAAAAAATTAAGAAAATATGGACTTCAGAAGTTAATTAAAATGATACATAAAAAGCTGAGTAAATGAACACAATGGGTAAGAAAATAATTCGTTCGTTACTAATTCCCCCGTGGTGAAGGAGTGCCTACGTACCACGTCCACAAGACCCCCCAGGCTATCCCATGGCGAAGGGGAGGAGATTTGCAGCTTCACTTTTAAAGAAGCTCCCCGAAGGGCGGAAGTCTGACTTCCTCGACATGACAACATCCATGCCAGCTGGCGGGATTCGAACCCGCAACCCGGCGATCAGACGGAAACGCATGCCCCTGACCGCTCGACTACCGGATCAGCAAGAAGTTAGTGAAATAGACAAATAAAAAATTAAACTGTCATACCATACGTCAAAGAAATCGGGTATCCCTTACAAATCATTAACCTGTCGTTTTACCAGTATACGACAGTTCTCATTGACAAGAATTTGAGAAATACTCAAATTATTTAATTTTACAATAGGATCCTTAGGGAAAGAGAAATTTATTTTATTGATAGAGGAGTATATTACTTTGAAGTCAAACTTATTGAGAATTCTTGCAATTTTATGATTACTTTTACTACATACATAGTATAATGTATAGAGAAAGTATTGTGACGAGGTCAATAATTCGAATTCGAATTATGGACAGAAGAACACGTTTCAAATATCTCTGAACTCGAATCGAACTTTTTGAGGTGATGTCGGAGTGTACGTGTGTATGTGTGTATATGTATGTGTGTGTGTAAGTCTGTGAATATGATATTTCACGAATGGAGCGTTTCGAACGTAATTTGGAACGATTATTAGAATAGGCAAACACAGGAACCTTGTTGATATTAAACGTAATCGAATTTCCGGAAGCCCTAATTTTCGAATGATGTTTAAAAAAATTATTACAAAATCAGAACTCTCAATAATGTTACATAAATAATTATTTCCTGTGTAATTTTGAATTAGAACACGAATGACACAAACTTTAGAACGCTATCATGAACTGTTGAGAAATTGCTCGTTTTTCAAATAAGTTTATCAAATCATGTACATAAAATTAAGAAAGTATTAAAACTAGCATAAAGTATATTCTCTTTCCATATTCGATATTATGCGGCAGATTTATTAACATCCTTCTTATGAATCTACTTTCTTCCATTGGCAAGAGAAGATACTTTACGTAATAGTTTTCTATTTTAACGCCCAACAATTCTCTAAAAATCATTAATTTATGTTTAAGAGCCCTTCTCTCTGCTTATCTGTAACACTTAACGATAAATTTGGCGAGGCTAATTTGGAGAAATGTTGCCGCCAACTTGGTGACTATTTCAAAGGCGCCAAATTGGCAAAAGCATTACCATAATTGTAAAATTAACGCTAAATTAGCCACTATAACGCTAAATTACCCATAATAACGCTAAATTAGTGAAAATAACTCCAAATTAATGAATGAATGAATTATTAAACTATTTTAATATATGTACTGTATTAATTCGTACGGATGCTATCAATATTGACAATTGTCAAGCTAAAATTTTGCGAAATGTACTTTATAACAAAAAAATCGACGCACCAAGAAGAAGGAGTTGTCCGATTGTAATGAAATTTCGTATGCAAAGACGTTTTGAGCGAACATGCAAATGAATAAAATTTGATGTCCAATAAATAAATAGTGGTAGCTCCAGCGCATCGGAACTGCGCATCGGAACTGCGCATTCAGCAGGTATATATATCTGGGCAGGTGTATATCTGCAGGTGGGTATTGTCTGGAGTGCCATCTCTTTTGATAGCCGGACCCCTTTTGTAGTCATTTCTGGCACACTGACAGCACAACGGTACGTAGACAACATTCTGCGACTGGTTGTGTTACCGTACCTTTTGCGACATTCCGAACTTACTTTTCAACAAGATAATGCCCGGCCATACACGGCACGTGTTGCTATGAATTGTCTTCAAGCTTGCTCATCACTTTCTTGGCCAGCTAGGTCTCCTGATCTCTCTCCCATAGAACACATTTGGGATGTTATGGGAAGGCTATTTCAGCCATCCCGGAATGTTGACGATTTAGCCCGACAGTTGGAGGCAATTTAGCAAGACCGACACCATCCATGAACTTTATCAGTCTATGCCACGCCGGGTGACATTTTGCATCCAGGCTAGAGGTGGACCAACGCCTAATTGACTTCCTCCCTTTGTATACAGTCAAACTCTAAATCATTAAATTGTTCTGAAATTTTAATGTATTTGTATGTTCTTCACATCCATCAATTTTTATCACAATCGGACAAATCCTTCTTGGTGCGTCGAAGCTTTTATTATAGAGTGTATAAGTTGATTGTGTACTTCTTAAGGGTATTACATGTTGTCAATCATAAAAGTGCCAAATATACGATTCAATGTCAAAAACATTGTGTCGCGGATTTTTGCATCGTTTTACTTTCCCTGCAATACATGTTAATGTATTGTAAAAGTATTGGAATCATGTCAAAAAATTGCAACTCGAGTTTTCGACGGATCTACACGTTTCGGGATCTCTAGAACACGAAAAAGCTATATTTAGCGTGACGTCTGTGTATGTGTCTGTCTGTCTGCCTGTGTGTCTGTCTATCCGTCTGTTTGTGCAATATATGTGTCCACTCTAACTCAAAAACTAATGGACCAAATTTCATAAAAATTTGGTAGATGTGTGATCCTGGCGCTGATTACTTTTTGGTACGATTCGGAATAAAAGAACCCGCCCTATTTTGCAAAATAGCCTGCAAAAATCTCTTGTATCCACTCTAGCTAAAACACTAATTGACTAAATTTCACAAAATTTGGTAGATAAGTCACCTGTAGGATATTCTTGTGCTCATTAGATTTTGGTGTGATTCTGAAAAGAAAAACCAGCCTTTTTATTTACAAAATAGATAGTAAAAATCGCCAAAATCCAAAATGAAATACTATATATGCTCAAATGTATCAGTTAAATGCTTATTTTATACATAATTTTTGACGAGAAAAAGAATAAAACAAAACCCATTACTCTAGAACTAACCGTTTTCGAGATATTTGATTTTTTTTTACATTTATACTGCGCCGCCTTTGAAAAAATATGTGCAGTTACCAAATAAAAACAAAAATTGAATAAAAAGTGCACATTTAGTGCTATTTTGTGCAGTTAACTTCAATTTACTGAATTTTTAAAGAAATAAGGAGAAAACAAATTTGAGTCTAGAGCGAAAGTCATCTAATGCCCACTTCAGATTTTTACTTTCCTTATATACATAGTATAATGTATGAGGAAAGCATTGTGACAGAGTCGAAAATTCGAATTCGAGTTTTCGACGGTGGAGCACGTTTCAAGCACCCCTGAACACGAATCAAACGTTTTTGAGGTGATATCTATGTGTGTATGTGTGTCAGTGAGTCTGTGGAGACGATATCTCACGTACGAATGGAACGATTCGAATGAAATTTGATACAAAAATTGCAACCCGTAAATACTGGAAGCCTATTGTTTTTAAATGCAATCGAATGCTCAGAACCCCCCCAAATTTTCGAGTGAAATTTTGAAAAAATCTTCAAAATACCAAAACCTTTAATAAAGTTACGCAAATCACCATTTCTTATGTCATTTTTTATTAGAAAACGATTGATATAAACTTTAGAACATGTACCGTTCTCGAAATATTGCACATGTCTCAAATAAATTTATCAAAAAATCACATAAAATAAAAAAAAATGATTAACCATTATGAAATATATTCACTTTTCATATGTAATATCAAGCGATAAATTTGTTGACATCATTCTTGTGGATCTATTGCGTTCCATTCATGAGAAAAGATACTTTGGGTAGTAGTTTTGTACTTAGACGCCAATAGCCATGTATCGACAACATGAATAACCTATTTCTCCGTGTATAACGCTTGGCGATAATTTGGAGACGAATTTGAAGGAATGTCGCCAACTTGGCGGGGTTTTTTTAAATGTTACCAAATTAATGAAAAGAACCAAAAAATTTCCTTCTGTGTTTTCAATAATGTTAAGAAAATAAGAAAAGTCATAAAATTTGAATGGGACTGGCCGTTTTGGAGGAATCATTTCTCAAAGTAGTTATGCATTAAAAATGATCGCATCCGTCGTTCTAGTGTTAACACACTCCTATACCAAATAATGCTACCACGTTTTACTGCAATTAACTTCTCATCTCATCGAATTATCTAACATAAATATATTTACACCATCCTAAGCCCAATAAGACAAGCAATGATTGATACTAAAATACTTCAAAAATGTTCTGTTTTTCATACTAAAAATACATAATATTCCACTGAAATATATCTGTTATAACTGATAATTCAACTAACTATCGACTGATAGTTAATGTGTGCTTTGAACTTCATAAGTTTCTGTTATACATGTTGATTACATGCTACATAACGATTAAGCAGTGAGATATCATTTAATTGCAATCAGTTCATGACGTATTAAATAAATTATCTCATTTAAAAGAGTAGCCAATAAATAAAATGACATTCACTAAAATATTATAATCGACATTGGACTTTAATATCAGTTGAGAACCACATTCGTTTCTCATTAACGGACGTACTAGATTAATCATATAAACACAAATTACTAATTGGATTCTGCGGATGCAATATTTCGAAATAATAATTTCCCTGAAAGTCATAATTTGGAGATTGAGTATTTGTATTAAAATATTTAAACAATAATTCCTTCTATGAGTATTAAAGACCTTAAAAGTTAATCTTTCCTTAAACAATTTGATATGTAATGAAGTATATACTATTCAGCAGAATTTCGTAATTCCATCAGATTAATTTAATGAAATTCTAAAATGGTGCTGCCTGAATTGTTTCAAATTTCTAAATTAGTAATATTTATTTATCTCCATGAATACCCAACGTTGCCCTGGATTTAAGAAGCA
Source organism: Amaurobius ferox (assembly GCA_951213105.1). NCBI lineage: Eukaryota > Metazoa > Arthropoda > Arachnida > Araneae > Amaurobiidae > Amaurobius > Amaurobius ferox. Next base: position 94,080,402 of record OX578142.1, on the reverse strand, counting down.
AAATTCTAAATAAGCGCTGGCTGTGTAAATAATACATATAACACACTCAGTTAAATAAAGAATATATCCGGCATCTGTAAAACCAACAATCCCAAAGCCAAAAAGTAGAACAAATAAGATCAATCATGTATAAAGCATTGATTATGAAACACTTTCCAACTGCAATGCAATTTTATTTAAACATTTACCACACATGAGCGGTGATATTTTTAAAACTATCACAATACTACAATAATTTATTATATTTGAAAACTTCATCGAAAACAAATGAACTTTATTTAAATAACGTCATCAAAATATAAGTCGCCTGGCTCTCTATATAAAAGCAGTGAATATTTCATTCATAAACTTCTTCCATTCCTTTCATTCAGCGGCGAAATTTTTAAAATTATCACAATACTACAATAATTTATTTTACTTAAAAATTTAAAACCATTGAGATAAAAGTGCTTTCTAACTCCATGCTTAAAACTTATCGAAAAGGGCAATACTATAGAATCGTCTGCTTCTCTATATAAAATCAATGAATGTTTTATTCATATCTGCTATATTGAAGACTATCCAGAGATAAATAATTCTGCGCTAAAAAAATTCAGCAATTATACAACTCATCTGACAGCTTTATGTGTTTACATTCTCCATGCGTGTAAATTAGGCTTCGTTGTAGAAATTATCAAAGTTTAATGATCATTTAAACTCAAAAATATTGTAATTGCGTTGGAGTAGTATGTAGATGCACAGAAAGAAATAAAAAATAAAGAGGTTTTAGGAGGAAATGCAACTCTAAATAGAAATTAGGAAGAACTTAAAAAATCCCGATTTTGACGCAAGATGGATGCCATATTTTATTTTGAAGTTGGTCACGTGATCTTTTCATATTATATGGGTGTAATTACTATTTTTATTTTTATTTAAAAAACTACCAAACATATTTGGCTCTAATTTTTTTTTATACATTTTATGGGATAATTTTAATATCTCCTAAAACTTTCGAAGCAATTTGTGAATTTCAAAATTCGCTTAAAAATTGTTTGAAAAATTAGGTCCCATAGGATTCAATGTATTTCATTTTTTCAAGCCGTGTTCAATCCAAAACTAATTGAGTGATATTATTCATTTACATTCCCGTATATCTCACAAACCGTCTGAACAAGATACTAAAATTTCATTTTGATAATGTCATTTTTACTTTCCCTGCAATACATGGTAATGTATAGGGAAAGTATTGGAATCATGCCGAAAATCGCAACTCGAGTTTTCGACGGATCTACACGTTTCGAGACCTCTAGAACACGAAAAAACTATTTTTATCGTGACGTCTGTGTGTGTGTCTGTCTGTGTGTCTGTCTGTGTGTCTGTATGTCTGTCTAATGTATGTATCCATTCTAACTCAAAAACTAATGGACCGAATTTCATAAAATTTGGTAGGTAAGTCGCTTGTATGTGACCCTAGAGCTGATTAGTTTTTGGTACTATTCGAAATAAACCAACCCTCCTTTTTCTGCGAAATGGCCCTCAAAAATTGCCTCTATCCACTGTAACTGAAAAACTAATTTATCAAATTTTACGAAGTTTGGTACATAAGTCACTTGTAGATCACCCTGGTGTTGATTAGATTTTGATACGATTCAAAAAAGAAGAACCTGCATTTTTTTACGAAATGGCCCTCAAAAATGGTATATTTCCACTCTAACTCAACTAATCTACTAAATTTCATAAAATTTGGTAGATAAGTCACCTGTAGTCGACGATGGTGCTGTATAGATTTTGGTACGACTCAAAAAAGCACAACCAGCCTTTTTTTAGGAAATGGACCGCAAAAATTTCATGTATCCACACTAGCTAAAATACTAATTGACCAAATTTCACAAAATTTGGTAGATAAGTTACTTGTGGGATACTCTGGTGCCGATTAAATTTTGGTACAATTCGGAGAAGTACGGACCTGCCTTTTTTTACGAAATGGCCCTCAAAACTCGCCAAATTCTAAAAGAAGAAAGACTATATATGCTCAAATGTATCAATTAAATTCTTATTTCATACTCAATTTTTGACGAGGAAAAGAATCTAACACACTCCATTATACTTTAAGACTAACCGTTCTCAAGATATTTGACATTTCTTGCATTTTTGTTACGCCGATTTCGGGAAAATGTCCAATTACCAAATAAAAACAAAAATTGAATTAAAAATACAAATTTAGTGTTATTTGGTGCAATTAAACTCAATCTAACTAATTATTAAAGAAATAAAGAAAATATGAGTCTGCAGGGAAAGTCATGTACTGCCCACATCAGATTTTTACAGTTATCGTGCGAACGGACAGACAGACAGAATAAACAAAGTCATAAATACTTTTCAACTATTTTGAAAAGTGTTAATAAAAAGGTGGAATTGTCGAGCGTTACACATTCTTACGGTCCCTGTGGATGCCTCCCCCACTGGGTTCCGGTCTAAATTGAGTGGCACTTCCCGACCGTCCAAACAGTTACCTTACACCTTTCTGGTAGGTCGGACGGTCTGGGTTTCAACAACAACATTCTTACATGAGCCAGAATTTTGGCAACTATTGATAGGCCAGTCAATGGAACGTAATTCTCTTTAAAAAGAGCATTTAACCAGAGAAGTAAAATTAAAATTATAAATGCTGTCTTCAAAAGTTTACGTCCGATTCAAGCAAATTTTTCAGAGTCTAATTCGACGATAAGAGCTAGCATAGCTCAACTGTAGAGCGTCGACTGGTCTACACGAAGATCCGTGATTCGATTCCCGGTTGAGGATGCACGGTTCTTTATAATGGCGTCCAAACAGATTAACCCTACAGGTTAGTGTAGTGATGTTGGAGGTGTGAAAGTGACCTTAGTACGATTAGTACGCACACGGTGGACTCTGGCATATTGGGCGCCGATTTTAAATCGCGAGACCAACGACATGTAGGAAGCTTACCTGGTGGATAAAATTGAGATTCACGAAAAAGCGATAATTATGCACTTGTCTCGGTTACAACTGAAGTACTGCTGGGAGTAAGCGGTCCGAAATACGCATAGAAAAATAGTAATTCGTGTAATAAGTTAATTATAATTAATTTGGAATTATTCTTTTGCGGTACACAATAAGTGATAGCTAAAATTGGCAGACAAATGAAGAGATATAATCATTAACGTTTCTCATTAATATATTTTTGTGCTTTCCCTGCATTACATGGTAATGTATAGGGAAGGTATTGGAATCATGCCGAAAATCGCAACTCGGGTTTACGATGGAACTACACGTTTCGAGACCTCTAGAATACGAAAAAAAAATTTTAGCGTGACGTCTGTGTGTGTGTCTGTGTGTCTGTTTGTGTGTATGTGTGCCTGTGTGTCTGTCTGTCTGTCTGTGCAATATGTATCCACTCTAACTCTAAAAGTAATGGGCCGAATTTCATAAAATTTGATAAGTAAGTCACTTGGATATGACCCTGGTGCTGATAATTATTTGGTACGATTCGCAAAAATAGAACCCGCCTTTTCTTGCGAAATGGCCCGTAAAAATTTCATTTATCCGTTCTAGCTAAAATATTAATTGACCAAATTTCACAAAATTTGGTAGATAAGTTACTTGTTGGATATTTTGGTGCTGATTAGAATTTGGTACGATTCAGAAAAGACGAACCCGCCTTTTTTTGCGAAATGGCCCTTAAAAATTTCATGAATCCACCCTAGCTAAAATACTAATTGACCAAATTTCACAAAATTTGGTAGATAAGTTACTTGTGGGATACTATGGTGCCGATTAGATTTGGGTAAAATTCGGGAAAGAACAACTTGTCTGTTTCTACGAAATGGCCAGCAAAAATCGCCAAAATCTAAAAAAAAAATAAAAACTACGTATGCTGAACAGTATCAATTAAATTCGTGTTTTATATGCAATTTTTGACTAGGAAAAGAATATAACACACTCTATCATACTTTAGGACTACCCGTTCTCAAGATATTTGAGATTTCTTGCATTTTTGTTATGCCACTATCGGAAAAATGTCCAATTACAAAATAAAAAAAAATTGAATTAAAAATACAAATTTAGTGTTATTTTGTGCAATTAAACTCAATGAAATTTTCAAGAAATAAAAGAAATATGAATTTGAGTCTGCAGGGAAAGTCATGTGCTGCCCACATCAGATTTTTCTTTCCCTGCATTACATGGTGATGTATAGGGAAAGTATTGGAATCATGTCGTGTTTTCGACGGATCTACAAGTTTCGAGACCTCTACAATACGGAAAAACTATTCTTAGCGTGACGTCTGTGTGTGTATCTGTGTGTCTGTCTGTGTGTCTGTCTGTGCGTCTGTCTGTCTGTCTGTGCAGATTTTGTATCCACTCTAACTAAAAAACTAATTGACCGAATTTCATAAAATTTGGGAAGGAAGTCACTTGTAAGCGAATCTGGTGCTGATTAGTTTTGGGTACGATTCGGAATAAAATAACTTGCCTTTTTCTGCGACATGTCCCGCAAAAGCCTTTATCTACTCTAGCTGAAAAACGAATGCACCAATTTTCACAAAATTAGGTAGATAAGTCGCTTGGGGATCACCCTGGTGCTGATTAGATTTTGGTATGATTCGGAAAAAAATAACCTACCTTTTTTTGCAAAATGGCCCCAAAAATCGTCAAAATCTAAAATAAAAAACTACGTATGCTCAAATATATTCATTAAATGCTTGTTTTATGCATAATTTTTAACGAAGAACAGAATAAGACTAACCCTATTACACTAGGACCAGCCGTTCTCGGGATATTTTAGTTTCTTCGTATTTTCTCTACGCCACCTTTGAAAATAGGTCCAGTTACCACATGAGAACAAAAATTTAATTAAAAGTTAATTAAATTTAATTAAAATAAAGAAAAAGTGGATATAAGTCTGCAGGGAAAGTCATGTGCTGCTCACATCAGATTTTTATCGTCTGTATTCATGTTATCTGAAAACCGCAGATCGTTCCATATTAAATAGAGAAGTCTCTACAACTTTGGAGTTGAATATTTTTGTCCATTTTGCTTCGTTTTCGAAATATGAATTCTAACTTCTTAAATTCGCCGCTAGACGCGCTGCAAACTTTCTCACGCGATAGCTCTTAATGGCTTTCCTCTTAGTAAATCCTGTTTCTGCAGCTCTATAGCAATTCGATAGAAAGTTACAGGGATGCATAAGGACTTGGGAAGGAACCCTGCATAACATAAGATAACTTGAAAAGCATGTAATGTGAATGTATGACAATATCGAGTGGAGTTGCTCTAATTACAGATATTTTTCATATCAAACAGTCTCATAAGGTGATGGTTCACATAAAATCCTTTAAGCTATCCAATGGCTAAAACTATATATATAACCTTTCCTTCTCACCTAATTAACGTTTAGAAATTCAAGTTTGTAAAGGATTTGTCGGGCATAATTATTTAATTAGACGTAGTTAAAGAGGTTGTCGTCAACAAATACGGTTTTGATTAAAAGGTTAGCCTCTCTTTACATAAACACGTACAAATCAACATTTTTCGTAATTATAGACGTAACATTAGTGGCATTGGTAGTACTAGTAATTGCAGCAGCAGTAATGCCAATAGTAATAATAATAATAATAATGATAATGATAATAATAATAATATTAATGATAATGATGATAACAATAATAATTATATTAATAATAGTGATACTACTACTACTAATAATAATAATGTCAATAATACTGATAATAATAATAAAAATAATAATAATAATTAAAGAATAAATTAACTATCATACATTTTCATTACACCATTTCATTTTAAATTAAATCTTCCTACACCTTCAATTATGTTAAATTTTGAGTATAATTACAATTTTTCTTTTACTTTTGTCAATGTTGTATATGAGAGATTATAGAGAAAATTGTGTTTTTACAAGCATTTATTTAGCTTGATCTTTTGTTTATTTGTTTATGGGATTCAAATATTTGAGGTTCTAACTAATCAAGTTTCATTAATCACAGAAACATTAAATTTAGTTTGTCGATGTCTTTTGTGGTACATTTTAATTCTTTTGATTCTAAACCTTATCGGGCAAGCCCATTCCAGAACCCGCCAAAGGAATGCACTCGTTTCGAGAAATAACTTGAGAACTTGAGTAGCTAGAAAATCCAAATTTAGTATGTCATTATTTTTTACGATATACTTTAATTTTTTGGATTTTGAACTCTGTTAAGCTGGCTCGTTTAGACCCGCCATAGAAATAAATGTACTCTATTTTTGAAATAACTCGAGAACCGGAGTAGGTAAAAAGTACAAATTTAATATATCGTTGTCTTTCCTGGTATAATTCATTATTTTCATTTTAAACTTTACTAGCCCAGACTGTCCTGATCCTATCATTGGAATGCACTAGTTGTTTGAGAATAACTCGAGACTCGGAGCAGCTGAAAGAGTCCGAATTTTAAATTTGGTATGTCATTGTCTTTGTAGTACAGTGAAATCTGACTATTGTTATATTGCCTATAACGACAAATCTGTATATAACAATATTTTCTGCGGTACCATCTGATGCCCTACATATCAAACTTGTATATAACGATAATTGTTTTTAAGTACACCTGTATAAAACGATAATCTTTTGTATTTTTAAAACTGACTTTTCAAAGCAATAGAGTCTTTGACAATTCGTTAATGCTGGAGAATATCGTACACAAATGCAGCTAGACCTACGGTATCATCCCCCAACTTACGACTGTAGATGTTATTACATTAATTTAACATCAGATAATTTCATTCCTGCATTACCAAATGTCCCAGGTGTTTATCTAAATTCGCTGTATGGTTTGAAAAATGTATTTGGCTGGTGTATTTTCCGCAAAAACAAGGCAAACGAAAACTGACAATTAATTCCTTTATTGCCCTTGTTAATTAAGACATAAATGTTCTTTGTTTATGTGTAATTGCCCGTTTAGCATACTTCATAAACACAAAACCCGCCTATAAGGGGTATTCCCCAAATTCGAAAGACATTTCCATTGCTGATACCAGCATCTGTGGACTCTTTGGGAAAGCCTCTGATAAGAGGATTTTGTGTTTATGAATTTTCTTTTGTAGCTTCGTGTGGCCTGAGCTGCTATATGCAATAGGAGTGTCTTCCGAATACTTATCACTTGATTATAAAGGGTGTCCCAAAATTCACGCAAGATTGGAATTTTGCGCCATTTGTGCGATAAAGTGTTGGCAACAAAAAAAAAGGCAGCGTGACAGCTGACAATCTAGGGTTACTAAAAATGGAGCTCTACGCAAAAGAACAACGCGTTTTCATTGTTGAGCAATATTTTAAAAATAATGAAGCTTTGGCAGTTACAGTTCGCAATTCTCCTACAAAATATGGTCAGATTATTGATTTAACTTCATCGACTGTGAAGAGATTAATTAAAAAATTTAGGGAGACTGGATCAATTAGTGAACTTAAACACTCTGGCCGTCCTTCAACAAGTCATTCAACACAACATCGAAGCAGTTCGTGAGAGTGTTGCTGAGAGTCCAAGGACATCGATTCGGCACCGTGGTCAAGAATTGGACATTTCGAGAAGCTCTCTACAGTGTATTCTAACGAAAGAAAATTCAATTGACTCAAGAACTGAAGCCTACTGACCACGCACAGCGAATAGAGTTCATTGAATGGATTATGGAACAACAACTGGATGCTGATTTTTCGAACAAAATCATCTGCAGCGATGAGCATTTACCCGATATGCTATTCCATACATAACCCTATACTGTATACTTTATGAATCAACAAAAAATTTACAATTTTTAATTATGAACCTGTGTTTTCTATCAAAATTACTTCTTGCGTGAATTTTTGGACACCCTTTACAATAGGTATTTTGTTTCTGTTCCTATGTTGTATTGATGTATTTTTATTGTTGAATAAAGAACTATTTTTATCGTTACATGCATATTTAGGCTAGAAATATAGTTTAAATATCGATGTTAAATTTTCGAATTGGAAGTAGATTTTTGTGATTTATGGTATGTTCATCTACATACTTAATCTCTATAGACATACTTATTTCGTTATAGACAAATTTGATATTTTTAAAAATAATGTTGCACCCATATTAAATAACTTCTATTATAAAGTGTATCAGGTTCAACCTTGTCTGTAACGATATACTGTATATAACGATATTTTTCCCGATCCATAGAATATCGTTACAAACAGGTTTCACTGTATATTAGAACTCTTTGGATTTTTAACCTTATCCTTTAAACTTATGAACCTATGTCTTTCATACATCTAAGCTCCATATAAATAATAAAAGGTGGCAGTAAACTTTCTCGCCTTCCACTCATGGTGTATTTGAGCCATAGAAACATAGAGTTTCTGTTTAAATATTTTATTAAAATTCAATAATCACTATCTTCCTTCACAGACACAGACACCTACATGTCACACAGTGCTACGCACCTTTCTCTGCTTCCCAAGCAGGAAACAACCCTCAAAAGCATTACGTAACGTTTACGTCGCCTCACGCGTTACGTCGTTTTACAAGGCAATACTGCAAAAAACTGACAACTTCAACTATCCTTACAGAGACACTTGAAAAACTATTTTTTTTTCGCTTGTTTCTCATAATTTATTAAACATGTCCTCTTGTTCGACAAGCAGAGAATCAGTTTGTTTTTCCTAGTAAATCACTCGGTCTGTTTTCCTAACGCTTCATGCTTATTTCACTTCTATTGAAACCATTCTGTATGTTTTATTTTGGTATTTTAAAGCTACTTAAAACTAAAATTTGTTTCGGGTTCTTTCTGCAGTAGTTTTTAGGATTATATTTTGGTTATATTTTATTCTTATCTACAAAGCCTTTGTTTTTAAATAATATGATTTCAAAATACCTCACGCAAAATATAGTTCCCGTTCTGTTGAAAGGGGAAAGAAAAAACTCCCCGCATTATTTTTAAATATTATTTCTGTGCTTATTTCCACAATAGCAAAATTCGAAATATGGCAAAAACGCAATATTCTGATTTTCATTTCCCAACCACCTTATACTTTAAAATAATATTTGTATTTCCTTGAATTCTTTATTTGAACCACAAATCATATTTCGATTCAAATAAAACTTTTAAGACACGCCATATCAATATTTTCTCTTTCTCTTGATTTTCAATGCTGTTTTGGTAAATAAAGTTTTTATTAGGATCCAATTCAAATGTCAATAACTAACATATGAGGTTGGCACAGGAGTGTTCTTTTAAAAACATTTGAGTGAATTTAATAAATCATGAATTATGACATTTGATGCTTATTTATGATTCGCAGGCTTTATGATCTGTAGTACTTTACAAAAGCACTAAGGTTTATGGTATTAAGATCAAAGGCAATTCATTGTAGCGTCGTGGTATTAAGATCATAGTCACATAACTGTATGTCACATAATTTTATGACAAGTATATACTTAGCATTATACTGCATGTTTTAGCAATTTGTCCCATTAGACCTCTAAAAAACAGGAGAGTTGCAGCAACTTATTGTGGCAATTTATCCATGCAATCCTTGAAGTTTGACATTTTAGTATTAAGGCCAATCGTTTAATGTAAATACTCACCAAAAAACATTTATCCTTGTTTGATGGCTTCTTAATTAAATCAGAGGACCCAAAGAAACTGGGAGTCCACTTGAATGCTGACAATAACCACATTAATAATCAAACAGTTTCATATAATTTGCTGTGCTAGGCGCATTAGAACTCCTAATCGACCAGGTACAAACTTAAAATAATTTAATAGACTCCCAATATAAACATACAATGAGAGCAATTTACAAATTCAAAATGTATAAAGCAATTCAAATGATTTATAAAACATAAATAAGATCTTACAGGCAGATGAATAGTACTGAGCTTTAGCTCTTGATTTTTACCTTAAATTTATTAGACTCTTTACGCTACGACGATCTACACCTGATTTAAAGGCGGATTTCAATTTCCTGGCTTACTATTAAATATTGTCCCAAAGGCCTACTTTACGCTTAAAGTAGAAATTGTTCCGCGAAAGTTACAGTGGACCATGTATGATCACAGGAAGAGGATTCCACACAGTAGATAACCATTGTACGCATTAGACGAGAATTCCACACACTAGACGGCGAATCCACACACTGGACAAAATTCCACCCACTGGACTAGGAATCCACACACTGGAAGAAATTCCACCCACTAGACGAGGAGTCCACACACTGGACAAAATTCCACCCATTAGACGGGGAATCCACACACTGGACGAAATTCCACCCACTGGAAGAGGAATCCACACACTGGACGAAATTCCACCGACTAGACGATGAATCCACACACTGGACGAAATTCCACCCACTAGACGAGGAATCCACACACTAGACAAGGATTCCACACACTAGACGATAAATCCACACACTAGACCATGAGTCCACACACTACGCGAATATTCCACAAATTATATGAGGATTCCACACACACTAGACGAGGAATCCACACACTTGACGAGGATTCCACAAATTAGCAAGCTAGAGTGATGAGAATGAACACATCCATCCATCACATGAAGCACGTTGCCAGCCATACCCAAGGCAAACAGCCCTAGACACTTTCTAAATCTGATCCCGCAGATAGATGTTAATTTTAAGGAATGCGCAGAACCAAAAGTCCCAGAAAAAAAGGGTGCGCAAAGGTTTTATGCATCGCAGGATCATCCCCCAGAATAGTTGATTGTACCAAAGTATTGCACAACGAAGAGACAGACAAACCTCATCCAAAAAAAGTAGGTCAGTGACTGAAAAACTCCCGTACGCTGACACTTCAGTTCGTCCTAAATCGAACAATTTTGCTTGCACGAAAAAAAATCTGATGTGGGACAGCACATGACTTTCATAATATGATGCAATGAATTTAATTATTTAAAGGTGAAAAAGTTATGAAAAAATCCAAGGCACGGTGTTTGTAACGTTAAATTTTACATTTTTAGCTTTTCCGGATGGCAACATGTAAATCAATGGACAATTCCGGCCTTTCTTTTTTTTTTTTTATTCGATTCGAAATGTTTCAAAACGGACAAAAGTACAAACATTTTTATTCTCCAAGCTATATTTCATGTTTTATTAGCAGTCAAAGTTCGCCTTTCTGACTGTGACGGGAAAACGGTCCATTTTGGCGCGTACGGATTGTGACGTCACCAGGTTCGTCCGCGGCTCCCGTCTTTGAGAATTGGTGCATTAGTTTGGTTACATTCGTAAAGTTCTGATAATTATAATTGTTTCTTCCGTCCAAAACTTCCGAATAGTTATAAGTATTATATCGCTCCAATGTGCCCGACTACTAGTTTTATATCATCAGATAAAATATTTATATCTGTGCCAAAAAATGTTTTTCGTGAAAAATTATGTGAAGAGCAGGAAGACAGATTGTGAACAAAATTCACCACTGTCATTAAAGTGTGTTCATTACGTATGTTATGATAATAAATCAGTGACTGTATAATACACTTTTCAAAGCCATTTTGTGAGACTTATTTCTTTATAATTTAATAAACTTTGAAAATCCACTACTGGTGTCCACTACTGGTTCGGCACTCTATTTTTAGTTTTGCTATTACGAATGAATTTAAAGCCAGATTCAAAGTGGATTATTGACTTTGTACCCGGTTTAGTGTGTGATGTTCGCAATTAGTTTAGTGAATATAAAAAATTCCTTGCATAAATTTTTTTATATCTGTATATACTGCAGTGAGCAGTTGCAATTTAGTATTTTCATTAAGTACATATGCTTTTGAAAGTTATAAAATAGATTTTATCTAAAAAAATGAATCACAAATTTGAAACATTGCACAAAAAGAATAGAAATTAAATGGAAAATAATTTAAAATTCCTTCACCTATTCAGAATCATAAATGATTTACTGTTTATTATAGGTTTTAAAATATAATACTTATAAGAAACAATTTAAAATTGCTTTTAATTTAAAAATAAATTATTAGATATTATATTTAGAATCCTCACAAATCATATACATATAATAAAATATATGTGCATAAAAATATATATACATATAAACATAAATATATAAATATTATTCTTAATTCCCAGAAAAAATACACCTCTCAATCTAAACTTTCGGTTTAAATTTACTGTATAACAAACTTAACTATAAAAGACTATTTGCACTCAAAAAAATTACGGAGCACATTACAAATATATATATATATATTCAGCAGTGGGTCGTGCAGTCTGATGGAGCCGAAATGGTTTTGCGTAAATAATATTTTGGAAAATAAAGATTCAATTTGTTCGTTTTTTTTACTCATTTGTTTCGCTTACAGGCTTTGAAAGTGCTACAAATTATTTGCTAACTGCTTATAGCTAGCTAGCACTTTTAGTTTTCGTCCCGATTTCATTTGGATACTCTGACTCTAGATATGCAATTTTCTCAAAAAATGACAATTTTTTAACTTGCTTTGCGGTATATATATATTAAACTTAACAATATATCTGACGATATTTTACATTCAAATTAATTTATGAACTCTGGTGGCACATAATTACTTACTGGCTTATGTATAATTCCATGTATTATGTGTTCCTACTTCACCAATCATTAAACATCTTTAGAATCCCCAAGTATATTTAACCTTATAATTTTTTTAAACAAAATAAAATATCTCGTCCTTGTGCATCCATATTTCACCAAAGAGTAAGTAAAAACACTGAGCTGCAGCAATCGTGATATTTTAAATAATGCAACTTTCCCAGCTATTGGAAAATCCAGGTTAAAAACTAAGCTATCGAAATTAGAACCACTCGATCCAAAACCCAATTATATACACTTGCAAGACTTTAAAAGAGCTACAAATTCTTGTTTATTGCACTTTTAGTTTTTGAGATATAAACATTAAGAACTTTTAAAATGAAAATTTTTCAATCTTCTTCGACTTGTCAAGACGATTACTCGAAAAGTAAGTCAGTAAGGTTCAATATATTAGCTTTTTTTCTCAAAGAGTAGATTTAGAAATTAAATTTACTAATATATATCTTTGTCGCTTACTATTTATATCTATCTTTTGAAGTTTGAGTGAAAGTAGGAAAAATTTAAAAACCACTTGCTCGGATAGACGCTTTAAGTGTTTTCTAAAAAAGTTCCAAAGTATTAAAATTATTTCATATATTCCCAATCTGGGCCAACGAAACAACAAAAAATATGTACTTTTCATCTATCACGTTCGGAGAAATTGGCGTCCAAAGTGTTTGCATTTTTCGCAATGTCCCGATTTCCACCACAGATACCTTAAACGTAAATGTAATTCACATAATAATAATTATTATTATTATTATTTTTATTATAAACCTTCAAGAAAAGGGTATCAAGTTTACATCTCGAGTTTCAGCTGTCACAAAATATTTATTATTTCTGAAAGAGAGCGCCATCACAGTAAAATCGATCTTGTCCGATTGCCCTTTAACAAAACCAGAATCCATGTTTACAATAAAATAAAATAAGGAATACATAATTTAAACTCAAGCAGACCAAGAACAAATGGGTAAAACAATAACAAATTGTAAACAAAATTAAACGGCAACTACTTGCAAATATCTCAGTAGAAACAGCACATAGTAAAATGTTGCATCACAAGTCGAACAGACCGTGTGATGTCACAGCCAATCACGAGCCGTTTTGTGTTTGCGTAGATTTTGCACTTTTTCATTTCTTGATATTTAAATAAATAATTATTTTAAGAGATTTTCGCTTGGATATTTGAAATCAGAAAAAAATTCTCTATAAATATCAATTGGTTTTAAGGTTTTAAGATCTTTTTAAAAATATCGGAATTGTCTATTTCGCACTCAATTAACTTATATTTTACGCAACTCTAAATTAACAATTATCAATATTGATAGCATCCTCAATAAGCAATACAATTCCCTATATTTAAATATTTTTATAATAAATTCATCAATTAAGCGTCATTTTCATTAACTTGGCTTCATGTTTGCAATTTTGACGATATTTTCGTCAATGTGAGGCTAAATATCGCCAAGTTGGCAATATTTAGAAAATTATTTTTTATATAATGCAAGGTATGCCCATCATATGCCGGAATTAAAAATTTGCAAAACATTGCATCCCATTTAGAGTCATTTTTATCAATTTGGCGACATTTTTAGCAATTTGATACCATTTTTATCAATTTAGCAACAATTTCGCCAATTTGGTGATATTTTTATCAATTTGATAGCATTTTTATCAATTTAGCAATATTTTAAAAAGTCACCAAGTTGGCGATATGCCGCCAAAGTCCATCGCCAGCATTCAGCCAAAAGTTACAGATGGAGAAATAGGTTATTCTTATGTTCTTTCCAAAATATTGAATTTTCATCAATTAGTTGTCATTTTCATTGATTTAGCGTCATTCTTATCAATTTGGCGAAAATTTTTATCGATTTGGCGACATTTTTATCAATTTGGTGGCATTTAACGAACTCGCCAAGTTGGCGATATTCCGTCAATTTCGTCACCAAAATTTTGCCAAATATTATGGTCGGAGAAATAAATTATTCTTAAAGTAGATAAACGACTAATGGCGTCCAAATACAAAACTATTACCCAAAGTATCTTCTTTTATAGTAGATCATTATATTCTTTCAAAGATATTGAATTTTCATCAATTAGTCTTTATTTTCATTGATTTAGCTTCATTTTTATCAATTTGGTGTCATATTTATCAATTTAGCGATATTTTCGACAATTTGACAACATTTAAAAAACTCGCTAAGTTGACGATATTCCGCTAAATTCGTCGCCAAAGTTTCGCCAAACATTGTGGATTCAAAAATAGGTTATTCTTATAGTAGATAATCGACCAATTGCGTCAAATTAGAATGCTATTACCCTAAGTGTCTTCTCTCGTGAATGGAACTAGCTAGATCTACGAGAATGATGATAATAAATTTATTGCATAATATTCCATATGAAAAGTGAAACTTTTAAGTGTAAGATATATGAGAAGTTAAACTTTTAAAACATGAAACACATGATTTGAAGAGGAAAAGCTTTGTCGTACTCGAGAGCAGTATGAAACCGTAGAATTAATACCAACCCAATGCCCTTTGAACTATGTTGAAAATGACTTTCAATTTGAATATCTGAAAACAAATGTTGGATAATTTGATGTTCGAATACCTCCTATTTTCAAAAGTGCATAAATAAAAGAATGGATTACTGTATTCGCAGAAATTGCCTAAAATTATGATCATAAAATAACAGCATGAACGAGTTTTGCATAATTTATGAACTCATCAACGTGGAATAGCCAATACCTGCAGTGGAAGCAACAAACCTTACCATGTGCCTCAAATTACTTCCTGTCATTGCCGGATTATACCAAGCATCGATTATTCCAAGCTGGCGACCACCCAATAAGTGCGAAACCAATCTAACGCTTTTGTGATTTTCGAAAAGAAAAGTTCAAAAAATTGAGGGGGGGGGGGGTTTCATGGACCGCTTAACTTGAAAGTTGTAGCCGCTAATATTCATCGATTGAAACAATGGTACGACCTTTCATTCCATTTACTCAATTTGTTCGAAAAGCATTGTGGCCACACAGACATCGTTAAAAAGCTTGATGCTTAAAACGGGCATATGCATCAAGCACCAATAATTTGTATATTGTACAGAAAGTAAACAAAATGAACCAATATATTGTATATTGCAAAGAAAGTAAACAGAAAGAATCTATTTCATCAAACTGTCTAATATTATAAAAATTCCAAATGATTTTTGCGAATAAAGATAAATGAGAACCTCTAAAATCTTGTTAGATGGCGCCATCAAATTTTAATATTTCTTATCAAAAACCATAATTCAACTATTTCTAGTAAACAATTAAATTTTAATTGTCTGTCTAAGTAAATAAAATGATAAAATGTGAATATTAAATTTCACTGTTATGAAACTTTACTTATTAATCCCTTAATTATTTAAAAAACTATTTATCAATCGAACTGTTTGAAATATTAAAAATATTTTTATAGTTTCCAGTAATACTTACTCGCAAATTGATCACTTTATGACTTGCAAAAAATTATAAAGATCGCTTCCAAAATTTATTCTATGAAATGGCAATTCATAATAATTATTATATTGACAGTGGGTTTTTTAATCTGGACTGTGCATTATCTTTAATTGTGTCACATTTCATTCACATAAATGGTTAATTTCGAATTAAATCTTAGTAAAATAAATTCCAATAATCATATTAAAGTCGCATTAATAAAGCAATAAGTATACCTCGAGGAAATTTGCAGTTAAATATTGGAATAAATTGTTAAATATTAGAAATAATTATTAGAAATTAATATATTCATTATTAGAAATCAGGCGGAAAAATTGCGCAAATTGAGAGCAGTATATTTATGTCTGGCATTCAACGAACAAAGAAATTCAATTGAAAAATATTTAACTTAAATTGTTGCATAAAGTAGCTTTTAAATCAACAGATTTACACTCAACCCCTAAATTGGATTCACTTTTGAATGGTATACAAAAGTTAAAAAATGCTCAAAAATTAACTGAACAATCTCAGTGCTCTGATCATATTTTTAATATTTTGTAAGATCATTTTTATTCCTAATTCTATTTTTAAATTGGACATTCTTAAGTTTCTCTGATTTTTCTCCATCAAACTGCGCCTTGTGAACGATCATTGTATATTCTTCTCTTTCGCTTAAAATATCTCTGGTATAATTTTTTCATTCCGGTCTGCTTTCTTCTTTTTTCGATTATTTATCGCCCTTTTTCCGGATTTAAGTTATTTTGCAGCTAATTTATTTGAGGAAGTTGGCTCATATGGCCTCCCGAGACCAGTTTGTTTCTTCATATATGAGTTTCATTTCCTCCCTGTTTGTTCTAACTGTTTTGCCATCTTTTCCTATATTTTCTACTTATTTTTCTTGTTTATATTTTTTACAGTTGGTTTAAACCTCTCTTTTTCTCCTAACTGTTTTAGTAAGTTTTCTCACTATTGAATTATTTCCATTTGATCTGCTATCTGTTCTGTAACCGTCATGTTTTTTCTGCGGTGATTCTTTATTTTCTGCCATTCTTTCTTCCCTTCATGGTTTTGGCTTTCGTTTTCCAGCTTCATTAGTTTTCTTCCTCTTTCATTTCACTCCACGGTGACGACAGAAACTTTTTCCTACCTTCAGCCACGTGTGCTAATCTGCCTCACTTGCCGAACTTACTTGAATGAGTGAAATCGCGTTTCTTGTCGATCTTGAAGAAGAAGTCTTTTTTATACCTAATGAAATCGGCTGCAAGTTCATATATGAATTTATACTGTATTTACGAAGTTTTATATTATCGAGGATGGATAAAGGTTAACTAGCGAAAAAGGTGTAAATATCAATAAGTAAAATACACTTTATGCAAAGGATAAGGAAAACTTGAGCAATGTAAATAAGCACAAATAACCCAATAAAGCAGCATACATCTGTTTCGTAAAGATATTATGTATGATGGCATTTTACTGTCGCTTGTAGGCGCAAACTCAGAGATGACAAAAGTTGGCTAGAACTTGTTTTTCACAGCAACTTAAAGAATCTAGTGGAAGACATTCAAACTCTTTATATAAAAATCTGATTGAAATGTACAATATAAGACACCCTCTACGAAACACAAGTCGATAAATAAATCAATTTGCGTTAATAATAACAGTTGATGTTATTTTATTATTTGATCGAGCTAAAAATCAATATTCCTCTTCTAATTGTCAATTCCCATTATTACATCAAATTTGATCTCCATCACTCAATTCTTTCAAGAAATATTGCGCTCACGTAAAGAAGTAGAATTTTTTATAACTTGAGAAAGGTTCGTGATAACTCGAGCAGCAAAGCAGTCAATTCATTTCTGGTTTAACATAATAAAAGTTTGACTCATTTCATTAATTAGAATATTTAATTAATTATGTATTTTATCTTTTTAAGTGGTCATAAACAAGCAATATCATAATTTAAGTGATTTATAAATTTTTGACAAAACAAACAATGTTTGGGATTTTTAATACCTTCTTCTAGTTTGATCTCTCTAGAAATCATTAAGCATCATATATCTACAGACTGCTATCCTACAGAATTTTATTTGAATTACTCAGTTTATTAAAAAAAATATCATGAACTTGGACACACACACACACAAAAAATCATACATAATTTAAAAGCGGTTGATCCCGTCTTCAGGGATGCCCGAAAAGTGTCAAATTCATCCAAAACAAAGATTCGAATTTTTGACCCTGTCACAATTCATTTTAAATGTTATATGTAAGGAAAATTAAAAATTAGACTTTTTAACAGAAACCTTGCTGCAACCAAGCTGCTTTACACAGACATTTTTGTTTACAAACATCCCAGTATGTGCATTTTTAAGCTTCTGTAGATCAGTTCTTTGGACAAATGGCGACCGAAAACATCATATGACATCAGATTATTTCTTAAAATCATGCTAAAACATAAAGTAACTAAAAACTCACTTTGAATTTTTAAAACATCTCGCCGAGGCGCATCGTTTTGGATCTAAAAGTACTTCTGTGTCAATTTCCGTCAGTATTCTAGATTAGATTTCTAACTATACACGCACACACACACACACACAAATAAACATATTTTATTATATAAGAAATATATACAAAACATATATTACATACATATGAAAATCCATATAAATAGATATAAAAATTTATATGACTTCGTCTACCTATTAATGGAATAAAGGAGTCTTTTGAATTTTCTTTAGAATGAAAGGAGACAACTTATACAAAAGCTGGATCTATGTTACCATGGAAGTAATACTTATTATGAAAAACTATATAATCATGAATGAGTGGTTAATAAATAACGAGAAGTAAGTATGATAGTTTTCTATTTAGATCAACTTATTTTGTTCTGTACTAGGTAGTTTTATACTGAAATTTAAAATAATAGTCAATTTAATCATATGGTTTCTGAAAGCACCTGAACGCAAAGTACAAACTTTGCATTCGCCAGTCACACGCTGGAGATCACTGAAGATTTAAGATGACTTTTGCACTGTAGTATTTATTGGTCGCACGCATACTTATACACTCTATTTTACACTTTATATACATTGTTAAAAATTCACGCCTTCTGATACATTAGATATATTTCTGAAAAAAGCCTGCACTATAAGTATGTAATATTTCCATAATGCCAAAGGTCGGAGTAACATGTCGCGCTCTCTGACTACTCTTCTACTTCTATAACAACCTCTTGCTCTGTCTGATTACTCTTCTACTTTTACAGCAAAACTACTACCTCCCGCTCGCTCTGCCTACTATTCTCCTTCTGCAGCAAAACTACTACCTCTCACTCTCTTTGACTTCTATTCATGCAATAAAACTACTATCTCTCGCTCTCTTTGACTACTATTTATGCAATAAAACTACTACCTCTCGCTCTCTTTAGCTACTCTAACAGTTCTGCAATTCCAAAAGTCTAAGTGACATGTCGGTCTCTCTGACTACTCTTCTACTTATGTAACAATAATACTACCTCTCGTTCTATCTAACTATTCTTCTACTTTTGCAACAAAACTACTACATTCCACTCTCTCTGACTGCTCTTCTACAGCAAAACTATTACCTCTTACTCTCTCTGATTTCTCTTCAATCCTTTCAATAAAACTACTACATCTCGCTCTATTTATCTACTCTGTTACTTATACCTCAAATATACTACCTCTCGCTCTCTCTGACTAATCTTCTACAACAAGACTAATACCACTCTCTTTTTCTTGAAATATCCTCAATATTCTCAGTCTACACTAACGCTGTATCCCCACTAAGAAAAAGTGACTGCTCTACCCCCTCGCAGTTGGACAAATTACTTCAAAACCGTGATCAATATTGATTTTTCAAAGAAAAAAAAGGACCTGACAATTTTAAAGAATGACATATCAATTTGTATTTTACATGAAAACAAATATTGAGCACTTAATCTCCTCATGTTCCTACAAATATCGTGTTGCAGTTTCCCTACTATGATGTCGGTGTAGGGAATTGCAAACAATATATATTCCGAGTAGAGAATTTTAATTTTTACAGAATATAGGAAAGATCAAATACAGAACACTAATATTTAAAGCCATCTCATGTTCTTTCTAATGTGTCGTTTTTGGAGACTGAACTTGTCAACATCTTCTCAACAGTTGACGTGAAAATAGTTGATTGCCCAAATTTAAAAGAAAAGCCATTTATGCTTGCATCAGAAGTGCTATGTTGTAATCCTTCTCTTGCTGGAGTTCCATATTTGATTCCTCTGGCAAACGAAAAAAGGTGTATGATTTAAGAGAAATAGCAAAAGAGATGAATATGCCCAATGCCTTTATCATAGGTGCAGGTGCTGGACCTAGACCACAAATCCCTTATTAGTTCAAGATGTATTGCTTTTGTTGCTAGACAAATGAATATACAAACATAAACTTTGATTTCTGGACGACCTTTTCTCTGCCAAGCATTAAAACGATTTGTCTCAACATCGATTAGAGACGGTTCAACTATGGCCGTTATCGGCTTTTTTCTTTGTTGCAGACTATTCAAATACGAAAGGTTCCATCTTTTCCAGATCATTTGAACTGACTTCGAAATTCTCCTAGTAGTCAGTTTGCCAAGTAGTTCCCAGGGAGCCTTGTGGTCCGTCGAGCCGGAGCCGAACCAGCGACCTATGGATAAGGAAGCTCCTAATAGGAAGCTGCTGATATAAATAAAATTCAAAGATATTTTCAGAAAAAGATCATTATTGCGCTATAAATGACATCGAAAGAAATCCTAGTAAATCCAACACATTTCCACTCGAAGCTTAACTGCTTTAAAACTGCCCTTTTCATACTCCACTGCAAATAATTAAACATGACTACACTTTTACGAACATGGTTTCAAATTTTACGCATGAAGCACTAATAGTTCTCATCGAGATGAATGACGCCGTACACTTTACAATAATTAGAAGTGGCCTTTTAGCTTTTAAATCTTCATATGACTTTCATACGGAAATTAATTGGTAAATGGTTCAATCAATCTTAAGTGAAAAATTATTTTGGGGTTGTAACGCAATTCTAAAACAAATAACTGAGCATGTCACGTTAAATTCAGCAAAACTCAAATGTTGATATGAATGTGCATCGTTTCATAAAGAAACAAGCATTTATTCCCGGTAAAGACAGAGAAATTAACAGTCTGAAAAATTAAGTTGCAACTTTATTAAATACTAGCCGTTTTCGGCGACCAGCCTGTTCGCTACCCTTGAAAATTCTAACCGTGGCAAACTCGCTTGCGCCATAACCCGTGGAGTTAACAAAGTTCGTTTTAGTTTAATGACGTTAAAACCATAATTCAATCATTTAAATTTTTTAATGGCCATATACTAAGCTCTTAATTCCATCATTTGAAATATAACGTAATTTCTAATAAATATAATAATTTCATATAAATATAGTAATTTCACTCTGTATACTGTTGCCACCACCCGATGTATACAATACATCACTACAATTCAATCCCCCATAATTCAATCATTTAAATTTTATAATGACCATATGCTAAAATATAAAGTAATTTCTAACCCGATGCACAATCTCCATAACTTTCTTTTTATTTATTTTTTTCTCCATGGAAACAGCGTGCGAGCAGTGCGTTGTGGGTGAAAAACTTCAATAGCGGTTTGCCGAGAAATTGAAATTCGGAAATTCTTAAAATCCGGATTCTGCAGCTACTTTTTATTATTTCTTGATCGGATTAGGCTTGTAAGAAAGCCTGATGTTTAAGCTTTCTAAAGATGTAAATTATTAGTCGAAATTGTGCGTACTTTTTCCGATGGGAGGATTTAAAAAAGTTCATTTTTTTTAGCCGAAAGTGACTTTTGTTTTAAAATCTTTAAAAATTTTAGAATTTGTCCCTGAGATTTGAAATTGATATATTTTTACTCGCAATTGTCTTCTCTTTCCGGCCGTGTAATTTGTGTTTTTCTACGACGTCTGGATAGTAGAGAAAATAGGGAAAAAAGAGAAAAAAAGATCGAAATCGCATAAAACATTAAATAACAAAAAAGATAATTCATATTTTAAAAATCGGTTTTCACCTGTGACCTGCCCCCCCCCCGGGTCTCCGATTGCCAAATTTCGTAGTTCTGCAACGCGCGGTCGCTGAGCCTATAGTGTATAAGACACACAGACGGACACACAGACATTGCCTTTTATTATATAGATCAAGTTTTACTTTGTTTAATACTCTATAGTGTTTAGCGTCAAAATTACTCGTCTCAATCGAAAATTGGCGCAGTTCGGTTCTGCCCTGTGGTCCATTTTCAGTCTTTTGGATCAGAGGGAAACTTCCCAGAATCTATACAGACGGAGAAATCAAAATTTCGTCTCTGTTAGGTCCGTTTCAGTGATCTATACTATAAGTGTTGTTATTGAAACCCAGACCGTCCGACCTTCCAGAAAGGTGTAAGGTAACTGTTTGGACGGTCGGGAAGTGCCACCCAATTTAGACCGGAACCCAGTGGGGGAGGCATCCACAGGGACCGTACCCTCCTTCCCCTACCACCAACCTCTCGGAAGGACTTTCGGACCCACATGTTTAACGTGATCGTACTCCGCATGAACACGGCGGCAGTTTTGGCAGTGGCTGGAATCGAACCCGGGCCTTCCGAGTGCAACTCCAGCACGCTAACCAATGGGCTACCGCGCCCTATACTATAAGTGTGTAAAGATTTAGTCTTCTAAACCAGTTCTTAAGGTGTGCTCTGCGGCACCCTATGGTACCTCAAATCTCCTGTGCCAAGAAGCCGCTACATATTTCCGTATTTGAAAATAAAATATCTATAAACACTTTTAAATTACTTTTAGCAATTCCTCTTTTTTTTTCAAAAAATCGCGAAAATAAGTAGCACATAAACCTTGTT
The DNA here is from genome assembly GCA_951213105.1 of Amaurobius ferox. Lineage (NCBI taxonomy): Eukaryota > Metazoa > Arthropoda > Arachnida > Araneae > Amaurobiidae > Amaurobius > Amaurobius ferox. Next base: position 94,057,409 of record OX578142.1, on the reverse strand, counting down.
TGTCACTCTTGTTTGTAACCTTGTTTGTAGTAATACTTTTAATCTTTATGTTCAATAAAAACTTATATAATAAACAATATATTTGTTGAATGTATAGTTATTAATTTGTTTTCTATTGATATGCTTTGTAAAGATTTCATAATTATTATGATCTTAGCATTAAAAATAGATAAGCGGATAAAAGGATACCTAAGTTATGAGAATGTAGTAACGAAGTACGTAAAATGATAGAACTGTTAGCCCTAGAAAATTCAAGTGCACCAGAGCCCTCTACGTCAACATCAACATTATCAACTGCTAATAAAACAAAACCCGTGTCAACTAAAATATACCACACGGAAAAATTCAATAACGTGATGCTGATTATTTGAAATATGGTTTTATTTCCTCATTACTTAATAATCAAGAACTATGTGTATGATTTCTTGGAACCAATTTTCAAAAGACAATATGAGGCAAGGAAAACTAATACGACATTTAACTTCCATATACCCTGAATACTAAGATACGCCACTATGATTTTTTTCTAAGAAAAGAAGCAGGTCGAAAACGACATGTCAACATTCTAACATTTTTCAAATACTTTGATGTTTTCCTTGCAAGTTTAGGAGTATAGTTCTCCTTTTTTAGTTTTCCCGAATCACTGAGTTTCGTTTGATGTTACAAACCCACAACTTCTTGCATCTTCTGTGTGCTGGACACTTGCTTAAAAGATAAGTATTTACTTCCATGTTCACGATTTACCCCAAATATAAAATTCTTTAAGGAGGCGCAAGAGATAACGCAAATAGTAAGTCTTATAAAAGTTTTAATATGATCCAAAGTCAGAAATGTGTGTGTGTGTGTAATGTTAAATATATTAGTAGGGAAGTAAAACTGGCTTGTCTATTTATTAGATGCAAATAGATAGCTTTGAACCTATAAATAATTTCAGATAAATCTTTGGTTCCGTGAAAAGAATTATTTAATACCATTTATTGTGTTTCTTTTGACTTTAAGCGTTTGAAGCTCCAATGTTTCATTTCAAATCTCAAGAATCAATTCCCAATATTTGTCATTTATTTTTCCCGTTCAATGTCTCAGTTTCAGTGTATTGATTTCGCGTGAGTTTCAATATTAACCTTCAAGTAAACTAAAACAAACTTCCATTCGTATATTTTTCAAAGTTTTAGCGTATAAAAATGCTCACAAAGACAGAGAGATGTAAACTTAATAAATTTAAACAGTCAATGCTTTGGAATGGCGAAAATTGTAATTTATTTAATTATTAAATAAATATTTTAATAATAATTAATATTCATTTTGTATTACAATATTACATGTTATACTTAATTAATTACACATTATATTCAATTTAGTTATTAAATTACATAAAATTTAAGCTTTAATTTCATACTTTTAGTATGAAGAAGCTAAATAAAAAAATTGCATTTAAAAATATGGTAGTACTTCATAATTCCTGACGGTTCCATATTATACGCCAAAATGATTTTCTTGATGAAAATAAAATATCAAAATAATACTTAATTCGTGGTAAACTATGAACGATCAGTTAAAAATAAAAATAAATCGAATTATAAATGCAAAAAAACATTAAAGTAAATTGGTGCAGTAATCATTTAACCATAAATAAAAATATAAATACGGTTCCATATCATCGATGTTTCCATATATTATTTTAAATTGCATGTCACCATGTGTCAGTAAAAGTTGATGCAACTATTTTTCTTGAAGTTAATACGAAATGTGTATTTTATATTAAAAATAAACGATAATCGCTTGTTATCTATATAAATAAGATCGAAAATCTGTCTGTCTGTATATTTGTTTCATCACCACGAGAGAACGGCTGAACCGAATTTAATGAAATTTTGAGGGTAGCCCCTTGAAATAGCCCCACTTAAAATGTAGTCCATGTTTCGAGTTTCTAAGACCAGGGGCAGTCTAGATATTAATTAAAAACGAACAATTAACCCTTCCATAAAGGTAGCATTATGAGGACAATATTTTTCCCGCCAATTTATTTGAAGAAAATTATATCATGTCGCTTAGCAACGGATTTAAATCCATTGTGTTTATGCGGTAGACGATCTTTATTAAATATTTTTCGATTTAAATAAAAGATATGTACATAAAATAAATTTCACCGATATTGCATTTTTGACTGGATTAAATCAATTACGGTCTTCAGGTTTAAATATTATTATTATCGATATTTTCGGGAATTATTGATTCATTGATTATTGATATTTTCAATTTATTACGTCATTGTTTTATTTTGACAAAAATTGCTAAAACTCATATATTGTACGTAATAAGGGTAATCTTCTACAAATGCACGGGAATATCTTCTAATCTACGAGAATATAAATAGTACAGATATATTAACAAATATTTTGACATATATTGGCATATATTGGAACGAATTACGGCCTTTAGGTATAAAGATTATGTGGTTATTGATATTTTCAATTTATTACGTCATCTGTTTTATTTTGGAAAAGATTTTAAAAACTCATATGTTACAGTATGTGTAATCTTCTACTAATACACGGGTATATCTTCTAATATTCGCGAATATAAGTAGTACAGATCCCATACAATTTTAGCGCTTTTATTTTGCATATATTGGTTCAATTTCATATTTTTTGTACATGTGTTTACAAACTGGACCAGGATGTTTTATTCTTCAGATCTGCCCGTAAAGATAATTTTGTATAGCGAGAACAGATATCCTTAAACTTATTTTTAAGAGTATTAAATTAAATATTTTAATAGAATATTTTGATTAACAATATCATTTATAGAAATTTGCACATGATCGTGAATTTTAAGTTTTTTTATATTATATACTCCGAAAAACGGGTATACTGCTAGTTAAGTAATAAAAACTTGCTAAACTTATAGATTTATAGTCTGAAAATATGTCAGAGGGTACCCGGTATCTTCATGTTGCCATTCTATTAAAATTAGAAATTGTGTAATAATTGTGTGTTTAGGGACAAAAAAAGTCCACTGATGGATTTTTCAGCAGAAAATGATGTTTTTTGTTTGCTTTTCAGTTTAAATTTGTAGTACATAAAATTGTCAAAGTAATTGCAGCTATATGGAACATTTTCTAAATCATTACAATGCATGTTGAATACCCAAGCCACCCGAGTGACCCAAGGGAATGAGCAGCAGGATGAGCTACAGATTGCAACGCATGTGTAATAATTGATTACTTTATTATGATAAAAAAATGACAAAGTATAGAGCTAGACTTTTCAACCAAATATGGTAATAATTAGTATAACTAAAGTATCATGATATTAAAATGTAACAATTTTTTATTTATGGGAAAAAATTTAAATTCTAAAATATAACTTCAATTTTAAGGTACCGTTATTTAAGGTACTATGATTTTAATATTGTGCTGTATTTTTATTATCCTTAATAACCCTTTATTGAATTATTTGCGATCTTGCTCTACCTAAATTATCTGAAAAAAACAGTAATTTAAAGCAATCTAAAATAATCATAAGCCGACTAGTTGATGTTCAAACTTATTTTATTTTTAACTCCACTTTCCAGAACTTTGAAAATTTTATTACAATCAACATACTAATAGTTTTCCACATTAATCTTTGACAAGTCTTTATTTCCAAAACATTTATCGAAATTGTTTATTATTAGACTGAATGATGTAGAATTGGCACAAATGTAATAGCACATGAGCTTTCATAGCTTTCACGAATAATTAAAAGATTACTTCCTATGTTAGCTTAATTTTTGAAATTAATAATAGCATTATTTTAAAATCAGTTATATAAAATCGCAATACCAAAAGCGCTTGGGATAATCTTCAGTCCTCATTGGAACATTGTCTCTCTACGGATATAAGTTATAAAAAATAATGGAGTACCAAAGTATATTTTTCTTACCTTGGTATTTCTTCATATAAATAGCAACAAGTCAACTATCCGTTTGCAAATTTGGCACAGAAAATGTCGTAAGTTCCTACTGTTATCTACGGCTCTCGACTTATATATCCGTCTATTCTCTCTCTCTCTCTGTCTCTCTCTCTATGTCTCTCTCTATGTCTCTCTCTCTATGTCTCTCTCTATATATATATCTCTGTCTCCCTCTCTCTGTCTCTCTCTCTTTCTTTCTTTCTTTCTTTCTTTCTTATTAGTGTAGAGATCGCTATGGGGTCTCTTACAATTGATTTTCTCTTATGATTAACTTTGCACCATTTACAGATAAGGTGATGTTTTTGATTTGTTAATTTATCGAATTAAATTTGTTATTTTTGTATTACTCTCTTGTCGAAATATTAATTTGCATAATATATTTGATATAAAACTCGATTTCAAATTTTTCATACATTCCGTGAAAAGTTCGAACTTTGCTTAACCGACCCACTTCTAAAATTATAAATATCTGAAAACCACAATATTTTCCTACTACTGTTAATAAATGTCTTACCATTTTCCCTAAAATTTCAACATAATGTGGTTCACAATGCATATTTGATGTTTTCGGAGATTCTAAAATAATTTAAGCCCACCCTAAAATGCAAATATGTGAGAAATACAATCAAATTGCGTTTCAACTTAGTCGAATAGTCGAACAATATATAGGGGATACACTGTCGAACAGTGTATGGGGGATATTTTGAGTTATGAGTTTGGCATTCGCTTGATATTTGAATATTTATATGCGGCATTATTAAAGTAATTAACTTTCGAAACTGAATTTAAACGTTCAGTAGCATTATATATATATATATATATATATATATATATATATATATATATATAACGACCATACCCCATAAATGATTTCTACTTCGCGATTTACCTCGCAGCTCCTTTAAAAGTTTAAATTTTAAATATTTCATTTTACCGTTTAGCGTGTTAAATAATCTATCATTAACTTACTAAAATTTAAATATATCTCTTATAGGAATTCCATTTATACATTTCGCTCAAAATTTCAATTTCGAACTTATGTATCACCTCAAAAATATTTTATTTTCGAGAAGTCCTATTTTCCACTGTTTTGCATATCGATCTATTATTGTCGATAATTTCAAACTTTTATTGGAATCTGTATCAAAATTTGACTGCCTGAGTTCAAAGCAACCCTACTACATGCATAAAATCGAAGAGTTTTATTTTTCTGTTTCATCAATCAACGACGCTTCTGTTTATTTTATTTTTAGTCTGAAAATTAAATAACATCGTCAGTTTTTAGGTCACTTAACATTTCTAACGCTTTTTCCCAATAAAAGAATAAATATCTCTATATTAAAAAAAAGTAGCTGACGCCGCAGCCCTCCGCTGTTTGACAAATTTGTCGTTCCTTGAGCGTCTCTGCTTCGTACGACAAAAACTATAGCTTAAAAAATATAAATATTGGTACACTTGTAGAGATAGGTTTGGAAAATACGTTGAAATAAAGCATTTTTCGATATATATTGTGGTTTAAGAAATATTTAATGTCAAAGACAAAATATTTGAGCTGCAAGTTCGCGTCCTGGATAACAAGACCACGTATTGTTGCAGGCAGGTACCTACATAGTTGAATTTTTGCAGAACACAACCCTTTTTTCTCATTTCGATGCAGTTTTCGAGACATTTTACTTTATATGCATTTTTGAAGTTAAAAATGTTCGTTCGAATCGGCACGTCCATCAATTTTACCTGTCTCGTACCGCAAAAACTATATCATACAAAAATATCAAATTTGGTACAGTTATAGAAAAATAATAGCGTAACACGATGACATAAACAGTTTACCGAATTAAACATTAGTTTGGCTTGAAATTCGAGTTCAGTGAATGGGAGGCGAAGCCTCCTGACTCGTGAAGCGAGTTACGGGGGTTGCCGAAGCGTAGTGAGCAGGGGGCAGAGCCCCCTAGTGACTAAAAATACTTATCCGTGTTGATTGTATCATACAGAGTGATTCAAAAAGGATGGGCCAAACTTTACGAGGTGGTAGTACACACCAAACCAAGCATTTTTCTTCATAGTTTACCGGGTCGAAAGCGAAACGTAAAGGCGTTACAGAGCGCTTACTCGTTGGGAAGAAGCAGCTCCGCAAACTTAAACGCGTCATTCTGGCTGAAGAAAAAAACCACGTATGCAAATTCCATTTGGGAAAGAACAAGAACCCTTATGCAAATTTTCGTAACACCGAATGTACGGCCTTATCAATTTGCAGCAGTTATTCGCAGCTCCAACTTTCGAGACGATGGAGGAATTTACAAATAGGGAAAAAGCCGATATGCAGTTCATCTATGCAGCTGCAAATGGAAATGGCAGAGAGGCACAACGACTGTACGGAGAATGTTTCCCCATAGGCGGTTGCCCAATCGTAAGACATTCGAACGCTTGCTTCGGCAGCTCTGATAATCGGGTTCCTTTCTGGCTATCAGGTCTGATGTAGGTCATGCAAGTAGTGCTAAAACGTCATGGAACAGGCGATTCTGGACACAGTAGCAGTTGGCCAAGTACAAGTGCAATAGGGGTGCTCTAGGTGTGCCATAATCCAAGATATGGCGGGTTCTGTAAAGGGAACTGTTACACCTATATCATCTCCAGCGAATCCAAGCAACGACTGCAGCGGATTATCCTCGTAGCGTGGCGTTCGCCCGCTAGTTCCCGGGATAGAGTGCGACGCAGCCAGATTTTTCGGCGACTGTGCTTTTCACGGATGAAGCCTCCTTAGCACGTGATGGCACATTAAACATCCACAATGAACAAGTGCGGGGGAGTGTAAACCCACATGCAACATATCAAAATGCGCATTAGCGATGATTCTCAGTCAATGTGTGGGCAGGGATCATCGACAACCGCCTAATAGGGCCGTATCTTGTGCTGGAATGATTTGATAGAAGAACGTATCGTATTTTCCTGCAAGAGGTCTTGCCGGAATTGCTGAAGGATGTTTCAACAGACATCCGGCAGCGTATGTGCTTCCAACATGATGGAGCACAAGCCCATTTTGGGCGATATGTAAGGAACTATCATTACTTCACTTTTCCGGGCCGAGGGATTAAGCGAGGTGGTCCCATAGCTTGCCCCCCCCCCCCCCACGATCGCCCAATCTGTCGTATCTTGACTTTTTTTTGTGGGGCTATCTCAAGAGTCTCATCTATGACACTCCTCTTGAATCTGAAGAGGAACTCGTCTCCAAAATTTCGACCCCTGCTGCCGAAGCGAGCAACGTACCTGGTTTGTTCAATAGAGTTCGCCAATCCCTCCATCGCCGCTGTGAGATGTGCTTTCCGGTTGGAGGTCGCTCTTTTAAGCCATTACTGTAATTATTGTATGTTAAATGTCATTTTATAACTTCTAAGTCATTCTTGTGTTTTCGCCTCACCTCATCGATTTCACCACTAAGCGCTCACTAAACGCCTTTTCGGACCCGGTAAACTATGACGAAAAATGCTTGGTGTTTTGCGTACTACCACCTCGTAAAGTTTGGCTCATATTTTTTTAATCACCCTGTATAATTTGAAAATGCACCCGTCCTTTCCCAGCAGTTTAAACAGAGAATAGTTGGATTCATTCATTTGATTTTTCAACAGACAAACGAGCTGCTAGTGCAGAAATGAATTCCTGCTTTAAATTCTGAGCAACGCTCGTGAAAAAGTTATTTGGCCTTTTGGGAGGAGTTTCTGTAGAAATCTAACACCTGCGAGCCTTTACGTATTTTTTTAATTTGAGGAATTATCCTGGTGTCAACTTTTTCCCCAAACTCCACCATGCCTAAAAAATCTTTACAACCGCTGCAGCAGTAAATTTGGTTTTAAAGATAGCAAACTTAAAATTTATTTTCTAAGCGAATAAAATGGATGTTAAGATTCCTACGCTGTTTTTAGTTAAGAAAATAAAATGATTCGAGGAACATAATTATTTGATTCAAAATCAATAAAGCAAAACTAAGACTGCATTTTTTAAATTATATTATACCGAACTGTAACATTTTCATCGAAGCTTGTCGTACGGGAATAAAGAATTTTAAACAGACCTGTACCCTGCTAGCGGTGATGATTTTACTAACAAATATGCGATAACATGTGAGAAAATAAAAATATTAGTTAGCTTAAATGAAAGAAAACGGTAAAAATTTTAATATTTCCCAGTTCACCGAACACTCTACCACCGGAAATAAATTCAGAATTAAAAAAAATAATTTAGAATATTGTGGAACTTTCTTTTGAACTGTTGCCAATAATTAACTGCTGGCAGGTAGCTGAATGTTTATCCGTGCCAACATCCATCTACCCACTCTTAATAAGTTTTCTGCAAAAGTTAAATAAAACATATATATGATACAATAAATACAAAGTGAAATAAATAAGACTTCGCCAAGAAGAAATTAAATTACATTTTTTCTTTGGCAACAGAATGTAGTGTGTGCAACAGAGCTAATAGATTTATACATTAATAAATTGCATCCCAAGTTTATTACCATTTAAAAAATTATAACAATTTCTACAATAAGGGTACATTATTTATTAAAACTATATACGGATAATAACGATGGTTGAAAAGTATAAATTCTAATTCTAACAATATATAACTAAAAATTCATATGGAAAGCAAGGTAATATTTAACTAGCAAATTATATAATATAAAGTCAACAATATCTAAAGTAAAGATATGACACAAATAAAAAGGTATTTCTTATTTACTGCACTAAATTAAGTACTTGCATGAAATAGAAAAAAATCTGATGTGGGCAACACATGACTTTCCTTATATAATGTAATGAATTTACTACTTTTCAGTAAAAAAAAATAGGTTTTTTCTTATAGTAGATACTAATATACTTTACAAGATATTGAATTTTCGACAATTAGTCGTCATTTTCATTGATTTAGAGTCAATTTTATCCATTTGGCGAGATTTTCGTTAATTTGGCAACATTTCAAAAAGTCGCCAAGTTGGCGACATTCCGCCAAATTCGTCGCCAAAATTTCGCCAAGCGTTATGGACGAAGAAATAAGTTGTTCTTACAGCAGATAAATGACTATTGGCGTTCAAATACAAAAGTATTACTCAAAGTATTTTTTTCATGAATGGAACGAGCTATAGATCCACGAGAGTGATGTCATCCAATTTATCGCATGGTATTACATATGAAAAGTGAACATGTTTCTCAATAGGAAATATTTTTTTTTTCATTTTATATGACTTTTTAATAATTTTTTTGAAAAATGTGCAATATCTCGAGAACGGTTTATGTTAGCGTTCTAAAATTTATGTCAATCGTTTTCTAATGAAAAATTACATAAGAAATGTCTACTTGCGTAACTTTATTGGTGGTTTCGATTTTTTGACGATTTTTTCAAAATTTTATTCGAAAATTTAGGGGGGTTCTGAACATTCGATTACGTATAAAAACAATAGGCTTCCAGTGTTTACGGATTGTGATTTTTGTACCAAATTTGGTTCGAATCGGTCCATTCGTTCGTCAGTTATCGTCTCCACAGACTCACTGACACACACACACACACATACTTTCACACACACACACACACACACACACACAGACATCACTTCAAAAATGTTTGATTTGTGATCAGGGATGCTTGAAACGTGCTCTCCCGTCGAAAACTCGATTTCGAATTTTCGACCACGTCACAATACTTTCCTTATACATTATGTATATAAGGCAAGTAAAAATTCAAAAAGCCCACAAATATGAAAGAAAGAAAAGAAGTAAATAGAGATGAAATTGTATAGAGCATTCCTTAATGCAACACTTACAAGGATATTTACACCAATGGAAGCTCAAAATGTATTTCATAGTATAGATAGATATATACATATATAAATATATACATATATACATAGATAATCCACACAAACACACATATATGTATATATTATATATATATATATATATATAATATATACATATATGTGTGTGTGTATGTGTGTATATATATATATATATATATATATATATATATATTATATGTATATATGTCTGAATATATATATATGTATTTGGAACAGAATTCATACGATTAATAAACGATTTTTCGTAAATTTTTATAATATAAACTTTTCCTATGTATAAAAGCTACCCAAATTTTTTAAATTGCAATATTAAAAACAATTGGAGGCCAATCCACTGTTTACAATTTAACACCAGCTACTTTACATACCACGCACTGCTCCAAAGCAAAAATATGTTTTACTTAAAACCACCCTTTTATTAACACTTTACAACAAAGTTGAAAAGTGTTTATGACTTTGTTCATTCTGTCTGTCTGTCTGTCTGTCTGTCTGTCTGTCTGTCCGTTAGCACGATAACTGCCGTAAAAATGACTTAATCAAAATGAAATTTTAGTATGTTGTTCAGACGGTCTATAGGACCTATGGGAATATAAATGAATAATATCACCCAATTAGTTTTGGATTGAACCCGGGTTGAAAAAATGGAATACATTGAGCCCTATGGGACCTAATTTTTCAAGCATTTTTTAAGCGGATTTAAAATTCACAAATTGCTTCGAAAATTTTAGGCAATATTCAAATTGTTCCATAAAATATATAAAAAAAAATTCAGCGAAATATATTCAGTAGTTTTTTAAATAAAAATTAAAATAATAATAACACCTCTTATATGAAGCGATCACGTATCCATGATATGAAACGATCACATGACCCACTTCAAAATGATATATGGCATCCATCTTGTGTCAAAATCGTGATTTTTAAAGTTCTTTCTAACTCATATTGAGTGTTGTATCCATCCTAAAACTACTTTATTTTGGCCTAAATTCTGTGCATCTACATATTTTAACAACGCAATGACAATATATTTCAGTTTAAATGCTCATACAAATTTGATTATTTCTACTATTAAGCCTATTTTTCACCTATGTAAAATGTAAACAGCAAAATATGTAGAATGAGTTGTATTAGAATCGCTGTAATTCTTTAACACAAAATCATTTAGTCCATGGAGTCTGCATGGCTGATATGAATGAAATATTCATTGATTTTAGAAAGAGAAGGACGATAATTTTCGATGAAGTTTTACGCATAGAGTTTTACTTACTTGTAGCTCCATGGTCTTAATTTTTAAATAATATAAATTATTATAGTATTGTGATGAATGACATGAATGGGGGAATTATTTATGAATGAAATGTTGCTTTTATAGAGAGAGCCAGGCGTGTTATTTTTTCTATGACGTCATTTGAATGGATTTCAGTTGTTTTCGATGAAGTTTTCAAATATAATAAATTATCGTAGTATTATGATAATTCTAAAATTATTACCGAGGAATGTATCACATTTTAGAGATGTTTAAACCAGGCAATTTATATTTTAATGCCGTTATTTGAATGAAGTTAAATTTTTTCGATGAAGGTTTAAGGTTTCAAATATAATAAATGAATGTAGTATTGTGATAAGTTTTAAAATATTACCGAGGAATGTATTGCATTTTAGACATGTTTAAATAAAATTGCATTGAAGTTGGAAAGTGTTTCATAATCAATGCTTTAAGCATGATTGATCTTTCTTGTTAATTATAATTTTTAAGCGAGTGAATTTGGAACATCAGAATAGTGACATCAGAAAATGCACTTGCAGGCTTCATAATTTAAAATGTTCACAACTTTAATTATTGCGTTAAAAAGTTTAAAATTTAAATTTAATTCACTGTTGAAATTAAATTAACATTTTGCGGAATATAGGCACATTTTTGGAAGTTTTGCCGAATTCTTTGCGTATTTCGTTATTTTAATCTACACGACCTTGTTACAGTGAATAACACAACAGTAGTAACATTATTAAATTATCGACATTAAATTCCTTCAGTAATGCACTGTTATTGACAACGCGGGGGACGAGGGAAGGTTGATACGCATTTCCGCATGACCTACACTTTATACCAGATCCACTATCATGCAGATAGTTAAATAATATTTAATAATTCCAACAACTGTCCAATAAATTCTTTTAAAGGTTTTGATTGATTTTCTCTTGTATAACTTACTAAAATATTGAATGCTCTCCCCGACTGACGCTTACAGATACCTCAAGGTCATACAAAGCAGACTGCGTAAGATATTTGTCGTTTTTAATGCTAATATATCGTACAATCGGATCAGTGTGTAATGCCTATGGTATAACATAGACCCCCCATTCTGTCTATGCTCTCAAGCCGTCCAGATTCCATTCACCAACAAGACAACGCTTGACCCCATACTGCACGACTTTCTCAACAATGTATTCGAGGATTCAATACCCTCCCATAGCCATCCAGGTCGCCAGACCTATCCCCAATAAAACACGATTGGGATATACTGAGTCGGCACATGTAGGCTTCTTACAATAGCGCTGAATTAACCAGTTGCAACACTTGTGGCAGAATCTTCCACGGAGGGACATAAGCAATTTAATTGACTCTATGTCGCACCTAATACCGAATATAGCTTCCAGGGCAGGATTTACCACTTACTAAAATATCATTTTCTTGGTAACATCATTTCTTGATGAAAACGCTTTTTTGCTCCTAAATTCTAATCATCCAAATTATCCGTCCAAATTATCCTTTATCAGTTTCCAGCAGCAAAAAGATCTAATTAGAACAATTTAAAACAATTTTAAAGTACAATAGTTGTAAAATAGCAAACAAAAAACTACAAGGGTAAAAGTGAAAGTTCAAAAGTATACCTAATTTAAAACCAATTGTTTTGAAAAGATAATATTAATTAATTTTACATTCTTATAACCAATATCACCTTTTTTGTACCGTGATGCAAAACAGAATAAATATCTACAAAACAGTTGTCTAAAGTGTTTTTGTTTTTCAGATCCTCCAGAAGCCCCTAGGTGACTTAGAAGACGGAATTTTTGCACATTTATAGTATCAACAACGGGACAGAACCTAACGGAGCCGGATTTTCGTTTCCTTCCCCCGGGGGTGAAAAAAATGGGGGCTTTTCAAAACATATTTCCAGACTGTCCAGACCCTCCCGGTGACCACCTAGAAGGTTGAATGTTTGCATACTTATAGTATCAACCGCATTATAGAGTATCCACCGCATTATAGAGTATTACCTATAGGAACCAGATATTTGATTTCTCTCATGGGAGCGGACAAAACGAAAACGGGATCAAAATATCCTTCCAGACCCTTTAAAGCCACCTCGGCGCCAATAAGACTAAAACTTTGCACACTTAATTAATTTCACCTAGTAATTACCAGGATACAGAACCTAACGAAGCCAATTTTTAATTTAGGCAACTATTTATGACGCCAATTGGTAAACATTGTTAAACAAAATTAAACATATTAAATAAATGTAACTTAATTTTTTAAGTGTATCCCTGTGTTTGAGGGACCTAAAGACTGGTATTATAATAGAAAAAATTAAATATATTCCTACTCACTGTAGTTCTGCCCTTGCATATTACATAACACAAAATTTAATTTCCAGCAGCTTGACATAAATTTAAAAATGCTCAATTCTCTTAGAAAAAGTCTAAGAGCAGAGAAAATGAAAAATAAAAAAATTCGTAATAATGTGTTGTCAGAAGAAATATTAAGGGCTTTATTTATAGCTTATGATTTAGGAAATTTAATTTTCGGGTTTTGGTGATTCTCCTCAGAGTATTTTTGAAGCATGATCACCATAATGCATAACTGGAATTTGTAATTCCAGAAAGTGATTCAAATATAGGGAATAACAAATGTTGCAAAAAAAAATCCTAAAATATTATGCAAGAGAGCAGATTTTCTTTTACAAACGATTCCTGACCAGCAATTTTTTAATAGTTTTTTTTGGGGGGGAGACAAATTGGATGTAAAAACTTTAATTAACGACTATGTTTTGAAAACTAAAAGTGGCAAATTTATTTTCTGAACAAATGAAAACGTCAAGATAAATAATTTTATATTAAAAATTAGAAAACTAGATTTCTTATTGCACCGGTGACAGTCCGCAATCCAATTTCTGTCAACTGATAATAAAGTTTATTGATGGCTGGTCTATAGCCATTAAATTTGAAGAATTAATATCTAGATAATTAAACAAGAAAGATCAATCATGCTTAAAGCATTGATTATGAAATACTTTCCAACTTCAATGCAATATTATTTAAACATGGCTAAAATGCAATACATTCCTCGGTAATATTTTAAAACTTATCACAATACTACATTAATTTATTATATTTGAAAACTTAAACCTTCATCGAAACAAATGAACTTCATTCAAATGACGGCATTGAAATATAAATTGCCTGGTTTAAACATCTCTAAAATGTGATACATTCCTCGGTAATAATTTTAGAATTATCATAATACTACGATAATTTATTATATTTGAAAACTTCATCGAAAACAACTGAAATTCATTCAAATGACGTCATAGAAAAAATAACACGCCTGGCTCTCTCTATAAAAGCAGCATTTCATTCATAAATAATTGCCCATTCATGTCATTTATCACAATACTATAATAATTTATTTTATTTAAAAATTAAGACCATGGAGCTACAAGTAATTAAACTCTATGCGTAAAATTTTATCAAAAAAAATCGTCCTTCTCTTTATAAAATCAATGAATATTTCATTCATATCAGGTACGCAGACTTCATGAACTAAATGATTTTGTGTTAAAGAAATACAGCAATTCTAATACAACTCATTCTACATATTTTGCTGTTTATATTTTACATAGGTGAAAAATAGGCATCGTTGTAGAAATAATCAAATTTGGATGAGCATTTAAACTCAAATATATTGTAATTGCGTTGTTTCAGTATGTAAATGCACAGAATTTAAGCAAAAATAAAGTAGTTTTAGGACGGATACAACACTCAATATGAATTAAAAAGAGCTTTAAAAATCACGATTTTGAGACAAGATGGATGCCATATATCATTTTGAAGTGGGTCACATGATATTTTCATATCATGGTCGCGTGATCGCTTCATATAAGAGGTGCTATTATTATTTTAATTTTTATTACAAAAAGTACTGAATATATTTCGCTGAATTTTTTTTTATATATTTTATGGAACAATTTGAATATTACCTAAAATTTTTGAAGCAATTTGTGAATTTGAAATCCGCTTAAAAAATGTTTGAAAAATTAGGTCCCATAGAGCTCAATGTATTTTATTTTTTCAACCCGGGTTCATTCCAAAACTAATTGGGTAATATTATTCATTTATATTCCCATAGGTCCTACAGACCGTTTGAAAAACATACTAAAATTTCATTTTGATTAAGTCATTTTTACTGAAGTTATCGTGCTGACTGACAGACAGACAGAAAGACAGAATGAACAAAGTCATAAACACTTTTCAACCTTGTTGTAAAGTGTTAAAAACAGAACATAAGTATATACATATAAAAATGATTCTGAAAGATTGTTTTAATTCATCAGTTTGCATCAGTTATTGTTGTTGTTGAGACCCAGACCGTCCGACCTACCAGAAAGGTGTAAGGTAACTGTATGGACGGCCGGGAAGTGCCACCCAATTTAGACCGGAACCCAGTGGGGGAGGCATCCACAGGGACCGTACCCTCCTTCCCCTACCACCAACCTCTCGGAAGGACTTACGGACCCACATGTTTAACGTGATCGTACTCCGCATGAACACATAACATCAGTTATTGTGGAATAACTGAATATCAAGTCAATATCTGCAGATTCGCATCTTTGAGAGTTACTAATATTATAGAATAAAGAATTTCTCAGATCTGGTATTTTTCTAATATCGTTCATGTACCATGCCCAAAAGAGATTCACCTTTATCATCTGACATTTTACTCATTCAGTAAGCAGTAAATATTTAATTAGCACCTATAAACGCTATTGTTTTACAGTTTCCAGTTTTGCAAATTATTTTTTGTAGTGGATAAAACTTCCTTCCAAGAGATTCTAATCCGTAAATTATCAAAAATTATATAATTTCATTTTTCCAGAATAAAATATTTAAATATGTTTGTCCCTACGCTTTTGGCTGAATATATGAAAGAAAATAGCTTTTTGAGTCGTGAATCCACTTATTAAGTAAACTTATTAAGAAACTTTATTAAGAAATTTATTAAGAAAATAATGTAAATTTATTATTTTGCTAAAAGAGCATTTCCAAATTATATGCTGAAAATATTTCCTAATTATACTGAAAGAACATGAAAATGAGAGCATGGAAATGATATAAGAAATTGTTTTGACGCTTCAGTTGCTTATTTAAGTTTTCCGGTAGTAACTTACGGAATTAGCTTTTATTTCCTAGGTCATTCAATTTTTTTTCCACTGTCTTTGATAAAGTATGGATACAAAATAGAGGAAATTACTTTATTGATAAAAATGCCCAAGGAACTCATAATTAAACATTATTAAAAGAATTGTAATATGAAATCAAAACATATTTAAGAGAATTATATAATATCTAATCTAAAAATCTGATGTGGGCAACACATGACTTTCCTTATATAATGCAATGAATTTACTACTTTTACAGTAAAAAAATTAGGTTTTTCTTATAGTAGATACTCATATTCTTTCCAAGATATTGAATTTTCGACAATTAGTCGTCATTTTCATTGATTTATCATCATTTTAATCCATTTAGCGAGATTTTCGTTAATTTGACAACATTTCAAAACGTCACCAAGTTGACGACATTCCGCCAAATTCGTCGCCAAAATCTCGCCAAGCTTTACTGACGGAGAAATAAGTTATTCTTATAGCAGATAAATGACTATTGGCATACAAATACATGAGAAATATCTTTTCTCATGAATGGAACGAGCTAGATCCACGAGAATGATGTCACCAAATTTATCGCATGGTATTACATATGAAAAGTGAACATGTTTCTCAATTAGAAAATATATTTTTTTTTATATGACTTTTTGATAATTTTTTTGAAAAATCTGCAATATCTTGAGAACGGTTCATGTTAGCGTTCTAAAATTTATGTTAATCGTTTTCTAATGAAAAATTACATAAGAAGTGTCTATTTGCGTAACTTTATTAGCGGTTTTGATTTTTTGACGATATTTTCAAAATTTCACTCGAAAATTTAGGGGGGGGGGGGGGTTCTGAACATTCGATTATGTTGAAAAACAATAGGCTTCCAGTGTTTACGGATTGTGAATTTTGTACCAAATTTCGTTCGAATGGGTCCATTCGTTCGATAGTTATCGTCTCCACAGGCTCACTGACACACACGCACACACACACACACACACACACACACACACAGACATCACTTCACAAATGTTTGATTCGTGATCAGGGATGCTTGAAGCGTGCTCTCCCGTCGAAAACTCGGATTCGAATTTTCGACTCCGTCACAATACTTTCCTTAGACATTATGTATATAAAGAAAGTAAAAATATAAAATCAAAAATATAAAATCAAGAATATAAAATCAAAAAATTTTAAGAAAATTACATAATATGATATGAAATTAAAAAATTTAATATAATTATATAATATGAAGTCAAAAAATCTTGGCACAAGCAGTCATTTTTTGACCCATTTAGATAACCAGGAAAAATTAATAATAAACTAGTTTCTAAATCTAAGCAATTGTTTACATACAAAATTATTCACTACATAATTTATAAACCTCTCAGGATAATCGAATTTCAGACATACATTTATTTCTGAATTCCAAAATATTATGATTTATACACTGTTTAGAACACAATCTATTAATTCTAATAAAACATTAATTTAGAATATTTCTAAAAATTCCCCTCTCTATATTGGAAGAGAAATACTGTAAAGCAATATTTTCAAATACAAAAAGTTTAGTTTCATTATGAATATCAAATACCAAACTATATAATCATTGTCAATTAAAATAGTGAGAGCTAAAATGTTTACCCAGTTGAACGAGTATTTATCAATAAGTAATAGTTCAAGATTTGATGGGTAATTAGAGATAATAACATTGTCATTTACCTTCACAAAATGGATCCCTAATATATCATCTATATATCTGAATGTTTTGAATGATGAAATTGAGACGTTTTTTCATAAAAATGTAAATAAAGATTAGCTAGGCAACTTGAAGAAGCAACTCCCTTTGGAAAACTTTTGGTCTGATGATACATCTTTCCAGATTGTGATAAATAATTATGACAAATCACCAAACTTAGATTGCTTTTGAATACATTAAATGTAACTGTGTTAATAGATTCTTTAAAAAGAGTACAAATAGCATTAAACAAATCTTTTAAGTCATTCTTCAATTTACTGAGACAATTTACTAATTCATGGCTATTATTTATAATTAACTTATCATTTAGAGCAATTTGCTTATTCAAAACATTGACAGAATTCAAAAGGAGCTTATTAGCATTATTAGAATATGTGTTGAATCCGCAAGTAACTGACCTACAACTGGTAGGATTTTTGTAAAAATTTTGGAATAAGGACTATGTATGGGAAATTAAGGTTATGTGGCTTTTTCTTTATCATTTTGTAATTAGCAAGAATAAATTTGGAGGCAGTACATAAGTTTTGTTTCGACTGTTCCAATATATCGGAAAAGAAAAGGGTGAATTTTAATTCTTTAACATGCAAATTTTTGCCTATGAATAGTTTTTGGTTCTTTTATCAATGTAAGTAGTTACAAAGTGTTTTTGGATTTTTTCTAATGTATGTTTAAATTTATTCTTATTTACTGGCATAGGAAACTGTTGATGAATCATAAATTGTTTACAAATATCAATAAATTTAAATTTTTACTCATCGAATGCTTCTATTGGTGTGGCAAATTTGCAAGCTGTCTTATAAATATATTTATCAATATCCAATGAGATACTATCAATTGCATATTTATAATTGTATTTGCTCGCAAGTTTAAATTTGGTGCCGTTCGACATAAGTGATCTTAAAAAGGGATCTTCTATAAAATTTAAAATTTAAATCACCTGTAATAACATGTCCATAAAAATAATTTGCGTAAGGTGCAAATTAGGGAATGTTACATAAACAAGGTGACTTTTCTAAAATATCCCAGTCTGCATCTGTAGTAAATTTAGAAACATAATTATAGTTAAAAATTGAACGTCTTAATGGGGTAGGATATTTGAATGTCTTAAAATTTTTAACATCTAGAACTTTATTGCAGAAAGAAATAGTAGAAAAGTTTTAGAATTGCTAAGTGAATTTTGATCCGATGTAAGGAGATGGTTTAATTATATTGCCTGAGTAGTCAAAAGGTTAAAAAAGAGGTAAGCAAATTGATGATTATTAAAGTTGCTTTTAAGAAAAATTCTATAGACCTCATTTAGATGTTTTTTCTTGATTGATAAGATCCAATCTTTAACTTGATGCTATTGGTATTTCGTGCAATATTGCTTATAAGTTTGCATAATACCTTTGTAAAGTCGTTTACGTCAGTCTGTGACGTTACAGGACCACGTTGATGTCTAGCAGGCAGGTGACAAGATTTACTAATAAATTTATTAATAATATTATAAATAGGAGAGGAGTTATAATTAACCGTATCAAATGAGTTATTTACAATATTTTGACTATTGTATAATTGATTGAGACCATACGGAAATATAGTTTATTTTGAAGCCATGTAATTAGATTCACTGAATAATCTATTAAGTTTATTTGGAATAATATCCAAAATTGTAATATTAATATTGTCAAAGCCATGATTGGCAAAGTGGGCATATTCAAAGCTGGTTCAAGCAGAGGGAGATTTTAAAGATTCCTTAAATCTTTTTATATGATTACGGTGCGTATTTATTATTAAATGGAGAGGATTAGAAGTCTGACTTATATATTCCATATTGCATACAAGGCAAGATAATTTGTAAATGCAATTAAAAGTTTTTCAAAAAGTGGAAGTATTGCATTTGTTAATTTGGTCACCATTTTCTAGTCGGCAAGTTTTACACAACTTGTTGCTACAACAATTGTAAATGAAATTTTTATTCTAGGAAGGTGAAGATTTCTGCATCGAACTGCATAGAAGTTGTTAATACATGCCATTGGTTGCTTGATTTCGATCCCCCATGACTCCAAATAATATTGAAGTACCGGGCCTTAATCCTTATATATATATATATATATATATATATAGGGTGTCCCAAAAACATTGACCTCGGCTTTTATTCCTTAAATATTAATCTAAGACATATATAATAAATTAAAAAGTTGCGTTAAAAAGGTACAGAATTTTATAAAATCGATTAAAATTTTCAAGGGAATTAATTTTAAGAAATACAAAATTTAAATTTTTATACGGCTCTCGTAAAAAAAATATTTCCAATGAGTAAGATGCACCCCACACACTAATAACATGATGTACAAAATTTCAGCATTTTATCATAAAAAGTCCCAGAGATATGAAAAGACGAAAATACTGACTTAAACCACTTTTCGAAGCATCGACATGAGTTCTCAGAGGGGAAAAATTATGTCGACAAATCGCGTTTCAGGGGTCATACACAAATTACGAAAGAAAGGAATGATTACATAAATAAATAATAATTTTGCTATTTATTGGTACAAAAGTATCTAGACTGTGTAGAAATAATAATTTTACACAAAGTTTACAGACCTTGTTCAAACTGCTTTCAATCCATGTCAAAGATCCATTAAAGATAAGAGCCAGATATTATTTGCCTATGATGCATTTCTGCGTTGCGTCATTTGCACTCTTGCTGTAAACATTTACATTTTAATTTGTGATTAATCCCTCACCAAATTTGTTTAAACATATCTCTGTGACTTTTTATGATAAAATGCTGAAATTTTGTACATCACCTTATTAGTGTATGGAGCGCATTTTACACATTGGAAATTTTTTTGTACGGGGGCCGTGTAAAAAATTAAATTTTGTATTTCTTCAAATTTAATCCCCTGAAAATTTGTATCCATTTCATAAAATTCTGTACCTTTTCTACGCAACTTTGTAATTTAATATATATGTCTAAAATCAATATTTAAGGAATAAAAGCGGAGGTCAATGATTTTGGGACACCCTGTATATATATATATATATATATATATATATATGTGTGTGTGTGTGTGTGTGTGTGTGTGTGTATATATATATATATATATCCGAACAACAATCTATACATAAAAAATCCAAGCATAAGTAAGCAGGTTCAGAAAGAAAGAATATTTTACTATTTTGTTTAAGTGTAAAAACACATGCTAAAATATGATGGGTATAAGTAAAATCCTTTCTAATTCTAGTTTCTAAATTCTTATTCTACACTAAAGTCAGAATTTTTATATGTACACACATAATTGACGTAAAACTTATTCAAAAAATGAATGGGAATGCCCCATACTTCACTTTATGTACCACTCACGACTTCCATACATTCGATTAGAAAATTGAAAATCCAAAAACGCTTGACACCATTATAATCTCACTTATTCTTGAAATTTTCTAAGTAAAAATTATGGTGATCATTGTGTAAAATTATTTGAACTTTAGAAAATCACATAAATAGCGTATTTTTACCTTTAAAAGATGTTCATAAATATTTACTTTTTTTATTCTGACAACTGTACCCTTTCAAATCACATAACCAGCCTATTTTCTTCTAGTTTGAAGAACAATAATCAAAAACTTGACCTGATGGCCGCAACTGAAGCTAAAAAATTATTTAATAAAGGATTTATGACATATGTCCTATTTATACTATGTTCCATTCATGCCACTTTACTTTATGCCACCCTACATATATATCAGTTACATATTAAAATACAAAACTAATTAGTAATCAAGAATTTAATAAATCTTATGTGAGCAGCACATGACTTTCCTTACATAATGCAATGACATTCATTCATTTCCAGAAAAATAATGGTGGGCAATATCCAGAGCATGATATTTTTGGCATTGAATTGACACTAGGTAAAATGAAGTTGGGCACTTTTGGAAAATTATGAATCCAAACAAAATTACTTATCCATAGTCACGTGCAAAATCGTCATCAAAGAGCAATTGAGAGTTAATTAATAAAATAATGATTATTAGCGAATTCTTTGGCATCAAAATCCAAAACTATTATAAAGCGTGTCTTCTCTACTGAATAGAAAGAGCGAAATTCACGAGAGTAATATTAACAGATTTTTCGCCAAATATAGCAAATGAAAATTGAATATATTTACTGACACTAACTTTTTTTTGTAATTTTATTGATAAATTTATTTGCACACCTCGAGAGCAGTTAGAGCTAACGTTTTAAAGTTTGTATCATTCTTTTCTAATGAAAAATTACGTCGGAATTGAATGTTTATTTATCAGATGTTTTTATTGATTTTTTCTAAAAATTCATTAAAACTTGGGAGTCATTGAATGTTTATTTATCAGATGTTTCTATTGATTTTTTCTAAAAATTCATTAAAACTTGGGAGTCATTGAATGTTTATTTATCAGATGTTTTTATTGATTTTTTCTAAAAATTCATTTAAACTTGGGAGTCATTGAATGTTTACTTATCAGATACTTTTACTGATTTTTTCTAAAAATTCATTAAAACTTGGGAGTCATTGAATGTTTATTTATCAGATGTTTTTATTGATTTTTTCTAAAAATTCATTGAAAGTTGAGAGTCATTTAATGTTTATTTATCAGATGTTTTTATTGATTTTTTCTAAAAATTCATTAAGACTTGGGAGTCATTGAATGTTTATTTATCAGATGTTTTTATTGATTTTTTCTAAAAATTCATTAAAACTTGGGAGTCATTGAATGTTTATTTATGAGATGTTTTTATTGATTTTTTCTAAAAATTCATTAAAACTTGGGAGTCATTGAATGTTTATTTATCAGATAATTTTACTGATTTTTTCTAAAAATTCATTAAAACTTGGGAGTCATTGAATGTTTATTTATCAGATGTTTTTATTGATTTTTTCTAAAAATTCATTAAAACTTGGGAGTCATTGAATGTTTATTTATCAGATGTTTTTATTGATTTTTTCTAAAAATTCATTAAAACTTGGGAGTCATTGAATGTTTATTTTTCAGATGTTTTTATTGATTTTTTCTAAAAATTCATTAAAACTTGGGCGTCATTGAATGTTTATTTATCAGATGTTTTTATTGATTTTTTCTAAAAATTCATTAAAACTTGGGAGTCATTCAATCACATTTAAAATCAGTAGGGTTCCAATATTTAAGGATTGTAATAATTGCGCTAAACTATTTTCAAAACGCTCCATTTTTTCGTAAAATATCGCTTCACAGACTCACGGACACACACACACACACACACACACACACACACATCGCTTTAAAAACGCTCAATTTGTGTTCAGAGATGTTTGTAACGTGCTCTTCGATAGCAAACTCGAATTTGAGTTTTGGACCCCACCACAGTACTTTCCCTATATATTATACTAATAAGGAATGTAAACATACGCCAAACCTTCTATTTCTCAGCGTTTACATTTCAAAAGCAAGGAAAAATACACAGAAGAGTTCAAAAGACTAAACAAACTCGGAACTTTATTTTTTCCCATAGACTTGCATGCGACAATAGAACATGGAAAAGGCGGTAAAATATTCTCTTAACAGCTACATTTCGTGAAACTTTGATGAGCACTTTTGGTTACAAAGTGAATACATTTTTTGCACAAAAATATAAACACACGACACACATACGACAATTTAAGTCCTAGGATACGTTTTTAAGCAACCTAGATTGCAATAGTAGCATCAATGTGTACATGTCCCCCTATTCACCAGGATTTTAATTTTTATCAGACATTATTTGAAAGCTGCTCAAGATATAACTATACTAAATTAATTTCAAAGTATGGAGGACACATAATAAAAAATAGCGTTATACTCATTAAAGGGAGTCCTTTAGCTGTAAGCAGAGTTATCGTGGATAATGATCACCTGCGCGTTTACTAAACCACAAATGCTATTCACAATGGGCGCTCGACACCAGTAGCATTATATATATATATATATATATATATATATATATATATATATTATATGTATATATATATATATATATATTACATATATATATATATACATATATATATATATATATATATATATATATATATATATATATATATATATATATATATATATATATATATATATATATATATATATATATATATATATATATATATATATATATATATATATACAGGGTGTTCCAAAATCCCAAAAACCTTGACCTTGGCTTTTATTCCTTAAATATTAATCTTAGACATATATAATAAATTATAAAGTTGCGTAAAAAAGGTACAGATTTTATGAAATCGATAAAAATCTTCAGGGGATTAAATTTTAAGAAATACAAAATTTAATTTTTATACTGCCCCCGTACAACAACATTTCCAATGAGTAAAATGTGCCCCATACACTAATAAGGTGATGTACAAAATTTCAGCATTTTATCATAAAAAGTCACAGAGATATGTTTAAACAAAGTTGGTGAGAGATTAATCACAAATTAAAAATGTTTACAGCAAGAGTGCAAATGACGCAACGCAGAAATGCATCATAGGCAAATAATATCAGCCTCCTATCTTTAATGGATCTTTGGCATGGATGGAAAACATTTAAAATAAGTTTTCTTATCTTTCTGTAAAGTTATTACTTCTACACAGTGTAGATACTTTTGTACCAATAAATGTCAAAATTATTATTTATTTATGTAATCATTGTTTTCTTTAGTAATTTGTGTATGATCCCTGAAACACGATCAGCCGACATGATTTTTCCCCTCTGAGAATCCATGTCGATGCATCGAAAAGTGGTTTAAGTCAGCATTTTTGTCTTTTCATATCTCTGGGACTTTTCATGATAAAATGCTGAAATTTTGTACTTCACCTTATTAGTGTATGGGGCACATTTTACTCATTGGAAATGTTTTTGTAGGGGGAGGGCCGTATAAAAATTTAAATTTTATATTTCTTCAATTTTAATCCCCTGAAAATTTTTATCGATTTCCTAAAATTCTGTATCTTGTTTTACGCAACTTTGTAATTTATTATATATGTCTAAGATCAATATTTAAGGAATAAAAGTCGAGGTCAATGTTTTTGGGACACCCTGTATATATATGTATATATGAATAGACGTAGTAAGTATATTGATCCTGGCTGTAGAACAAGCTACAGAATAGATCGAGACAAAAATTAAGCAGGTAAAAAACAAAATCATTGGACGTAGGAATATTCTTCAGTGTTTGAGACATAATTTTCATTGCATTCATAATTAATTTCTACGAAATTAACAGTTTAAATAAATATCATGTTATCCAATAGGGGCATTTCGCCATAAAAAATGAGTACGTACAACGCATAAGGAAGTGAGGAAACACGAGAACCACTTACAATGTCCCAAGCGATTTTGTCGTTATCCCAAAATGAAGTTTTAACTAATTCCCATTAATTTCATGGTTCCAAGATTGTCAGAAGCCATATTCGAGATCGGGGCCACTGGTGTACTCACAGGACGATCTTGGTAAGAACTCATCCCCTTACTGAGTTCTAATCTATTGTATCTGATCAAATTCAGTCCACATTTTTCCTTATTATCATGGACTTCTTAAAGAAAATGGGTGGATTAAAGTTCCCTTTGTCTCCTCCAATTTGCGTTGGCCCCTGGTCGGTTTTCGACTTGAGTCTTCTACCTCGCGCAGTCCAAGAAGGGTTACTATGCACTGGTAATCATTCAAATTCCTCGTGCAATACAGTGCACAGACACATTAAACAAAATAGAAATTTTAATGGCAAATACCGAAATCAAATCCATTTCTGTTGACTATATTAATAAGGAAAGCTGAAGCTACGCATTTAAGTACAAATAAAGAAATCTGATGTGGGCAGCACATGACTTTCCTTATATAATGCAATGAATTTACTACTTTTACAGCAAAAAAAAAATAGTCTATTCTCATGTAGTAGATACTTATATTATTTCCAAGATATTGAATTTTCGTTAATTAAGCGTCATTTTCATCGATTTAGCATCATTGTTATCCATTTGGCGAGATTTTCGTTAATTTGGCGACATTTAAAAAGTCGGCAAGTTGGCGAAATTCCACCAAATTCGTCGCCAAAAGCTCGCCAAGCGTTATGGATGGAGAAATAAGTCATTTTTATAGCAAATAAATGACTATTGGCGTTCAAATACAAATGTATTACTCAAAGTATCTTTTCTTATGAATGGAACGAGCTAGATCCACGAGAATGATGTCACCCAATTTATCGCATCATATTACATATGAAAAGTGAACATGTTTCCCAACAGTTAATATATTTTTTTAATTTATGGGATTTTTTTATAAATTTATTTAAAAAATGTGCAATGTCTGGAGAACGGTTCAAGCTAGCATTCTAAAGTTTATGTCAATCGTTTTCTAAGGAATTACATAAGAAATGTCTATTTGTGTAACAACTTTATTAAAGGTTTTGAATTTTTGATGATTTTTTCAAAATTTCACTCGAAAATTTAGAGGGGTTCTGAACATTCGATTGCGTTTAAAAACAATAGGCTTCCAGTATTCTATCAAATTTCATTCGAATCGTTCCATTCGTTCGTATCGTCTCCACAGACTCACTGACATACATACACACACACACACACATACACACACACACATACACACACACACATACACACATACATTCACACACACACAGACTCACCTCAAAAGTGTTTGATTCGTGATCAGGGATGCTTGAAACGTGTTCTCCCGTTGAAAACTCGAATTCAAATTTTCGACCCCCCTCACAATACTTTCCTTATACATTATGTATATAAGGAAAGCAATAATAATGCAGCTACAGCTGTGTCGAGGATACACTGTTTAAAATTTCCGATCGAACATTCACTAAAATATGGTACAGTCTACAGAATTTTTGGAAATAGCACTATAAAATGGTATTACTAAAACTCTCCGTAAACGCGAAAACGCCATAAATTCGTGTATGTAAAAATTTGGATTTTTAAGCATACCAAAAACTAGTAAAATTATACACCTATATCAGATGCAACTTACACGTAGTAACCATGGAGCTTTCAGCACATAGGCAATAAATCCTTTTGTATCGTCAGTCGACGCCATCTTTCCTGATTAATATTTATTTATGTTTACAAGAACGTGTTCCTGAATTTCACGGTAAGTTATTGTTTGGATTTTGTTTACTGATGATTTTGATTTTAATCTTATCCGACGTTGAAGATAATTTGAGTAAATTTGTAGTTATTAAAGTTAGTAACTTTCGCAAACTTCGTTCCAATCACTGTATTCTTGGTAAATGTAAAATATATTTGTATAAAAACAGAAGTGTCCTATCATTTTTCAGCCATAAATGTATGCTAGAATACATTTTCTGATATTTCTGCATTTTAATGATACCTCTATGTATGTTACAAGAAACACTAACTGTTGTTTACAGAAAATTGTTTACTTTTGATCTCTGAAACATATATGCAGGAGTAGTTACATATTTTCATAGAGAACGAGAAAAGTTATGCAAGCGCAGATGTTTTTCTGTTCATAACAGCTGTCAAACGATTGAAGTTTTAAAAATATGTGATTGATACCATACTTTCAATTGATACCATACTTGACAATTTACCCCCCCCCCCCCCTCCAAAAGGGTCTAATGATGTCACGAACAAAAAGTTGCATTGTGACTATTTGTTATAACAATGTTTGAAATTATTAACCTGATGATCATTGAACCATAAATAAACTTTTTTATGCACTATTATGTCAATTTTTGTCCTTTGCTGCCATGTTAAAAAATATAAAATTTTGAATAAATTTCGAAATTTTCGCTCGAATTTAAAAAAATTCTATCTAGTCTATATTTTTTATAACAAAGCCAGATATAAAGATTCTGGAAAATCCATTAATATTCGTGTCATCTATTGTGTACACAAGACATCGACCACAGACGTACGGACATCACTCCAAAAATAGTCGGACCGTGTTCATGAGGTCATATATATTGGCATCAAAATCTCGAATTCGAAAATTTTTGTGAAAATAATACTTTCTCTATACTATGTTGCATATTATGAGAAAGTAAATATAAATATATAAGAAGCTCTGGTCTTTCTACACAAAATAATCTTCACAAGCAAAACTGAAGAATAAAATATCCTGTTTCCAGAGCGAGCCCATTCATAATAAAAGCTGTCATCTACGACGCAAAGTTCTAGGGGTGCATTAAAACGAAATGTAATTTTTAATGCTTAAAAATAATTATTTAAATAAGATAATAATTGTTATTAAACAGCAAAGTACATCACAGCCATGCATGGGAAACTGGAACCTGCGGATATCAACTTCCGCCAAACCTCTCATCAGCTCCTAATACGAAGGTCATACTGAAATTTTTGAGCCAGGGGCAGACGATATGCGCTAGAAAAAAATTATTCGTTGGATATTTAAATTTGAACACTTTTATGTCCGCAGACGATAATTTGTGGCAACAATTACAATTTAGATATCGTAGAATAAATTTTGAAAGAAAAGAGAATGAAGTTGACACGAGAGCATTATCGAGCTATGATTTTCTATGATTTTAAAGTGGGGATAAATCAAGAAAAATACCTTCAACGTCTACAATTAGCATATGGATATGATGCTCCATCTCGTGCCACCGGATTCAGATAGTTTACAGAGTTTAGAAGAGGTCGAAATTATCTCCTGGATGAAAAACACACAGGAAGACCTTTATCAGCTGTAGTCCCAGAAAATGTGTCGGTCATTCGAAAAATGTTAATCGATGACAATCGTTGTACCTACCAAATGATATAGAAGGAACTTAACACTGGATCCGCAGCTATACATAAAATTATTCATGAGGAACTCTACATATGAAAAAATTAGTTTGTCGTTGGGTCCACCATAATTTAACAGAACACCAAAAAGCGGAGCGTGTCAGAATCAGTAAAGAAACCCTAAAATTATTTAATGATGGTGGACACCGCATTATTTCTAAAATCATAACTATTGATGAAACGTACATACTGTTTTTGGCGTTCCAACACGTCAAGAAAGTAAAGTATGGGTCTTTGAGGATGACCCCAAACCAACAATGGTGAAAAGACAACGAGCAATGAAAAAGTAATGTATGCCATGTTCTTCAGAAGTACAGGTCTGGCCAAAGCTATAAAGCTAGACGGACAGATGACATTTACAGCTAACTGATGCACCACTAAGTGTCTTCCAAAAATTCTTCAGGGAGTGAATGTTAGAGAACCCATGCTTCAGCATGGAAATGCATCTTCTCATTCAGCAAGAATGACAGTCAAATTTCTTGAACAAAAAAAACATTAAAGTGATAGAACATCCACCCTATTCTCCTGGGGGCGCGGTAGCCCATTGGTTAGCGCGCTGGAGTTGCACTCGGTAGGCCCGGGTTCGATTCCAGCCGCTGCCAAAACTGCCACCGTGTTCATGCGGAGTACGATCACGTTAAACATGTGGGTCCGAAAGTCCTTCCGAGAGGTTGGTGGTAGGGGAAGGAGGGTACGGTCCCTGTGGATGCCTCCCCCACTGGGTTCCGGTCTAAATTGGGTGGCACTTCCCGACCGTCCAAACAGTTACCTTACACCTTTCTGGTAGGTCGGACGGTCTGGGTTTCAACAACAACAACCCTATTCTCCTGATCTTGCTATGTGTGACTTTTAGCTATTTTTTAATCTAAAAAAAATTACGTGGGTGTCGTTTTCAATCCGAAGATTAGATTGATGAGACTATAAAAGCATATTTTTCATCGATTCCAAGAAATGGATGGCTTGAAGCATTTAATCTTTGGGAAATTCGCTACAAAAGTGCATTGATGTTGGAGGGGAATACTTTGAACACTCCTAAGAGTTGGTAAGTTTAACTTCTACCACTTAACCGTATCTCAAAAATTTCAGTGTGACGCTCGTATCTACCGAAATATGCAAACTATACACCTCTCCCAATCAATATCACTATTTCTTATAAAACTCCCTATCAAAACATACATACTATACCAACACCTGACATAACGTAATTAATTTACGCTCCCTTAGATCCTCTAAGTTTGCTTAATTGTGTGTATTATTGCCTTGCTCAATTGTGTGCATTATTGCCTTGCTCAATTGTGTGTATTATTGCCTTGCTTTTTATTGACTTGATTTTTATTATTTTATTTTTGCTTTTATTTGTGCTTGAATGCATTGCTATAGTTTTCTTTATCCTTTGCGCAAAGTGTTTTTTACTTATTCATTGAACAATCCAATTTTCAATTATATGTACTTTTTAATTTTTCTTATATTATATTTAATAATTTATTTTTAGAGCTATATTAAACAATAAACTATTTATGGTTTTGAATAAGTTTAACAATTTTTATTATTACTTTCCTTATATCCATAGTGCAATGTATAAGGAAATGATTGTGACCGCGTCGAAAATTGGAATTCGAGTTTTCGACAGGAGAGCGCGTTTCAAGCATCCCTAAACACTAATCGAATATTTTTTAGGTGATGTCTATGTGCGTGTGTGTATGTATGTGTATCAGTGAGTCTGTAGAGACGATATATAACAAGCAAATTGAGCAATTCGAATGAAATTTGATACGAAAATTACAATCTGTGAATACTGAAAGCCTATTGTTTTTAAACGCAAGCAAATGTTCAGAACCCCCTAAATTTTCGAGTGAAATTTTGAAAAAATCATCAAAAAATCAAAACCTTTAATAAAGTTACGCAAATAGTCATTTCTTGTTGTTGTTACCCAGACCGTCCGACCTACCAGAAAGGTGTAAGGTAACTGTTTGGACGACCGGGAAGTGCCACCCAATTTAGACCGAAACCCAGTGGGGGAGGCATCCACAGGGACCGTACCCTCCTTCCCCTACCACCAACCTCTCGGAAGGACTTACGGACCCACATATTTAACGTGATCGTACTCCGCGTGAACACGGTGGCAGTTTTGGCAGTGGCTGGAATCGAATCCGGGCCTACCGAGTGCAACTCCAGCGCGCTAACCAATGGGCTACCGCGCCCCTAGTCATTTCTTGTGTAATTTTTCCTTAGAAAACAATTGACACAAATTTTAGAACGCTGGCTTGAACCGTTCTCGAGATATTGCACATTTTTCAAAAAATTATATAAAATAAAAAAAATAGTAACTATTGTGAAATATGTTTACTTTTCATAAGTAATATCACGATTAATTTGGTGACATCATTCTCGTGGATCTAGCTCGTTCCATTCATGAGAAAAGATACTTTGGGTAATACTTTTGTATTTGAACGCCAATAGTCATTTATTTTTAAGAATAACTTATTTCTCTGTCCATGACGCTTGGCAAGATTTTAGCAATCTTGGCGACTTTTTAAATGTTACCAAATTATCAAAAATATCGCCAAATTGATAAAAAAAAGAATGGCTCTAAATCAATGAAGATGACGACTAATTGATGAAAGTTCAATATCTTGAAAAGAACATAAGAGTAGACTATAAGAATAATCCATTTCTCCATCCGTCCAACCGTAACGCTTGGCTAGAAATTTAGCGTTACGTGGCCAACTTGGAGACTACTTTAAATGTTGCCAAAGTGACAAAAATGCCTCCAAATTGATAAAAATGACTCTAAATGGGAAGCAATGTTTCGCAAATTCTGATTTCCGTCATATGACGGGCATACCTTCTACTATATAAGATATGCTCTACTCTCCGTTTGTCTGTAACACTTGGTAATGCATTTGGCGAACTTGGCGAATAATTTAGCACAGTATCGCCAACTTGGCGATATTTTGGCCCAGATACACAAAAATATCGTCAAAATTGCAAAAATGGCACTAAATTAATGAAAATAACGCCTAATTGATCAATTAATTATTAAGATATTTTAATATATGGACTATATCGCTTATTGAAGATTTTCAATACTGCTAATTGTTTATTTAGAGTTGCGCGAAATATAAGTTAATTGGATATTTTGAAATAGTTTTACATGTTGTTATCCGGAAAATCACCAAATGTACAATTCAACGATTAAAACACAGTACCGTGGATCTTATACATTATTTTTTACTATAGAAGTAGCAAATTCATTGCATTATATAAGAAAGGTCATGTTCTGCCCACATCAGACTTTTTTTCATTTAAAATATAATTATTAAGTTTCAAAATCACATTTTTAAGGACAATGTTCAATTATAGCTGTAGCTACAGTATACAGATAAAACAAATTTTCATGCATAGATATTTTAAACTTTATTTTAGTCATGCAATATAATACAGGGTCAAGTGATATTATTGTGACCAACCGCGTCCTACATTTGACGCCAACAGATCATAGCCAATGGAGAAGAAGTTATATATCGTGAGATGACTTGGTGGGTATATAAGGTGTCGAAATCCCAAGCCGACCGAATCATCCGGAGACACAGAGCAGCTTAATGGACGGCCGGAGGTATATAAGGTGTGGTATAGGCATTCTGAAAACTTATGTTGCTGCCATGGCTAAAAGGAACGATTTTTCAGATTTGGAAAAAGAAGAGATTCTCGAGTTTCTGCCCAATGGTGGCAGTATTTCCGAAACGGCGCAATTTGTGAACTGTTCACGTATTGCTGTGGTTAAAGTGTATCGTCAATGGAGAAATGGCACCAATATGAATAAGCGAAGTGGAAACTGCGGAGCACCACGTGCCATTGATGTGAGAGTGAACTTCGGCTTCGAAGGTTCGCGAGGTCCTATGGCTGCCCTGCAATGGAGTAACTCACGAGCCTAATGAACCAGGACTACCGGAAGTGTGCCTCAAATGACATTTTAGCAAACCCTGCTGCATATGGGTCTCCGAAGCAGACGAATGGTCACTGTACATGTGCTAACTAAGGTGCATCAGCAGAAAAGGCACCAATTAAGGCTTACATTTGCACGGCAGTATCGGAATTGGAACTCCGGTGATTGACAAAATATCCCCTTCTCCGATGAGTCATGTTTTTTGCTTCATCGTATAGACGTTGGCGTATAAAACGTGAAAAATCGGAGAACAAACACACACCATCCATTGCTCTTCCCGGTCGTCCAATTTGTTACTCATGTCCTCTGGATGAGTCGGACGGCCTGGGGTTTCCACGCCATCCATTGCTGGAAGAACACAAGGTGGAAGGGCAACGTTATGGTCTGGGAAATGTTTTCGTGGCATTCTCAGGGGCTACTCATACTTGTGGAAGGCACTATGAACAGAATTCGTTATACATCTATCCTTGCAGACGACGCACACCCATACATGCTGATTGTCTTCCCTGGGGCGACCAGCACGACAATGCGAAGTATCACACAGCGAGAACTATCCGAAAGTGGGTGAAGGAACACGATGAAGACTTCAATGTACTTCCCTGGTCCCCTAATTCCCCAGCCTTTACCCAATTGAGCATCTGTTGAACCACCTCGACCCGGTTGTTCCCTTTATGGATTCTCCGCGACGCACCCTCCAGCAGCTGTCAGATGCACTACAGTCAGCATGGCTCCACATACCTGTGAACATCTTCCAGCATCTTATTGAGTCACTATCAGACCATCTATCTGCTGTCCAAGCTGCACACGGCGGTTACTCCAGATATTAGCTGGTGGTCACAAAAATGTTACTCGATTATGTATACGTTTGAGTGTAGCTGTAATATAAGAATAAATACTCTTGAATATGGCGGGACAAAATGCAACATTCCTGATAAAATGCAAAATTGAGAATAATTTAAAAAATTTGAGGAATTTTTCCGTGCAATCCACATCCGTATCTTGTCCTGATAAAGAGGGCTCACAATGTCCTTGAAGCAATTGTATATTCTCCTAATTTTGTCATGTCTTCTTCAAGGAAGTATAAAAATTTGTATTATATCAGTATTACAGCAAAATAGAAATACAGGAATCAGATATCTAACCTGAAATTGCTTTTATTTCATGAAAGAAATATTTCATTTCCATGGCTGGAATAAAAAAATCTGATGTGGGCAGCACATGACTTCCTTGTATAATACAATGAATTTCCTTCTTTTACTGTGAAAAAATTATGTATAAGATCCACGGTACAGTGTTCTTAACATTGAATGTACATTTGGTGCCTTTTCGGATGACAACATGTAAAACTATTTAACTTATTAAACTATTTAACTTAACCAATTAACTTATATTTTACTCAACACTAAATTAAAAATAATCAATATTGATAGCATCCTCAATAAGTAATATAATCAATATATTAAAATAGTTTAATAATAAATTCATCAATTAGACGTCATTTTTATTAAGTTGGCGTCGTTTTTGTAATTTTAATGATATTTTCGTCAATCTGGGGCTAAATATCGCTAGATTTAGCTAGATTTAGCTAGATTATTCGCCAAGTTTGACAAATGCATCACCAAGTGCTACAAACAAACGGAGAGACGAGCATTTCTTGTATACTGGATGACATGACCGTTATATGGAATTAAAAATTTGCAAAATATTACCTCCCATTTAGCTTCATTTTTATCAATTTAGCGACTTTTTATGAATTTGGCGACAGTTTCGCCAATTTGGCAACATTTAAAAAATCGTCAAGTTAGCGATATCCCACCAAATTCGTCGCCAAATTTTTCGCCAAGCATTGCGGACAGGATTCTTGCATTTTTCCCAAAATATTGAATTTTAATCAATTAGTCGTTATTTTTATTGATTTAGCGTCATTTTTATCTATTTGGTGTCATTTTAATCAATTTGGCGAAATTTTCGTTAATTTGGCAACATTTAAAAAGTCAAAGTTTGCGATATACCACAAAATTTTTAAATTATAAGATTTTTCCTCCTCGCTTATGACTTGATTGTAGACAAAAGAGAAGTTGGCCATTTTTACTACAATGGATAAAATCCGTCATTTGACACAATGATAAATTTTCAAAACTAAAGACTTAATCTTGAAACCAAACCGATAAAACTGAAACATCCTCACATGAAGGAATATATTGCTCTATGTAATATCTATATAAAAATTTAAATGCTTTAATAAACAAAAATAAAGTTAATTTTGCATTCAACGAAGAATTAGGAATGAAAAATGAAATTAAAAGAAAAAATATGGAATAAAAAAGTTATGGAATTTTCCTCGAATAATGTGATGAACTAAATAACAAAAAATATTTTTAAAATCTTATGAAAATCTTATAAACTGTATTTTCTAAAATACGCGTTTATAATAATAATTTATTTCTATAGAAAAACTTTTTTTCTAAAGCTTTTTTAAAAATTGGATTCATCCTTATCAGATTTATTCTTAAAAATACAAAAAATGCAGATCATTTTTATAACTGGTGCTTCTTCAATGCAATATAAGTTTTATATTCCAGAATAAATGAAAATTATTAAAATAAACGTCTGTCCCTTCTTATTAAAACAGCCCATACTCAATTCATACAAATAATAAAATATCATGTTCAGTTTTTACAGACTGTAATATAAGTTTTATTATCACTTACACTGCAGTCTAAATCTTTAATATGCAGAATGATAATGAATTAATAAAAGTTAAATATATTTCTAATGTCAACAACTTACTCGGGCTAATCATGAACTTATACACACATGTTACGCAGATTTTCATGATGTTAAATTAAATTTACACGCCGGACTGTAAATATGCTTAAAGCGCTTATTTTAAGCTTCATATGACGACAGCAGTTTTATTATTATATTGAGAAAGAATAACAAAATTAAAATGTTATCGCCTTACTTGACAGTTATTTAATATTTCTTTGTATTCCACGTTCGAAAAATTGTTCTCACAAACAATTAGCTGAAAAATTAAAAATAGCAATCTCCATAAATGATTTCTGTAAGTATGCGTATTTCTAT
Organism: Amaurobius ferox; assembly: GCA_951213105.1. Taxonomy (NCBI): domain Eukaryota; kingdom Metazoa; phylum Arthropoda; class Arachnida; order Araneae; family Amaurobiidae; genus Amaurobius; species Amaurobius ferox. The sequence goes on along the minus strand of OX578142.1, from coordinate 94,021,561 downwards.
ATATAAACTAATTTATTTGAACGTATAATTTATATGAACTATATATGAACGTTTCATTTTGTTTAACAATGTATGACAGTATCAAAAATATAGTCAACTTAATCGAAAACTTTCTGTTATAAATGTGCGTTATTCAACGTTATAAATATGCAACGCTTCAACCTTCTACAGTAATTAAATGCAGATCTTCTATATGGTCTGGAAAAAATCTTCTGGGTGGTCCTCCCCCTCCATTTTCCTGCCCCTGTGTCTGAAACTAAAATCCGATTCTGTTCTGTTCTATAGACGATATATAAAATGTGCAAATATATAGTCTTCTAGGTTAGCGGGGCTGCTGGAGGGCCGGAAAAGGCTTATCGCCCCTCACCCGCCTCCCTTGCTCTGTTTTTTCAACTCCGAGGGAGAGAATCGAAAATTCGCTCCTTTATGTTCTGTTCCCTCAGTCTATACTATAGGTGTGGAAATATTCAGTTTTTTTAGACCAACGGGACACTTCAGGAGGGCCTACAATCGCTCCTAGAAAAAACATTTCTCCCACCCACGGGGGAAATAATCGAAAATTCAGCCCCTATATGTTTTGTACTAAAAGTGTACAAAGGTCTGTACTAAATGGTCTGTACTAAAAGTGAAAATAATCAAACTGTCAACGCTAATGATGTTATAGGACTCCTGCAACGCGCAAGAGAAAGACTCATCGTGCAGCATTTAGAACGGCCGGTGTACTCACTCACGGGAAATAGGAACTGTAATTTCTGATTAAATACAGCAAATTGTGTGCAAAGTTGCCTTTGAGACATACTCGATGGAGCTACCAGCAATTGTCGGATTTAGAGAGAAGTTGCATCATAGGCCTAAGGGAAGCTGGTGGGTCCAACAGATGTATAAGTCGCCATCTTGGTTGGAACGATATGGTAATTGCTCAGTATTGGCAACAGTGGATCAACAAAGTAGCATGTAACAGTCATGTAACCGTCGCAGAGGCTCAGGATGCCTCAGCCAGACAACTACTCGAGAGGATCGTGCAGTCAAGTGAGGAGCAACGTCCACACCAATGGCGTCGCTATCAGCCATTCAAAAGCATTTGGCATCCTACATGCATCCTGTATTAAGGAATACTATTCGAGGACAACTGGGAGAAGGTGAGACTAAGTTTCGACGTCCATAATGGCACCTACCAATGGCCCCTTGTCATAAGAGTCGTCTCGGTCAACCTTGGAAGTATCCGATTGGACCTATCATCAATAGAACACGTCTGGGACATGCTGGGACGGCAATTGCAGCCTTCTCAGAATACCTCTGAATTAGCTAACCAATTGCAACATTTGTGGCAAAATCTTCCGCAGAGAGACATAAGCAACTTAAATATCTATGCCGCACTGAATATCGGCTTGTATAGCTACCAGAGGAGGATTTATCACTTACTAAAATGGCATCTTCTAGTTGTCACCATTTCTTAATAAAAAAGTTTCTTTTCTGCTCCCAAATTCTAATCATTTGCATATATTCTCAAAAGATACATACTGTCGAATTTCGCGGCTGTAGTTCACTTCCTTATAGGTACATACATTTGTTTGCCACAAAGTGTATATAACAATTTTATAATTTACAATTATAAACTTTGATGTATATTAAAAATCCCCAAAACCCATATTAATTTTTTTGGAATTAATGTTTTGTACTACATATTTATAGTATATATTCTTGATAGAGATTACAACCTTTTTTTTTTCAGAACATAAAAGTGAAGAAATTCTTGTGAAAAATAACTTCTTTATATTAGTTCTGCACTCCATCTCAATCCATCATTCTCTATTTCTTTACTCTTATCCATCACATAAATAATTTTCATTTTTTATCTGTTACTATTAAAATAGTTTAATAAGCTGTACATTCCCAGATGTTACATACACAATTTCTTAAGTCTGATTGATAGGCTAGGGCATTCATAGATTCACTATTTGCTACCTAATTGTATATATATATAGGGTGTCCCAAAAACATTGACCTCGGCTTTTATTCCTTAAATATTGTTCTTAGACATATATAATAAATTACAAAGTTGCCTAAGAAAAGGTACGGAGTTTTATGAAATCGATAAAAATTTTCAGGGGATTAAATTTGAAGAAATACAAAATTTAAATTTTTATACGACTCCCGTACAGAAACATTTCCAATGAGTAAAATGCGTCCCGATACACTAATAAGGTGATGTACAAAATTTTAGCATTTTATCATAAAAAGTCCCAGAGATGTGTTTAAACAAAATGAATGAGGGATTGATCACAAATTAAAATGCAAATGTTTACAGCAAGAATGCAAATGACACAACGCAGAAATACATCATAGGCAAATAATATCTGCCTTTTATCTTCAATGGACTTTTGGCATGGATGGAAAACATTTTTAACAAACTTTGTAATCTTTGTTTAAAGTTATTATTTCTACACAGTGCATATACTTTTGTACCAATAAATAGCAAAATTATTTATTTATGTAATCATTGTTTTCTTTCGTAATTTGTGTATGACCCCTGAAACGCGATCAGCCGACATGATTTTTCCCCCTCTGAAAACCCATATCGATGCATCAAAAAGTGGTTTAAGTCAGCATTTTTGTCTTTTCATACGTCTGGGACATCACCTTATTAGTGCATGGGGCATATTTTACTTATTGGAAATGTTTTTGTACAGGGGCCGTATAAAAATTTAAATTTTATATTTCTTAAAATTTTATTCCCTTGAAAAATTTATGTTTCTTAAAATTTAATTCCCTTGAAAAATTTATATTTCTTAAAATTTAATTCCCTTGAAAAATTCATATTTCTTAAAATTTAATTCCCTTGAAAATTTTAATAGATTTCATAAAATTCTGTACCTTTTTAACATAACCTTAATTTATTATATATGTCAAAGATCAATATTTAAGGTATAAAAGCCGAGGTCAATGTTTTTGGGGCACCCTGTATATATATATATATATATACATATATATATATATATATATATATATATGTGTGTGTGTGTGTGTGTGTATGTATATATATATATATATATACATATATATATATATATATATATATATATATATATATATATATATACAATACAAATGTTAAGTAAAATATAACTTTTACTAGAAATATTAAAACGGGATATGCCCATACTATCATAAGGCGCATTGCAGCACATACAATATAAGCACGAATATGGATTCAAATGAATAAGAAATGAAAGAAGTAAAAACGGATTACTAGAAATATTAAAACGGGATATGCCCATACTATCATAAGGCGCATTGCAGCACATACAATATAAGCACGAATATGGATTCAAATGAATAAGAAATGAAAGAAGTAAAAACGGATTACTAGAAATATTAAAACGGGATATGCCCATACTATCATAAGGCGCATTGCAGCACATACAATATAAGCACGAATATGGATTCAAATGAATAAGAAATGAAAGAAGTAAAAACGGATCAGGCGAGTCTGGTTCCGGGAACGTTTCCTGGGATTAAAAGCGTGCTTCAACCGGGAACAAGGGGTCGTAATCCCCCTTGGCCGTTCGACTTCCTTGTAAGCATCCCCATCCGTTTTTACTTCTTTCATTTCTTATTCATTTGAATCCATATATATATATATATATATATATATATATATATATATATATATATATATATATATATATACACTCTAAGACAAAAAAATCGACGCACTCCTCAAAATAATCCGATAGTGATGAAATTTTACATGCAAACACTTTTCGACCGAATATGCAAATGATCAAAAATTCGTAGTCAATGAATAAATAGTCGGAACTACGGCGCATTGAAACTGAACACCATAGTGGTGTATATAAGCAGCGAACCTAGTTTTCAGGGACAAAACGTGCCGTGGATTTCGATTGCGTTTACGTACCTTGATTGTAACAATGCCTCGCGGGCGAATTCGCGGCCACTACGAGCATATGAAGGGGTTTGAAAGAGAGCGTGCGGTCGAACTGCATGAGACTGAATAGGCACACCGACGAATAACTCGACATTTGGGTTGGCGCGATGCAGAAATTAGACCATATTGGCAGGAATGGGCCCTGAACGGCAGATTTAAGCGGCAAGCCGGCAGCGGACAGCCTAGAGCGATGGCAGAACGTGAAGATAGAGCGATTGTCAAATCAGCTGTGACAGCACGAGATTCGTCATTATCAACCATCCAACGTGTGACAAACACGGACCATTAATAGAAGACTACGAGAGAGGAATCTATACTCGCGGCGTCCATTACACCGCCTACCACTGCCTAGTACGCACCGTTAACAGCGATTGCAATGGTGTCGGGCCCGATCAACGTGGAATTGTTCGGAATGGGAACGAATTATCTGCAGTGCAATGGCATAACGTCCATTGAGGCTAAAAATCTGAGCCTCCCTTGTTTAAAATTTACTTTAAATAATTATTTAAAGATACTTTTATTTATTATAATTTTAAAATATCTTTGCGGATATATATGTATTACTTAGAAATTTTACTGTCTTTTATTTTCTTAAATTGGCACGTTTCAAAGTATTTTCCCCATTAAAACGTATATTTTATGGTTTTAGAAGCTGAAATCATCCAGCTTTCGTGGAATTTTAAAGAAGTATATATTAAGACCACCCATTTGTTAAACTCCTCCCTAGCTGATTAACTTACATGGGAAGCTAGCTTATAGAAGGCGTGGCTATTGCTTCCCCATTTTCGGACCTTTATTAACAATCAATGATTGGATGTGGGACGTGACGTTTCATCAATGATGGGTAGATGAGTGTGGGTAGTGCAAGGCTAATGGGTCCCACCGAGCGTGGGGCAGCAGGAGAGCCAACATACGCGGTACACAGATACATAGATTGCTGAACACAACAAAAACTGACATCATTGCACCGTCGAGACAAACCTGCTTCTCAGGTGCCAATGGCTCATTCATAGACTTTGTCCTAACGAGAAACATAGAATACGCTCACACAATTGATACCCTGGATGAATTCGACTCGGATCATCTACCGGTATTGGTGACATTCGATTTGAACACTCCCCTTCCAGCTTCTCTGGGACAAGAGAGGGTGAACTGGAACGTATTCAAAAGAGCACTTTTCGAGCCGCACTTAGCAGTAACCAACATTATGAGCACGGCGGATATTGACTCTGCCACGCACACACTCATAACAGAAATCAGGAGAGCTATTGCCTCTGCCACAACACATCGTGAGTCACCAAAAATGCCAACACATTCCCATCATGTCAAACAGTTAGTTAAACAGAGAAATAGAATGCGTAAGACATGGCAGGCTAACAGAGACCCTACCCTTAAAAGGGAGCTTAATAGACTCACGTGTAAAGTCAGTGAAAAAATTGTTACAGAAAAGCAGCAACAGTATAAAGAATTAATCGAATCCCTTAGCCAGGAAGACGTATCGCTCTGGCAATTCGCTAAAAGACTCAGAAAACCTCAAATTAAACTCCCGCCACTAATAGATGGCGCTAATATCGCGTACTCAGACAAAGAAAAGGCAGAAGCACTTGCTAGGCATTACGAAAAGCAATTTGAACCAAACCACGATCTAATGTGTCAGGACACCCTAAGAATGGTTAGGCAAACTCTAAACAATTTCAAGAACTCCCCGGTCACGGCTGAGATTAACCCAGCCACCCCGCAAGAGATAGTAGAGATTATCAAAAACCGTAAAAGCCCAGGGCACGACAAAATCAGGAATATCGTGGTAAAAAACCTACCCTTAAATATAATATTTTACTTGACCATCTTAATAAATAAAATACTAGAACTAAATTATTTCCCCAAAGAATGGAAGGAAGCGATAATTATAGCGATCCATAAACCTGGTGAGGATGCCTCAATTCCAGCCAACTACAGACCAATCAATTTGTTACCGACACTTAGTAAAATTACTGAGAAAATAATTCTTAAGAGACTGAACACGCACCTTAGTGAGAATGACATTATCATTCCGGAGCAGTTTGGATTTCGGCCAAAACACACCACCACTCATCAATTGCTGAGAGTGGTAGAGTACATTTCTTCTGGTTTTAATAATAAGACACCCACAGCTGCGATTTTTCTTGACATCCAAAAAGCCTTTGATAAAGTGTGGCACTGTAGATTAGCTTACAAATTGATCACTCTAAAAGTCCCTGACGCACTTGTCAAACTTTTAATTTCATACTTAAATAACAGACACTTTCAAGTCAGAGTAAAAAATAACTTATCTACACCCAAGCTCATTAAAAGTAGTGTACCGCAAGGATCCATACTGGACCCGACACTCTTTAACATATATATAAATGACATTCCCAGGACCCCAGACACGGAGTTGGATGCAGACGACAGCGCGATACTTGCAAAACACCCTTACGTCTCAGTAATGCACAGACAGCTACAACAACACTTAGACATACTCTAAACATGGCTGGAAAAATGGCGAATAAAATTAAACCAAATTAATTGTCATTGGATTTATTTCTCTAGAAAACATAAACCTCCGCCTCCTCTGTACATAAACTACCATGCCCTAAAAGCGGAAAAATCTACTAAATACCTAGGTGTAACGATAGACTCCCACCTAACTTGGAAACTGCACGTAACGAACATAATCAAAAAAGCGTATATAACCACAGGAGCCTTATACCCAATGATAGGAAACGGAAATCTAAGTTATCAAAATAAACTCCTAGTTTATAAATCGGTCATCCGCCCGGGAATGCTGTACGCAGCACCCGTATGGGGATGTGCCTGTAAAACTACCATAGACTTATTAGAGACAAGACAAAACAAAACAGTAAGGATTATAAGGAAAGCCCCTAGATACTTAAGAAACTTGGTAATTAGGAAAGACTTCAAAATAAAAACTGTTAGAGCCCAAATTAAAGAGCTAGCGCTTAAATTCTACAAAAATCTGCCATCTGTCCCAAATGAACTATTATTTAATCTGCATGACTATGATCATCGCAAGGCTAAATCTCGTAAGAGACCCCGCTCGGTACTTAACTTTGATATTCGGTACTAGGAACGTCCCACCTTAATCAGTTGATATTAAAAAACAAGAAAGATCAATCATGCTTAAAGCATTGATTATGAAACACTTTCCAACTTCAATGCAATTTTATTTAAACATGTCTAAAATGCAATACAGTCCTCAATAATATTTTAAAACTTATCACAATACTACATTAATTTATTATATTTGAAACCTTAAACCTTCATCGAAAAAAATGAACTTCATTCAAATGACGGCATTAAAGTATAAATTGCCTGGTTTAAATATCTCTAAAATGTGATACATTCCTCGGTAATAATTTTAGAATTATCATAATACTACGATAATTTATTATATTTGAAAACTTCATCGAAAACAATTGAAATTCATTCAAATGACGTCATAAAAAAATAACACGCCTGGCTCTCTCTATAAAAGCAACATTTCATTCATAAATAATTCCCCCATTCATGTCATTCATCACAATACTATAATAATTTATTTTATTTAAAAATTAAGACCATTGAGCTACAAGTAAGTAATCTCTATGCGTAAAACTTCAGCGAAAAATATCGTCCTTCTCTTTCTAAAATCAATGAATATTTCATTCATATCAGCTAAGCAGACTCCATGGACTAAATTATTTTGTGTTAAAGAATTACAGCGATTCAAATACAACTCATTCTATATATTTTGCTGTTTACATTTTACATAGGTGAAAAATAGGCTTAATAGTAGAAATAATCATATTTGGATGAGCATTTAAACTGAAATATATTGTCATTGCGTTGTTTTAGTATGTAGATGCACAGAATTTAGGCAAAAATAAAGTAGTTTTAAGACGGATACAACACTCAATATGAATTAAAAAGAACTTTAAAAATCACGATTTTGACACAAGATGGATGCCATATATCATTTTGAAGTGGGTCATGTGATCGTTTCATATCATGGACACGTGATCGCTTCATATAAGAGGTGTTATTATTATTTTAATTTTTATATAAAAAACTACTGAATATATTTCGCTGAATTTTTTTTTATAAATTTTATGGAACAATTTGAATATTGCCTAAAATTTTCGAAGCAATTTGTGAATTTTAAATCCGCTTAAAAAATGCTTGAAAAATTAGGTCCCATAGGGCTTAATGTATTCCATTTTTTCAACCCGGGTTCAATCCAAAACTAATTGTGTGATATTATTCATTTATATTCCCATAGGTCCTATAGACCGTCTGAACAACATACTAAAATTTCATTTTGATTAAGTCATTTTTACGGCAGTTATCGTGCTAACGAACAGACAGACAGACAGACAGACAGACAGAATGAACAAAGTCATAAACACTTTTCAACTTTGTTGTAAAGTGTTAATAAAACTCGCGATCTTTGCTTTTCTACAAAATGTCTTAAATCCTAAACTGCTAAAATGCTAGGTTACCCTCAGATCTGCATCAACCCCCCCAAACTGCTTAAACTCTAAATGTGCAGCAAACTGCCACACTAGGAGCTAGGTCAAATAATAAAAACATTAAATCAAAAACCTCGAACCTCCAACTATGGACAAATGAAATAATGTCACAGTATGAAGATAAGAACCACACCTAGAGATTGGAGATTAAAGGCGCTTCGCGCCTGGTGCTCTGTTCTGGACGAAACTCTATTCGGCTAATGGGTCCTCCATTTCGGGTGAAACGTGGTTCTATTAATTAATATTCGCAGAAAATATTCATTATCTGTAATACGGAAGAATTTGAGTCATTTTTCACGAATACCCTAGCATTTAGCTAACTTTAAACAATATTAAAACCAAGAAATATACCAAGAATGACTTCTATTAAACATAAGTAGTTTGCAAAGTAGACTTAGCTCTTTATATCGATATCAATATGGCGAAGCATGTGTTTGCGTATTTGGAAGTTCTAGAAAAAATAAATTTGATTTCCCTTTAAAAATTCCATGTTACAGGAGAATCTCAGTTAAATAAAACAAGAAAGATCAATCATGCTTAAAGCATTGATTATGAAACACTTTCCAACTTCAATGCAATTTTATTTAAACATGTCTAAAATGCAATACATTCCTCGGTAATATTTTAAAACTTATCACAATACTACATTAATTTATTATATTTGAAACCTTAAACCTTCATCGAAAAAAATTAACTTCATTCAAATGACGGCATTAAAGTATAAATTGCCTGGTTTAAACATCTCTAAAATGTTATACATTCCTCGGTAATAATTTTAAAATTATCATAATACTACGATAATTTATTATATTTGAAAACTTCATCGAAAACAACTGAAATCCATTCAAATGACGTCATAAAAAAATAACACGCCTGGCTCTCTCTATAAAAGCAACATTTCATTCATAAATAATTCCCCCATTCATGTCATTCATCACAATACTATAATAATTTATTTTATTTAAAAATTAAGACCATTGAGCTGCAAGTAAGTATACTCTATGCGTAAAACTTCATCGAAAAATATCGTCCTTCTCTCTTCTAAAATCAATGAATTCATATCAGCTAAGCAGACTCCATTGACTAAATGATTTTGTGTTAAAGAATTACAGCGATTCTAATACAACTCATTCTACATATTTTGCTGTTTACATTTTACATAGGTGAAAAATAGGCTTAATAGTAGAAATAATCAAATTTGGAAGAGCATTTAAACTGAAATATATTGTCATTGCGTTGTTTCAGTATGTAGATGCACAGAATTTAGGCAAAAATAAGGTAATTTTAAGACTGATACAACACTCAATATGAATTAAAAAGAACTTTAAAAATCACTATTTTGACACAAGATGGATGCCATATATCATTTTGAAGTGGGTCATGTGATCGTTTCATATCATGGACACGTGATCGCTTAATATAAGAGGTATTATTATTATTTTAATTTTTATTTAAAAAACAACTGAATATATTTCGCTGAATTTTTTTTTTATATATTTTATGGAACAATTTGAATATTGCCTAAAATTTTCGAAGCAATTTGTGAATTTTAAATCCGCTTAAAAAAATTAGGTCCCATAGGGCTCAATGTATTCCATTTTTTCAACCCGGGTTCAATCCAAAACTAATTGGGTGATATTATTCATTTATATTCCCATAGGTCCTATAGACCGTCTGAACAACATACTAAAATTTCATTTTGATTAAGTCATTTTTACGGCAGTTATCGTGCTAACGGACAGACAGACAGAAAGAATGAACAAAGTCATAAACACTTTTCAACTTTGTTGTAAAGTGTTAAAAAAAGTGGTTGATAATTTTCTAGAGAATTCTTAGCATATTGTAATTATAAGATATTTTTACATCTTCATAGTACAGTATTTGTAAATAATTAATATACAATATTAAGGACATTGTTAACTGCACTGATTTTCAACTAAGCTTATGTTCCAGGTTTATGACCAATTATCAGTGTACTCTTTCATACATAGGCGCCAGTAAAATTTTTCCGAGGAGAGACCATAACTTTATAATTAATAAATTGGTTGTAAAAGTTTAACTAATTTAGAATTAAGAGAATATTTAAAATGTTATATTTTGTAAGTATTTATATTGCATAGGTTATATATTTTAAAATATCGTGCATTTCATTCAGTCTTAGCATTTTCATATTAAATTATTTTATTTTACTAACCAAGGAAATAAAATATATTCAAAGTGTGAATCTCCATATAAATTACACTTATAATACAAAACATTTTTCAAGTTTGATCGCCAATCGCTCAGGCTCCCCAGTTAAAAATATCACTCTACGCCACTGCTTAAGTGATGAGTACCGTTTCAAACTGAGTCCCGACGACCAGCGCAGACGTGTCTAGAAACAGCCCGGACATCCTCAGAATTCTGCTTTTACTGTCACACGCCACACGGCCCGACAACAGGGAGTTATGGTGTGGGGGTGCCATTTCGTTTGATAGCCGAACCCCTTTGATAGTCCTCAGTGGCACCATCACAGCACAGGAGTACGTTGCCGACATTCTACGACCCGTTGTATTGACATTTCCTTCGCGACGCCACGGGCTAACTTTTCAGCTAGATAATGCCAGGCTACATACGGCACGCCTCTTTATTGATTGTCTGCGTGCTTACGGCACACTTCCTTAGCCAGCCAGATCCCCAGATCTTTCGCCTATTGAGCACATTTGGACTGAGATGAGGCGTCGCATGCGACCATCCCAGAATATAAACGAATTACCTCTTCAATTGGAAGCCATTTTGAACGACATCCCTCAGAACACCATCCAGCACCTTTATGCATCGATACATAACATGCATTGATGCATTGAAGCCCTGCGTACAGTCTAGAGCAGTAGAATTCTAGAACCGTTAAAGCTCAAAGCAGTCAGACGGAGGTTTCGACAGCGTAGTGCAAAAGTTCAAGAGCAAGTCGAACGGAGGTTCGACTGATCAGTTCGAGATTTCATGAGCAAGTTTTGTCCAAATAGATGAGAATTTTTCTCTCTACTGAAATTTGTATATGCCCCAGTAAAAGTGACAAATTACGAGGTGTCCCAATTACAATTTCATTGGAAAATTTAAAAATATTAAATTATTTGGAAAATGATATTTCTACATAAAAGTTTCTTACAGACATAATATTTATACAATATTTGTCTGATATATTTCTGTCCATACCTTCAAAAAAACCCTGGTAATCTGAAAGACTGAATCTTTGCACACTTATAGTATCAGTGACAGAATCTAACAGACAGGGTCGTGCCTAGCAGGGGGGTGCCACTCCTCTGCCACGAACACTATCTGTGACGTCAGTTGGAGTTGGAGTTTACTTGCAGCGCAAGATGGCGCGCGGGGTTATTTTATTTTTGCTTGAAACAAGTGTATTTTTAAAGTGTTTATTGGTTTCGAAGATTTCTTACAAGTTCAACTAGAATTTTAATCAAAGATTTGCATCATAAATTCCAGGCAATGCTAGATTTTTTTATGTGAATAATTAAGTGTTCTTTTCGTAATATAATGTATATTTTAGAGTCGTGTTTCCCAACCTCAGATACATGCAAAAATTTCAGTATTGATGAATAGGACTCATTTAAATTCGTTTATTAAACCAAAGATATTTTTTATTAAGAAATTAATGACTAAAAGTACATTTATATTTTCAAAATTTATTTATATTCCTTTTTTTAATGTTGAATAATGCAAATTTTAATCAAAAATTTTCTTTTAAAGTAGTCAACATTGTAAAATTTATATTAATTTGGGAAAATGCACTTCTTTCTTGAAACATTAGTTTAGTTCATGAAGTTCCATTATATAGGATTTTTAAATCTTAAAAGACGAAAGTACAGTATACTTTTTATTCATTTCATTTTACAGCAAGTTATTTGTATCTTTATATATTTTCTAATCATGTTCTTGTAATTTTTGTAAAATCTCGCACATTTTATATTAATTAAATTTTATTACATTACATTTTATTAGTTAAGTTTTATTACATTACATTTTATTAATTAAATTTTATTACATTCAAAAAATGGGGGGAGGGGGGAGTACGATTTAAGAAAATAAACAGGCGCGGGTTTTCAAGGGGATAAAGGTTGGGAACCGCTGTTTTAAATCAGATTGCAAGTTGTGTACATGTATGTGCATGCAAATTGTGTACAAAATTGTGAACAAAATTCATATAAATTATAGAAGCATCACTTAAATTGTTTACTAGTTAGGCATAAGTACATTCCTCCCCCCCCCCCTAAAGACATAAAACTCTTAGTGTTAGCGTTTTAATTATTGTTTTGATTTAATCTCGCACATTTTATATTAATTAAATTTTATTACATTACATTTTATTAATTAAATTTTATTACATTCAAAAAATGGAAGGGGGGGGGGGGGGTACGATTTAAGAAAATAAACAGCTTGCCCGTATATTTTTCATCATGAATCAATATACTATAATACATTTAATTTATTATTCTGAAAGTATATCATAGTGTGTGTGTTAAACGATTATTTTCTATATTTTTATATGTTTACATTGAATTTCGATTTGATATAAATTATCTTTTTGATCTAAAAAAACTAATAAAATCAAGTGTTTAGCAATAAGTTCTTCACTATAAAAGCATCACTTAAATCGTTTACTAGTTAGGCATAAGTACATCCCTCCCCCCCCCCCTCTAAAAAGACATAAAATTCTTAGTGTTAGCGTTTTAATTATTGTTTTGATTTTCAATTATTAGAGATAACATAATCGAAAATAACTTTATTTATATGCATTTAGAAAGAAATTACGCGATGTTTATTTGTGTATAATGAAAATTTTAGAATGATTGCTTGTTTAGAAAACTTTCCGAACATATTTCTGTAAATTCGTGTATTTAAAACAAAATTAATTAAAAATAACATCGCCTTCTGTAATAACATTGACTGGTTTCAAAAAGCGAAACGAAACTTTCAGATGATTTATATTTTTCAGAAAGGGAAATACAGTTTTATTATATATGAACCCTTCCAAAAAAAACCTGTACTGCATATTTAAGTTGTGTTCAAGTAAAATTAATGTTATTTGAGTATTTATTTCATATTTTAAATTTTAAAAAATGATTAAATTAATTTCGTTAGCATCTTTTAACATTGGAGTCTACCGGGCCGTTCCTGACATTTAACTCCAAGTGACGTTGCGTCTTTACGTGCTCTCATTGGCTAGAGCTGAAGTGGCGCAACCTTTTATATATAGTAATCTTGGTGCCTAGGACTTTACTTTGGGGAGGGTGCTTCTTCTCTTAATTTGTGTAACTTAACCCTCCTGATCCCTCCCCCCTCCCAGATGACACAGAAGGCTTAAACTTGACTACCGAGCAGAAGCTAACAGAGGCAATTTTCAATTTTTTGACACCAAGCGCAATTGTTAAATAAAGCTACGTTGTTAAATAAAATAAACTTAATAAAAAAGTTTCAACTTAATTTTTTACGAATATTAGTTTCCCTGTCTTTTGCATTCTTAAATACTTATCATACAACATAATATCGAGTGTAAATAATTTATGCACGTTATTTTCTTTTGCCAAATGGCAACAAGCATATTATGTATATAATGTAAAAGGGAAAGTGTTTAACACGTGTCAACGCAAAAAGAAGGTATTATAATAACCCAGGATTGTAAAATAATTAAAAAAAGTCCAACATTCAGTCTGACTTTTATATATATATATTTAACAAATGACAACGCAAAAGAAGCTATATATTTTGGGGTGTTTGATCCCCACGCTATTCTTTCCAAGAAATGAACCCTGTTGGAATCCCTACGTGCTGATATACATTTTATAAGCCTGAATTATTGTGAACAAGTTGAATGGTTTATTTTTGTAACTAATGTCTTATACTGTTGATGGAACTATTGAATGAAAATAGAAGCTGATAGATGATAGACTTCGACGGGCCGAAAAATATATTGAAATAAGCCTTAGCCAAAGAGGAAAAGAAAAACTTAGAGCAAATGAAATTGTTATATTCGTCCTGTCATTAAAAATATCACAGATGCCTACAGCGCACACACTAAAAAAACATGGTTAAAAACATACAAAAAACTGGGTTTACTTCCGCTAGAATGACACTTTTAAGCAGGTAAATTTACAGTTACACACTTAAAAAGGTAAATCTATATGAATGTGTTATTTTATTCGTTCATATGAGAATAGCACAGAATAATGGGTATATTTTATTTTACGCTGAAAAACCCATTTTAAACAGATCATATTACAACCTGTTCACCTGCTATCCACTTGCTGAAATCTGCTATCCACTGTCCACCTGCTATTCATTTACCTGCTTAACTGAGTCCCTCCTGTAGGACCCTTTTAAGAAGGTAAAAAAAGTGCGTAAAATGAACCTTTTGTTACCTTCACCTGTTTAAAACGATATTTTCAGCGTAAAATAAGAAGCTCATTATTCCATGTAATTCTCATGAATGAATAATGGGTATATTTTATTTTACGCTGAAAAACCCATTTTGAACCTGTTCACCTGCTATCCACTTGCTGAAATCTGCTATCTACTATCCACCTGCTATCCACTTACCTGCTTAACTGGGTCCCTCCTGTAGGACCCTTTTAAGGAGGTAAAAAAAGTGCTTAAAATGAACCTCTTGTTATCTCTTTACCTGTTTAAAACAATATTTTAAGCATAAAATAAAAGACTCATTATTCCATGTAATTCTCATGAATGAATAAAACAAGAAAGATCAATCATGCTTAAAGCATTGACTATGAAACACTTTCCAACTTCAAAGCAATTTTATTTAAAAAAGTCTAAAATGCAATACATTCCTCGGTAATATTTTAAAACTTATCACAATACCACATTAATTTATTATATTTGAAAACTTAAACCTTCATTGAAAAAAATGAACTTCATTCAAATGACGGCATTGAAATATAAATTGCCTGGTTTAAATATCTCTAAAATGCGATACATTCCACGGTAATATTTTTAAAACTATCATAATACTACGATAATTTATTATATTTGAAAACTTCATCGAAAACAACTGAAATTAATTCAAGTGACGTCATAGAAAAAATAACACGCCTGTCTCTCTTTATAAAAGCAGCATTTCATTCATAAATAATTTCCCATTCATGTCATTCATCACAATACTATAATAATTTATTATATTTAAAATTTAAGACCATGGAGCTACAAGAAATTAAACTCTATGCTTAAAACTTCATCGAAAAAATCGTCCTTCTCTTTATAAATTCAATTAATATTTCATTCATATCAGCCATGCAGACTCCATGGGCCAAATTATTTTGTGTTAAAGAAATACATCAATTCTAATACAACTCATTCTACATATTTTGCTATTTACAGTTTACATAAGTGAAAAATAGGCTTCGCTGTAAAAATAATCAAATTTGGATAATCATTTGAACTCAAATATATTGTATTTGCGTTGTTTCAGTATGTAGATGCACAGAATTTAAGCAAAAATAAAGTAGTTTTAGGACGGATACAACACTTAATAGGAATTAAAAAGAACTTTAAAAATCACGATTTGGAAACAAGATGGATGCCATATATCATTTTGAAGAGGGTCATATTATCTTTTCATATCATGGTCACGTGATCGTTTCATATAAGATGTGTAATTATTATTTTAATTTTTATTTAAAAAACTACTGAATATGTTTCGCTGAATTTTTTTTAATATATTTTATGGAACAATTTAAATATTACCTAAAATTTTCGCAGCAATTTGTGAATTTTAAATCCGTTAAAAAAATGTTTGAAAAATTAGGTCCCATGGGGCTCAATGTATTTCATTTTTTCATCCCGGGTTCAATCCAAAACTAATTGGGGAATATTATTCATTTATCTTCCCATAGGTCCTATAGACCGTCTGAACAACATACTAAAATTTCATTTTGATTAAGTCATTTTTACGGCAGTTATCGTGCTAACGGACAGACAGACAAAATGAACAAAGTCATAAACACTTTTCAACTTTGTTGTAAACTGTTAATAACACATTCGCATAGATACAGTTACCTTTTAAAATGGGAAACTGCGCATTTACCTGTTTAACAGTGTCAATTTAGTAGCAACAAACCTAGTTTTTTGTGTATTTCTAACCATATTTTTAGTGTGCAGATATTCTGCGTGGGTGCAGCTAATATACTAATAATTAAATGAAAAATGTATAAAATTAGGCCTGGATGACAACATTCCATATCTAAGCAATTACAAATAATATTTAGTCAAAAACATGTTTCAATTAAATAATTCATGTTCTCAGACTTAAGCAAAACAAGCGTTATTCATCGTAGTTTATTCAAGTTAATTGGAATTTTCCAAATTTAATTCAAAGGTATTGCCTTGAAACTTATTGCAAAATATTGAATTTCGAAACTTAATGTATAAAATTCTTATTACTCCAACTGTTTACGTGGAAATGCCATAACAATGCATAAAAAGACGTGTTATGATAGCAAATAAGTGCCTTGTTTTGATCTAAAAATAAGCACTATAATTATAACATCCGTAAAATGTGTGGGATTGGTGAGGTTATTCGAAATACTGAGACGTGTGGTTCGTGTAAATTCTGTACTTAACTAGAAAGTTACAACAGCATTTACTTGTACCGGAAGTTAGTTTATTTTCTTTATTATTCATTTGTATAGTAAACAAGGGGTTTTAAAACAGGTGAACAGTGGGAGTTGTTACTTTCCTTATATGTACACAATAATGTATAAGGAAAGTATTGTGACGGGGTCGAAAATTCTAATTCGAGTTTTCGACGGGAGAGCACGTTTCAAGCATCCCTAATCATGAATCAAACATTTTTGAGGTGATTGTTATATTGTAATTTTCAATTCCCAATATAACATTGCTCTTTTGAAAGAGGAAGTGGACCTAAGAAGACGGTCCCTCATGAAGTGAGGCAATTTTTGTAACATTCCCTCGAACGCAGCTGCACCGGACATTCATTTCGAAAAGAGAGGGTGCTTCTCAAGTTCATGTCAGCGTTAGGTGTTACAACAAACGGAAGGGGTTGAACTTCTTGACCCCAGAGTCAATTAATATCACTCGAACCTTGGGAAAATTCTCGTGAGAACTTTCAACGATTTTAAAACTGGAGACTGCATATCTCATATTTCAGGGGGGCCTTGACCAATAATATAGCCTGAAGGGCGTAGCCCTTAATTTACTTAGCCAATTATGGACAGGGGCGCCTTGTTAAGGGGGTAGAGACAGAGAGCAACTTTGGACTTTAAGTTTTTGAAATCGAGGACTTGAATTTTGTGAGTGAAAAGAAGAGGTCGCAAGAGCGACGGATCTCGGAGAGAGCGAGCCCACGGGACAGAGCCGGAGCGCGCGGTCATAAAGTCCGACATCGGCAAAGATGATCGAGGTAGGACAATTCTACACATATTTTTGCACTTTGATTATTATTATCTCTCTGACCCTCCTAAATAAGGTTAACCTGGGCCATTAAGACGTAGGCTAGTAAGAATAGTGAGTTAATGCACATTAATAGGTTAATAATTGTAATGCTCATATTATGATCATAGAATGAGGAGATTTGATTGTCTTAATGTACTACACTAAAGATGTTGGTATATGAAATTTACCAGATGTTAATAGTTATTAAATAAGGTTTGTCTTAATGAAATAAATTCTTTGTTATTGTTTAAAATTAAGCCTCTTCATTTTAATTACTGGTATTATGTATTTCTTTATTTACTCCACTTTACGAGATCGGTCTATATAGCGCCAATACCTGGCGTGTGACGACTCACATATCATTTTGGTGCCGTTTAAACCAGTTTCGAACCTGGACTCAAAATTATTGCACCCTTATCATATTGGTGCTCATGAGCAATCAAACCTCGATTCAAAATTATTTAACCCTTCTGGCGACTTTGCTGTTTTAGACCAGTTATATGCCAGAATTTAAATTTTAATGAAGAGAATAAATATATTTGGAATTAATGAGAAATGAAAAGATTGAATAAAAAAATTTTTTTGTGTGTAAAATAAGGATTAAATTAAAGAAAGAATTTTAAAATTAAAATAAATATAGGTAAATTTAAGAAAATTTATTTCACAGTATGAGAAGCAAGCAAATAGTGAATCATTATGTGTTCTTAATGAGACATGCCATATTGTATGTGAAAATATAATTATTAGGGAACTTGAAGCTTTTAAGAAATTTTTGAATTGTATAAATATTTGTGTAATATTTGAGGAGTTAATTATGAGGATTGAAGTATTTGCATGCGTAGATAGTGAAATGATTAGAATTATGTTTTTGAATTTATGTGATATTGTATTTAAATATTTTGGGGGAACATTTTGAGGTGTAAAAACAGGAGATAATTTTAGATATAGAATTTTTGCGAGAAAGTGAAATTTAGAATGACGGAAAGCGGAGAAAATCATCCAGCAACGAGGGGCAGGTTACCAGGACTTATACACCTATTAGGGGAATGCAATGGCATAGAGAATGATGTAGAAATTTTTTTTGACCAGATCAAATCTTTAAGCAGCTTGGGGGATTGGTCAGAGGAGGAAAAGTTAGCAATTGTGAAATCGCGGTTAAGAGGGAATGCAAGAAAATTTTATATAGGGTCACAAGAATTAAGAAGGGAAACATCTTTCGAAAAATTTAGGGATAGGTTATTAGAGTTCTTTACAGAAAAACCGAACATTACAACAAATCAGATCCTTTTCACGACCGCAAAACAGACACAGGGAGAAACGATTAAGCAGCTAGCACACAGAATAACAACACTAACTTTAAATTATATTGGCGACACAGAGCACAGTGAAGCGACACAACAGATTATGGATAAATTAAGGTTAAGTAAATTCTTAGAGGCGGTAACACCTGAATTCCAGAAAGAAATAATAAAAACTAATGCACAAAATTTTGATGAAGCTGTAAAAGTAGCCACAAACTTGGAACAGGCAAATTTAGCTGCGATAACGGCAAATGTAAATAGTGCTACATATAGACAAGAAATTGAGACGCTCCGCAAAGAGCAACAGGAATTTAACGCACATATTTTAAATTCAATTACCCAAGAAATAAACACATTAAAAATCCAAGAAAAAGTACAAATTCCCACGACACAAACAAAAAAACTCGTAACATGCCACTACTGTAATAAACAGGGACATTTCATGAGAGAATGCCGAATATACAAAGCTGATCATTTTAAACAAACACAGAGTCAAAACATAAACAACGCGAGGACACAGTGGCATAATCAAATACAGTCTCCTCCCCACTCATTTCAAACCCAGCCGTATGATGACCACAGAACTTACTCCTCCCAGCCGGACACATACGATTATAGGCCAAACCACGCCTTTGGAAACTATCAACAGAGCAGAAATTACTATGCAGCACCCCCTCCACAAAGTAGATTTTCTAGGGAACAACGATATAATAGGGACGAGTCAAACCAAAACAGAATCAGAGAATCGGGCGGGCAAAGAAACAATGGGAGAGAGATGAATACAAGATTTGAATACAGAAATTTCCCTAATAGAAGAGATAATTTAAACTAATTGTGGGAGCTTTAAATAATAACTTACAAAGAGAGAAAAATTACAGGGTAAAGTTCCCGAGAAAAATTGAAATTCCTGTACAAACAGAAAATAAGAAATTGGAGATACATAACGATGAAAGTACTGAAAAACATGAGGAGACGATTGCATCTGTAGGAGAACAAATTGAAAAAACAGAATTGCCAACAATAATAGCTCAATTTAAAAATATACAAAGCGAACTCATGATAGACTCTGGAGCGAGCGTTAGTGTATTATCATTAGAATTGTTCTATAAAATTAAAGATAATGTCAAAATTAAATATGTGTCAAGGAGTGTTACAATATCAACTTTAACAGGACATAGTATTGAATATATAAAGACTGTGGAAATTCCATTTAAAATTCAGGGAAAACAGTTCAAACATATTTTTTTTGTCACAACAGCAAGATTTACACAAAAATTTAAGGGAGTATTGGGTTTTGACTTTTTACAGAAAAATCAAGCCATTTTGAATACACAAAAGAACATTCTGAAGATGGGCGACATAGAAATAATTTTAAATTCTGATAGGCAAATTGATAGACAAATAAATGAGATAATACAGGAAAGACCGAATCTAGCCAAAATTTTAAGAAAAGTAGAAATCAAACCGAATTCGAGGGAGAATGTTGTAGTATATAGTGAGGAAAGTCTAGAAAATGGAACAGAGGTTTTGTTCGAACCCAAAGAAAAATCATACATTGTAATGAATTATGGAATACACCACATGAATGAGAACAAAATTAAAATTGAAGTTCAGAATAACACGAATGCGACAATTACATTAAATAAAAACATGGCTTTAGGAAACATTACGACAGATTTTACGATACAACAACAGGACATTAAAGAACCAGAAATTAGTGAACGGACACATAAATACGAAGAGATGATAAATTTAATACAGGCTAAACCGGAGATAATTGAAGAAAGAAAAAAAGATTTGAAAACAGAAGATTTTAATACTGACCACATGGACCCAAACATTAAACAAGATTTCCTCAAATTTGTAATGCAATATTCGGACGTTTTTTCAAAATCATTAAAAACTTTAGGAGCGACGGACATCGTAAAACCGGTGATAAAGCTTGCACATGACCACGCAATACGTTCCAGGCCATACGACGTTCCGTACGCACTGCAGGATACCGCAAAAAATCAATTAAAAGAGTTAGAAGAAGCAGGGATAATTGCCAGAACAAAATCAAATTTTGCATCGCCGATGATTTTAGTGCGTAAAACAAGTGGAGAGTACCGTTTATGTTTAGATCTGAGATTAATTAATAACATATCCACTCTTTTTCCTTACAAAATTCCCCGTGTAAATGAAATTATAACTAAATTAGCCGGACATAGATACTATTCGAAACTGGATTTTCATAGTGCATTCAACCAATTGGTTTTACCTGAAGACACAAAAGAATTATTTGCTTTTACAACGCCCTATGGCAACTACCAATTTGAAAGACTCGTTTTTGGACATGTAAGCTCCGCTCCAATTTTTCAACAGGTTATGGACACCATTTTAGCGGACTTAAGAGAGGAAAACATACAAGCTTACATCGACGACATAATAATCCCGGCTAACTCTTATTCAGAATTAATACATAAATTAAAATTAGTATTCGATAAATTAAGAAAATACAACCTAACTCTGACACCCAGCAAATGTAAATTTTTTGTAGAAAAAGTAGCATATTTAGGATTTGAAATTAGTCAAAAAGGCATTACACCAACAGATGAAAATATAAACAAAATTACTTCTTTTCCAGTACCAAAAACATTAAGAAAATTAAAAAGATTTTTAGGCATTTGTAATTTTTACAGAAATTCAATAAAAAATTATGCTCAATTAACCGCGGTTTTATCAGACTTAACAAGAAAGGATAATAAATTTAAATGGGATAATAAATGTGAGGAGGCATTCCAGGAACTCCAAGAATGTTTTTTCAAGAAACCATTACTTATACAGCCAGATTTTGACAAAGACTTTTATCTGAATATCGATGGCAGCATTCAGTCCATAGGAGGCGCTCTTTTACAATACAGAGAGGGAATTTTAAAACCGATTGCATATTTTAGCAGGAAATTATCGATACAGGAGCAAAAATACCCGGCCATGAAAATTGAATTACTTGCTATGCATCAGGGAATGAAATTTTTTAGGAATTTTCTTTTCGGACGAAAGTTTTTTGTGCTTTCTGACCATTTACCTTTGGGACAGCATTTAAAAATACAAAACCCACCCAGCGTATTACAGAGGTGGCTTTTAGAGATATCTGAATATGATTATGAATTTATTCACGTCCCGGGTAAAGATAATTTATTAGCGGATTTTTTAAGTAGAGATGATTTTGAAAATAAACAAACAGAGCAGAATGAGGGAAAACAAAACATTGAGAATCCAAGGGGAGAAATTAACCTGATAGAACAAATTAAGGGAGAAAACACGGTGAAAAGAAATGGATATGTGAATGAGGATAGTGTCTATATTGCACAGATAAACACAATAACAGAAATCCCGGCATTAGATAGAATTTTAGAGGAACAAATTAAAGATCCAAAATTAAAAATAATCAGAGAAAATTTACAAAACCGGAATTTTAAAGAGGGTAAACATTATGACACATTATATATTGACGAGGAAACTAATTTATTAATGCACGTAGGAAACTGGAAGGACAGACCTTGGAGAGACAATTTGAACAAAACTATAGTTATACCCAGAAATTTACAGAAAGAAATTTTAGCGATTACACATGTAACACATGCAGGGATCGATAAAACTTATAAACTTTTATCGGACAGATATTTTTGGACGGGTATATACAGTGACACACAAAATTTTATTACATCTTGCGAACAGTGTAGAAAGAAAAAGGGAAAAAATCAGCCCGTTCCCCTGGGAAGAAATCCTATACCTGATGGGCCCGTGCAAATTTTGTCGACAGACATTTGCGGACCGTTTCAAACTAGCACTTCAAATAATAAATATGTGTTATCGGTGGTAGACCACTTCTCCAAACATATACAAATGTTTCCTATCCCGGATATAACGGCCACTACGGTTGCTGATAGACTCTTAAATTACTTTATGAATTGGGGATGTCCTAAGACAGTGTTATCGGACGCAGGCTCTCAATTTACATCTAATATACATCAAATTATGACAGAGAAACTCGGAATAGTTGCCAGAATAGCATCGGTACGTTCGCCATGGGTTAACGGTATAGTGGAGGTTACTAACAAACAATTGAAACACACCTTAGCGACATTAGCGGAGAATTCGCCATACTGGGATACTGCAGTATAATGCCACGTAGCTGTGTACAACGCGACGGTACATTCAAGCACCAAAGAAACACCAAACTTTCTTTTTTTTGGAAGAGACCTTCCAACTTTTTTTGAAACTAATGTAACAGAAAATAATACAGAAACAACATATCAGGATTATATATCAAAAAAAATAACAGTGATGAATAACGCATTTAAGGAGGCAAATAAAAATTTAATTCTCGCGAAAGAACGCCAAGAAAGTCAACAACTCCAAAGAGCTAAATTCAGGGATTTGGAAATCGGGTCAAGGGTGTTCATGGAAAACAATAATAATCGGTATAAAAAGGGGAACCACACGGGACCTTATCGAGTAATTAATAGAATAAATAGATTTATATATGAAATAAAACTGTGTGACAAACCAAATTCTAAAATCATAAAAGCCCACATAAATAGATTAAGGACTCTTCCCGACCGCAAGCCACATCTAAAAATGCCCTACATAAACAAATACAAGTCACCTCTTCTCCCCACTCCTAAAAACGCACAAAACTCTGAACCGAAACCGGAACTAAAGAAAGACCACGGTCAAAATGAGAATATTCCGTTTATCATGTTGGAAGAGGAAATAGCAAACGGACAGTACAGAGAGTCTTGTCAAACCAGTGCACACAACGCGAAACCACACCATACGCACGAAAACACTCTTACTCTTGGATCCGCGAAACCAGTTACCGCACAAGTACAAAACGAAACAACTCAGAGCGCACGAGAGAATGCAATCATCCCTCCAAAAGACTCTCCGAACGCAAACATTCTTTCAGCAGGGGGGGAATCAGGCAGACATAGCACGCTAGAAACACACGAGAATTTGGAACTTTCAGAACAGGGGGACGGTACACGAATTGAAGCAAACACGAATGAAAAGGCGGGAGAAATAGAACGAGATGCGCAAGAGGGACCAACACAAGTGGATGGGGGATGTATACAGATGGAAAACGTTCAGGGGAAAGATGAATCAGCGGGAAATTCACAAGGGGACGATATAAGCAGTACAAATTGTTCACGCACAGTACTTCTTCCAACACCGGTTAGGCCGAAACACAGATATGATTTGAGATCTTTAAAGAATTTAAATTTAAATTGATTCAATTAAAACACGAAAGAAGTTTAAACATAGGTAAGAACGCGGACAAACCGTGATTCAAAATTTTGAGAATGTTAGTAACAAAGAAAAATCGCCATTCACAAAATGCAACGCGAAAGATGGAACGCAAATTTTAAATAAATATTGGATTGTAAATAAAGGAAATTTTAAATAAACATTGAATTATAAATTAAAGAAATGTAAATAAGTATTACATTAATTAAGAAAGTGTAAACAAATTGTGAAAAAAAAAAAAAAAAAATTGAGGAAATTTTAAATAAATCATACATTAATTAGTTGAAAGTTTAAATGAACAAGAAAGTTTAAATAAATATGGAACTATAAATAATTGGGAATTATGAATAAAAATTGTGATTTAAAAAAATAAATAATTGTTACAAAATAAATAACAAGTATCGTTGTAGGACAAAAGAAATTTTAGGGTTGATAGGTTAAAGATGTGGATATATTAAATTCAAATTTTGGAAAGAACATAAATAACAGAGAAGATACGTCACATTTCAAAAAAAAAAAAAAAAAGCAAAAGGGGGACATCGTTAGAATTCTATAAAAAGTCGTTATAACTCTATAAAAAGAAGGTTTTTTTTTAAGAGAACTTTGATTTCCAGGCAATAAAAATTTCGATGGATAAGATATTTAGGAATATTAAATAAAGGGATATTTTGAATTTCTAAAAAAAAAAAAAAAACTCTTTTCAAAGAACAGTGAAATTTTAAAACAAAAGTAAACTTTCTCCACGCGCTCTTCATTTAATTAGCGGATTGATCAACCATTGTTGGATGAATACGCGTGAGGAAATAGGAGTTATAGAATTATAGTTTAAAATAATTAGATAATTGGTAAATAAAAAAAAAAAAAAAATAAAAAAAGAAAAACAAATTTTTTTTTTCTAGTTTAAATAAATAAATAATTCATAATTAAAAATAAAAATTGTAATTCAAATAACTAAACAATGGGTAATTAAAAATTAAAATTAGAGTTTAAAATGGATAGAGAATTTTAATTAAAAATCATAATGGCAGTTCAAAGAAAAAAGATAATGGTAATGAAAATTATACACAAATTATAATTTAAAATGAATAGATAATTTTAATAAACATACGCGAATTGTAGATTAAATAAAAAGCATTTGAAAAAAAAAAAAAAGCGTTTCTACATATATTTTGAATGGGTCGCACATATAAAATTTTTGAGAGAGACGAACTTTCGAAGGTAACGCTAGAACGCGGGAATAAACATGATATAATAATAAAATACAATGGTAGAACAAAAGGACACTAACCGCATTTTAATTAATCCGTGGGGTAAATGAATCCTTGCGTAATCCATAGGAGTCGCGAAACACAGACAATCACACACACTGCTACGCGCACATCCCGTCGTCCTAAACACTTTACACAACATGGCGGAAACGTAGACGAGAAAATTTGTATCATTTTGCCAAAACGACATCTTCAAAAATTTGTACAGCTAATTGGCCATGGGAAGTTACACGAAGAAATGCCCGTATTAGCCGCAGGCCAGAAAGGGGACCGCTTTCCAGGGAAAATGACACAATGGCAGAAGGACATGTTGACCTTGTATACCACTACTTGATTTTCTCTGGGGACTAGATTTTTCTGTTTGAACAGGGAATTTAGATGCTAGAATATATGTTACACAAAAGGAGAAATGAATTAATTCAGGAGACTTTGCATTCAATTACAGGGGATATAAGAAAAGAAAATGTACATTTTGGTATTCAAGTATGGGATTTGAATTGAGTTAGGTGGTTTTTGAGAGAAAATTCGTAATTTTGTAGGCATTGAGAGAATTTCAGTGAGTGATAAGATTTACAAAAAATTTAAGTATGGTTTCATTAAGTGGGAAAGTGAATAATGTAAGGAATTCGGGAAATTCCGTATCCAAGTATAAGATTTGTATTAAATCAGGGGATATGTGAAAGAAAATGTATAATTATGGATAGTGTAATATAGAATCGCAGGGGAGTTATAAGATTTTCAGTAGGATAATAATTAAATGATTACATGGGTTTTTTTTTTCTGTCATCTCAGTTTGTAGGAAAATTTTAAAGTATTGTGCGGAAATTTTTGAACCTATATAAATCTTATTTTGATAGTATTTGAGAGGATAGTGTAATTGTTTAAGTATTTTATTATAAATATGTACATGAGTTATATTTATGGCATGTCCGGTTCAGAACACATGATGGATTGGATGTTAGATAAGAAGTGTATATAATGTAAAAAAAAAAATATATATATATATATATATATATATATACATAAGGTAGAGAAATGTAAAATAAATAAATAGTAGGAATTTGAAAAATTTAAGTTTGAAGAGAGTAGCAAATTTAAGTAAAAAATGTATATAGTATATGGAAGGATTTAAAGTAGATAAAGTGTAGAAATTTCAATGGGGCAATTTTTGAGAGTGTTAACAAATTTAAAAGGAGTTTGAAGAAAAAAAAAAGAGAGTTTTTTTTGTAATGTTTCGTGTGCCGGGTGACAAATTAAAATTATAGAAATTGAATTTATAAAAAAATGATACTTAAGGGAGTTTTAAGAGAAGAGAGTATTTTAATAAGCTTGAGTGTAATGTATATGTATTGATTGTCCTAAACAAAACATGAGACAGCGTACAGATCCGGTTGCCTAACGATTCTCAAATGGTCAGCAATTCCTGTTGATCAGCGATTCCGAGTGCTCAACGATTCCTGGTGCACAAAGATTATCATTTGGTCAGCGACTCCAGCAGTTCAGCGCCTTACAGTTCAGCGAATTCCAGTTAGACAGCGGTCCAATCCTTCAGCGAGTTCCAGCAGTTCATCGCCTTACAGTTCAGCGAATTCCAGTTAGACAGCGATCCAGTTCTGCAACGAGTTCCAGCAGTGGAGCGATTTACATTTCAGCGGTTTCCAAGTGTGCAGTGATATCAGTGTTTTTTTTTTCCAAAGGAAAGATATTTTACACTTTCCACCATAACTACAAGGGGACAAAGTGATATTATTAGGGACCATATGCGTAAGTCCCTGATCCCAACAAATATCCAATTGACGGTCAAAGTGACTTTGGTTATCATATGTGAACAATTTTACAGATATACACCTTGAACTTGTGTGGAACTATATTGTTTAAAAAAAAAAAAAAAAAAAAAAAAAAAAAGACATATCACCAGTGGACGAACTTGTGCTTACATGAATAGACTTTTAATCGACATTAAGTACAACTGAACGACACAGATATCGTCATTTGCAGACACATTGAGAATTGTATTTTTGTATAGTATTTTCGTGTTCTTTTGATGGCATATAAGAGTATATATATGATAATATGATTTGTGTATATGTGTATATAGTGCATTTTTACAGTAGATACAGATGAGAGCAAGACGAGTTGTTGGACTACACAGTGGACACGCCTGCAGCAACTATGAGCTGGCACTTTGTAATTGGCTTTTTTCCCACCAAATTTTGGGGGGGGAAGAAGGGTAATTGTTATATTGTAATTTTCAATTCCCAATATAACATTGCTCTTTTGAAAGAGGAAGTGGACCTAAGAAGACGGTCCCTCATGAAGTGAGGCAATTTTTGTAACATTCCCTCGAACGCAGCTGCACCGGACATTCATTTCGAAAAGAGAGGGTGCTTCTCAAGTTCATGTCAGCGTTAGGTGTTACAACAAACGGAAGGGGTTGAACTTCTTGACCCCAGAGTCAATTAATATCACTCGAACCTTGGGAAAATTCTCGTGAGAACTTTCAACGATTTTAAAACTGGAGACTGCATATCTCATATTTCAGGGGGGCCTTGACCAATAATATAGCCTGAAGGGCGTAGCCCTTAATTTACTTAGCCAATTATGCACAGGGGCGCCTTGTTAAGGGGGTAGAGACAGAGAGCAACTTTGGACTTTAAGTTTTTGAAATCGAGGACTTGAATTTTGTGAGTGAAAAGAAGAGGTCGCAAGAGCGACGGATCTCGGAGAGAGCGAGCCCACGGGACAGAGCCGGAGCGCGCGGTCATAAAGTCCGACATCGGCAAAGATGATCGAGGTAGGACAATTCTACACATATTTTTGCACTTTGATTATTATTATCTCTCTGACCCTCCTAAATAAGGTTAACCTGGGCCATTAAGACGTAGGCTAGTAAGAATAGTGAGTTAATGCACATTAATAGGTTAATAATTGTAATGCTCATATTATGATCATAGAATGAGGAGATTTGATTGTCTTAATGTACTACACTAAAGATGTTGGTATATGAAATTTACCAGATGTTAATAGTTATTAAATAAGGTTTGTCTTAATGAAATAAATTCTTTGTTATTGTTTAAAATTAAGCCTCTTCATTTTAATTACTGGTATTATGTATTTCTTTATTTACTCCACTTTACGAGATCGGTCTATATAGCGCCAATACCTGGCGTGTGACGACTCACATATCAGTGATGTCTGTGTGTGTGTCAGTGAGTCTGTGGAAACGATAACTGACGAACGAATGGAGCAATTCGAACGAAATTTGGTACAAAAATTACAATCCGTGAATACTGGAAGCGTATTGTCTTTATACGCAATTGAATGTTCAGAACCCCCAAAATTTCCTAGTGAAATTTTGAAAAAATCATCAAAAAATCAAAACCTCTAATAAAGTTACGCAAATAGACATTTCTTATATAATTTTTCATTAGAAAACGATTGACATAAATTTTAGAACGCTAGCATGAACCGTTCTCGAGATATTGCACATTTTTCAAAAAAATTATCAAAAAATTATATAAATAAAAAAACATAATTCCTATTGAGAAACATGTTCACTTCTCATATGTAATATCATGCGATAATTTTGGTGACCTCATTCTCGTGGATCTATCTCGTTCCATTCATGAAAAAAGTTACTTTGAGTAATACTTTTGTATTTGAACGCCAATAGTCATTTGTCTGCTATAAGAATAAATTATTTCTCCGTCCATAACACTTGGCGAGATTTTGGCGACGAATTTGCCGGAATGTTGCTAACTTGGCGACTTTTTTAAATTTTACCAAATTAAAGAAAGTCTCGCCAAATGGATAAAAATGACGCTAAATCAATGAAAATGACGACTATTTAACGAAAATTCAATATCTTGGAAAAAATATAAGTTTCTACTATAAGAATAACCTATTTTGTTTTTACCTTAAAAGTAGTAAATACATTATATAAGGAAAGTCATGTGCTGCCCGCATTAATTTTTTTTTATTGTAGACATATAGTTCCAATTTCAAAAATGCTTTAAATAAGATAGAAATTTATGAAATAGCAATATAAATGGTGTGCAATGTTTTCGTAAATAATTTAAAATAATAACTTTTTATGCATTCCTTCTAGCGTGAAAGGTCAATACGATCAAATTTTACATATAGTTATCATGGATTAAAATTCACATGGGGATATAAGGAGACATGCACAAATCAATTTCGGATGCAAATTTTTGCTGAAACTTTTAATACTTATTCAAATTTATAGTATGCAAGACAAATTGCTGAAGAAAATCATTTTAAAATCCTATCAAATGAATTCTGTGAATCAATTTAATTGGAGAACGGTCACTGAATTGATGAATTGCGGTAATTATAACCGTATTAACAAGAGATATTAATCATGCATAAAACATTGATTATGAAACACTTTCTAACTGGAATGCACTTTATTTAAACATCTCTAAAATGAGGTACATTCAGCGGTGATATATTTTAAATTATCCCAATACTACAATAATTTATTATATTTGAAAACTTAAATCTTCAAAAAAAGGCAATGCTATAAAATTGTCTGCTTCTCTATGTAAAATCAATGAATATTTCATTCATGTCACTTATATTCCAGACTCCAGGGCTAACTAATTTTGCGTTTAAAAAATGCAGCAGTTCTTATACACTCATCTTACAATTGCTAGATTTGCTTACATTCTGGATAAGTTAAAATTAGGATTCGTTGTAGAAATAATCAAAGTTTAGTGATAATTTAAAATCAAAAATATTGTACTTGCGTAGGAACAGAATTTAGATGCACAGATAGTGTGCAAAAGAAACAGTTTTAGGACGGATGCAACACTAAATGTAAATATAAGCGTTCCTTAAAATCACGATTTTTACTAAGCAAAACACAAAATGGATACCATATTTTATTTTGCAATGAATCACTTGATCTCTTCATATAATATAGATGTAATTATTATTTCAATTTTTATTTAATTTTTGTATATTTCCTAAAATTTTCAAAGTAATTTATGGATTTTAACTCCGCTAAAAAATGTTTGACAAATTAGGCCCCATAGGGTTCAATGTATTTCATTTTTCAACTCGGGTTAAATCCAAAACTAATTGGGTGATATTACTCGTATTATTTTACATTCCCATATGTCCCACAGACCGTCTCAACAACATACTAAAATTTCATTTTGATAAAGTCAATTTTACGGCAGTTATAGTGCAAAGGACAGACAGACAAAATGAACAAAGTCATAAACACTTTACAGCTATGTTGGAAAATGTTAAAAGCCACGATAAAGTGGGGTTAGTCTTGAAGTTTAAGAATTTATTCCGTCTTAAATTTGCAATTTTAGGATCCAATTTTCTTTTAGTTTGACTGTATGAAGTAGAGACAAAATTTTTGTAATTTCACTTTTTCGCTAAAAGGCTGTTGTTGATGAGACCCAGACTGTCCGACCTACCAGAAAAGGTGTAAAGTAACTGCTTGGACAGCCGGGAAGTGCCACCCAATTTAGACCGGAATCCAGTGGGGGAGGCATCCACAGGGGCAGTACTCTCCTTACCCTACCACCAACCTCTCGAAAGGACTTGCGGACCCACATGTTTAACGAGGAGAACGTACTCCGCGTGAACACGGCGGCAGATTTGGCAGTGGCGGGAATCGGAACCAGCAAATCCCGCGCACTAACCACTGGGCTACCGCGCCCTAGCTAAAAGGCTGTATAATTTTTTTTTCAATATTTTACAAAAATATTGCACAATATTAAATTAAAATTGTATTATTTTCTACCTTATTTAAAGAATTTTAGCAATTAAACCTAAACTAATAAATAATTCAAACTATGTGTCTAAAACCAACGGTTCAAAAAATCGTCCACTGTTCACTTTTTATAAACATCCTGTATTCCTTCGCTGAAATGTATATCAGATATTCGAAGCTGCATGCCAATTTTACAGCTCACGTAACTAATAACAAGTCAGTCGGTGTATCCAAGAGCTATAAATCTGTTTGCAAAATATTTCACAAAATTTGGAATTGGCGATCTCAATCTTGAAGTGGAGATGACCTCCAATATATATAAGTATAATAATTTTTTGCTAAGACTTGTGACGTCTTAATTATGATTAATCGAATGTAATATTAGTTCATTTAAAACTGGTTAATATTGGTTTAAAATTGTTTTGAAATAATGTAAATTCATAGCTTTTAAATCATCTCATATACACTACTTGACAGTGAAAATGAGACACAAAGAAGGAGTGGGCAGAAAGTGATGAAAATCGGCTAACAGTGAGAGACAGCAACGAACAATAAGTGATGTTTATTGCAACATGATACACCTATACACTGAGCGATAACACCGTCTAGTCAGTAGGTTGTAGGACCACCGCGGGCGGCGATACAGGCAACAACACGTCTAGGTACAGAGTCAATGGGCGTGCGGATAGTGAACTGAGGGGTGGCTACCCATTCCCTGTCAACCATTTGCCAGAGTTCGTCTTCTAAACACGGAGGTGGCAGCGCATGCAAGCGACATCCAATCTCGATCCAGACGTGTTCGATTGGTGAGAGATCAAGGGAGACTGGTGGCCATGGAATCACCTGGGTTCCTTGCAGGGCATTGGCTGAAGCGTGCCGTGTGTGGTCGGAGGTTATCCTTCTGGAAAATGGCATTGGGCACCCCCTGAAGGAAGAGTAGTGACACCTGCCGCAGCACGTCATTCACGCATCGTTGGACCGTGATAGTGCCCTCAAAACAGACCAGAGATGATCTGCTATCGTAGGGGATGGCGCCCCAAAACATGATGCCGCGTTGTCGAGCGGTGTGATGTTCCACAGAAGCGGCCGGATTGGACCTGTCACCATTTCGGCGCCAGACTCGTACACGGTGATTGTCATTGCTAAATCAGAAGCGTGACTCGTCTGAGAACACGATTCTGTGCCATTCTGCCGTCCACGTGGTTTTATCCCGACTCCAATGCAAACGGAGGAGAGTCTGTGCTGTTGGGTCAATGGCAGTCTTCTTAACGCACGCCATGAGTGCAAGTCGCCGGCAACCAATTGGCGGATAATGGTACTGGTCGATATGGAAGCATCAAGGGTGGCCTGCACATGCTGCAAAAGAAGGACGGAAGTGGCCTGCGGGGCCGCCAACGCTTGCCGGCGGATGCATCGATCCAGGCGTGCTGACGCCTCTCAGGCCATACCGGCACCCCTCAAACGTGCCACATGTCCTTGTTCCAACCATCTTCGTCACAGCCGGTGCACCGTGGACGCATATAGGTGGTTGTCCGCTGAAATTTAACGCATGAACCAACCTGCCTTTCTGAATCCGACCACCATACCCCTCGTGGAATTGTCTGTCTGCTGGAACTGCTTCGATTGGCGGCAGCCTGGCATTCTCTGCGATTAGACGTTTCCTCTGAGACAAAAGAAAATTTCAAAATTATTTCCCTGGCAGACAGAGCGGCGCGACTATTGCCGATTCTGCAGGTTCATTCCCTTATGTCTCACTCAACGTGCGCGAGACAGTTGCTCATTCCGCATTATTTACATAACTTGGTGAGCTGCGCCTATACTGCAATTTGCATATTTTTCTGTCCTCTCCTTCTTGGTGTCTCATTTTTACTGCCACGTAGTGTATCTTTTAAACAACCCAAGCTGGATATGCAAATTAAATTTATTTATTTTAAAGTTTTATATTCGCTTATTCATGTTCACTTATTTAAGTGCTTTCGAGACTGACCACTGAGTCACGAAGAGCAGAGGAAGCGAGAAATAGATCCTCCACTAGATGCGAAATAGATCCTGCCCTTAAAACCAAATAGATTCTTCACTAGACAACAGGTTGATTCGCCCCTGTACGTGAAATAGATCCTTCATTAGATGCGAAATAGATTCTTCACTAGATGCGAAATAGATCCTTCACTAAACGCTAAATCAATCCTCGACTAGACGCGAAATGGATACTCCACGAGACACGTGAAATCAATCTTCAAGATTGCTAGACATTAAATAAATCTTCAAGACGCTATTGAAAAACTGGGGCAGGTTATGTTTGAAAAGTTTCCTAATACAATTGCGTTTCAATAAATGAATTAACAAATCCTGTCACACGCATTATTGGTTGGATACATTCCGATTGTATGAATTATTGAGATCTGTGTCTGTTTTCCCAGCCACTAGAAGGAAGCATATATCATGTACATTGTTTAGCAAACATTTAAAAATGGCGGCACTTATGAAAACATGGTCAAATGTTAAGATACGTAATGTAATAAACATTTTTAAAGTTCAGGACATAACATTAGCTGAAATTCGTTGCCAGATTTGTTAAGGTGTATCATGTCACGTAAGCAGGTTTGAATTTTGTGCAAAGTGTTTGATAATGCTCCATTGAGAGTTGCTTAACCACCCACCTTACTGTACTGTCCTAGCAACTATCAATTTTCATCTCTTTAGATAGTTGAAGAAGCACCTTGCGATAAACAACTGGCAATGGCATCCACAACTGAATTCAACAAGCTGTAATGTCTTGGAATTAGGACTTTATGATTCCTTTAGGTCTGAGCCATGATGTACCGATGGAACAAATACCTGGACAAGTATGGTGATTGTATAGTAAAGTAATGTGTGTCCATTCAAATTACTGGCTATCTTTACATTGACATAAGAATAAATGCATTCATACCGCAAACCTTGTTACCTAACTTATTGAAGCACCATCGTATATTAAGTAAATACGATGCAGTTTCTCTTAGAACGGTCCACTTTTGAAAGCCCTTTGGATAAAATTTCCCACAAATATCCTTTGTGGACCAATTTTTTCGCTCAAAATTCTTATGTAAGAAGTTTTAAAAAGGATTAATTATCGATATTTGTAATTTCAAGACCAGTTCAATTAATTAAGTGAAAATATAGTTTATTTTAAATCCAGAATTTGTAAGTCTCAGAGTTCAACTGCTCTGTCTTAGAAAGTCTTCCATAAAATGCATCCCTCCTTTGTATTTATTCTTCGCAACATGGGACCCTCGCATCATCTTTATCTTATTTTGTTTCATAGATTGTTTAATAGCCACAATATGACTAAAAAGTTACAAACATTCAAAATAGGATTCAGAGACAGTAGTGTGCATTCTTAAAAATTTTCGAACTTTAACAAATCCAAAAATAATAAATTCTCATAAACAATGTTTTTAATGTATGTTATACATTCACTTATTTATCAGCTACCAACTCCTTAATATTATTTTTCTATTTCATTATCGTAAAATTAAAAAACTTGATGTGGGCAACACATGACTTTCTCTAGAGACTCAACTTCACAATCCATTAAATTGAGTTTAATTGCTCAAATTGGCACGGCTACTTACTTGATATTATATACAGCTTGCATTTTTAATACGCATTCATTTTCATTAGGAAACCTAATACATTTCGAAACATCGCCGTTTCCTAAAATTTTCAAAATAATTAAATATCTCGGAAACGGCTTGGCCTACAGCAATGGAGTTGATCTTATTATTTTCGTCCTTAAAAATCAATTATAAAACAATCATTTAATGATTACTTTCAAGAATGCTTAATCTTTTATTTTAGATTTTGACGGTTTTATGGGAGATTTCGCAAAAGCGGCTAATTCTGTTTTTTCGAATACCAAAATCTAATCCGTAACAGAATAATCTATGGCGATTCCAAGGATAACCTACAGTCCCACCAGATTCCATTAAATTCCATGAAATAATGCATTTTGCTCGTAAAAGAATCGAATTCTTTTAATTAAGTTTCCATGTATGAAGAAAATGTTAGCAATTGGAAATTTTTTAATTAAGGGACCGTATAAAAAGTAGATTTTATATTTTTCAGACAAATACATCTGTCTATTTAAAACTTATAAGATAAATTGTTACCTTATTTGAAACATTTTTTTAATTGGAAGTATGGGTATGCAAGCCACCACTGATGAGATAAATCCCTGAATGTGAGTAACAAAAAACCCTGCATATCATTGAAAAGATATACGAAAAATAAATAATGAGAAAAATTTATATATTCGTTTTTTAAATACTCTTACGTACGACTCACTATATTTCCACGGGCACGAGTATTAAGTGATTTTGCATATAGTATCACTGATATGTTTATCGCATATGAACACAAGCCCACAAGCCAATCCGTTCCTCTTGGGTAAAGGAGGATAATAAACATTGATAGACTAAAATATTTACCTGCACAGATTATAAATTGAATTACCATGTTTCAGCTTCATATCAAATCCTTTCTCGCTTGAGCTTATTCATTTTATGCTCAGTGTTGGAAATGAATTACATTTAAAATATATTTCAAATCGATTTTTTATAAGTTTTTGCAATGAGAATTCCCCGAGCAGCGACCGAAAATTTAAAACATTCTTTTCACAGTTATTTCTACAAGTAGTGTTTAATTTAAAAATATGCTTCAAATTCCTTTGAAATTTTTCATACTGAGAACTCACATAAAATCAAGCTTAATGAGAGATACATACGGCATGGGATAATTCCAGAGGTATTTACTAAAGGTCAAACATGGAAACTGAAAACTTTATAGAAATATTTTTCGCAGGCATTTTCATTTATTACTTTCCCTGCAATACGCGGTAATGTATAGGGAAAGTATTGGAATCATGTCGAAAATCACAAGTCGAGTTTTCGACGTATCTGCATGTTTTAGGACCTCTAGAATACGAGAAAACTATTTTTAGCGTGCCGTCTGTATATACGTCTGTATGTGTGTCTGTGCACTGAATGTATCTACTCTAACTCAGAAACTTATTGACCGAATTTCATAAAATATTATAGGTAATTCACTTGTAGGTTGCCCTGATGCAAATGAAATTTTGGTAAAATTCGGGATTAAAGAACCTACCTTGCTTTGCAAAGAGGCCCCCCAAAACTGTCTGTATACACTTTAGCTACAAAAATAATTGGTCAAATTTTACAAAACTTGGTAGATATGTCGCTTGTGGATTACTTTGATGCTGACTAGATTTGGGTATGATTTAGGAAACAGAGCATGCCTTTTTTTGCGAAATGACGAGCAAAAATCATCAAAATCTAAAATAAAAGACTACATATGCTCAAATGTATCAATATTAAATGCTTGTTTTATACGAAATTTTTGACAATGGAAAGAAGATCAACCCCATTACTCAAGGACTAGTCATTCTCGAGATATTTGTTTCGCATTTTGGTTACGCCACCTTTGAAAATAAGTCCAGTTACCAAATGAAAATAAAAATTGAATTAAAAGTGCAAATTCAGTGTAATTTAAAATAATTATCGCTGTTATTTTGTACAATTAAACTCAATTTAATGAATTATTGAAGAAAAAGAAAGGAAGTACATAAGAGTCTGTAGGAAAGTCATGCGCTGCTGCCCACATCAGATTTTCTTTTATTACAACACGGTTTACAGTTTAAAAGAGTATAGTATTGGTAAAATATGCATATTTATCTATATATATAAAAAAGAAAAGTATGTATGTATGCATGATCCAACATCACGCGGAAACGGCTGAACCGAATTTAATCAAATTTGGTGAGTAGTCTTGAAATAGCCCCACTTAAACTTTGGTCTATGTTTCGCGTTTCTAACACCAGAGATTGTCGCGATACTAATGAAAAGCGAAACTTTCGTTTGTCTCATCATCACGAAGAACAGCTGCACCTAATTTAATGAAATTTTGTGGGTAGCTTTTGAAATAGCCTCTTATAAATTTAGTTCAAGTTTCGAGTTTCTAAGACCAGGGGTTATCGAGATATTAATGGAAAACGAAACTTTTTCCTAGAAGTTTTACCCTCTAATTCAATGATTCCCAACAAAAAAGGTTGAAAATCGTTGGTTTAAAACGTGAAAGTCAATTAAATCTCTGAGTTTTGTGGGAGTTTATTGAACGTATAGTCACTTTTGAAAATCGCAGGTGTGAAATATGGATTTAAATGGAAACTCTATCACCATGATTTATTTTTCACAGGCTTACTCAAAAAATTTTATT
Source organism: Amaurobius ferox (assembly GCA_951213105.1). Classification (NCBI taxonomy): domain Eukaryota; kingdom Metazoa; phylum Arthropoda; class Arachnida; order Araneae; family Amaurobiidae; genus Amaurobius; species Amaurobius ferox. The sequence goes on along the minus strand of OX578142.1, from coordinate 93,983,717 downwards.
AATTTGAATAATAAATAAATGAATATAAAAATATCTATCTATATATATATATATATATATATATATATATATATAAAGAAGAAAAGTATGTATGTATGATCCAATGGATGTGATTGGCCAAAGAGTGGTAATCAGATCCTTTTTTTTTCTTACATAATGCAATACTTCTTTCACAGTGAAGAAACAATGTATAAGATTCACGGTCCCATATGTTCTGGTGTAATTTTTATCAGAGTTTTGCATCGTACATCCCGAGCAACGCCGGGTAATCGCTGCTAGTGTTTTATTAAAAAAAATGTCAAGTGCGTATTCGTGAAAGTGAATTTCAATTAAATGATCTTAATTTGTAACAATTCCCTAAAACAGCATTTTTTTCACAGTGACGTAAGATTTACGTCACAATGTGACTTTGGGACATCACAGGTCGTCGCAGTACGTCTCGGCAATGTCATATTGAGGTTACAGCGAAGTAATTTTGGTTATTTTCATGGTCGTTTGTGACGTCGCATATTAACTTGTTTGTAACGTCACATTGTAATTGCCATTGTAATGTCGTCACATTGTTACGTGTTAATTAAGTTGTGGAAACGTCACAAAATATAGTCACAATGAAGTTGCAAAGTTACTAATGCGTAACGTCGCATAGAAGTCACAAATATGATGTCACATTGTGACCCAGGTGTCACGTAAGTACAACGTCACTGTCACACATGTGACGATCTTTGCGTGAGGGTTATTTATACTGAACGCAAAAAACGTCTAAATCATCAAATATAAAACAGTCTAAATCCCTCACACCTCCAGCTCCGTATTGCAAACAATTGCCCATTCAAGTTAGATTTATTTACTGGTCAAGATTTTATTATTTGTTTCTCGGGCTTCAATATGGGCACGCACTTCAATTAAATGACAATAAAACTTTACTACAGCACTTTTTGCATTTTATTGCATTCCTAAAAGTACCTGAAATAGTAATTTATCAGGAAGATGCGTTTATTTCGCAAGCATTATCAGTTTATTTCGAATAATTTCAATTGAAGTTCAACATTTGTAACCATAGAACGATTTGAAATGTATTTTCAAAGATGACCTTTGAAAATTCTAAAACTGCACCCTGTTGTTTTAATGTCACGTTTTAAAAAAATGCAGTATTTTTAGAATATTATAGCACTATATTTGGGAAACAATTCATTTTTCGAAAGATTTTCTCAAACATATTGCTCTCTAATTAAGATTTTATCGAAGTTAACTAATATTGCAACTTCATGCAGAAGTACTTTTAATTAAGAACATATTCAACCAGCTACAAGAATTTCTTTTAAAGAGGATATAAGGGATTGCAATGCAAATGTACATATGCAAAGTTTTGGGGAATTTGTTTTTGGAGCCAGCTGAGACTTAATTTAGTGAATTAGATTTTTACAAAAGTTTTCATGGGATTAAATTTTTAAGTTTTAAATAAATTTATATTGCACTAGCAGCATACCCGTTCTTCGTACGGAGTATATAATATAAAGAAACTTGAAATTCATAATCATGCCCAAATTCTTATAGTATACTAAATGACATGTTTAATCAAAATATTCTGTTAAAATATTTAATATAATGCTCCTAAAAAGAAGTTTAAGAATCTCTGTTCTCGCTATATAAAATTATCTTCATGGACATATCTGAAGAATGAAACATCTTGGACCCCTTATGTAAGCAAATATAAAAAAAAAATATGGAATTGAATCAATATATGCAAAATAAAAGCGTTAAAATTGTATGGGACCCGTACTAATTATATACGCGAATATTAGAAAATATAACCTGTATTAGTAGATTACATGTATAAATTGAAAATACCAATAAACCCGTAATCTTTAAATCTGAAGACAGTCATTTATTCCAATATATGTCAAAATTAAAGTGCTAAAATTATATGGGAAGATATACACGTACTACTTATAATGTCCGATTATTAGTAGAAGGTTACCCGTTTTGCAATATGAGTCTCAAATGTTTTTGGTAAAATACAACAGACGACGTAATAAATTGAATATATAATTAATCCCCGTAATCTTCATACCAGAAGACTGTACTTGATTCCAATATATATGCCAATATATGTCAAAATATATGCCAATATACCTGTACTACTTATATTCTCGTAGGTTAGAAGATATACCCGTGCATTCCTAGAAGATTACTCGTACAACGTACAATATGCGTGTGTCAGCAATTTTTGCCGCAATAAAACAATGGCGTAATAATTTAAAAATATCAATAATCACTGAATCAATAATTCCGGAAAATATCAATAATAATAATGTTTAAACCTGAAGAGTATAATTGATATTATCCAGTCCAAAATGAAATGGCAATGAAATTTATTTTATATACATATCTTCATTATTCAAATCGGAAAGGATTTAATAAAAATCGTCTGCCGCATAAACACATTGGATTTAAATCCGTTGCTAAGCGACATGATATCATTTGCTTCAAATAAATTGGTAGAAAAAATATCGTCTAAATAGTTATATTTCTATGGAACATTTGGCGACAGTTTCGTCAAATTAGCGACATTTTAAAAAATCGCCAAATTTATCGCCAAGTGGGACTGTAGAACTGACAGTTCCACTTTGCGACAAATTGGCGAAATATCATCACAATACTATCCCCTAACAAAAAACAATTAATATCATTTATGTAGCGCAATTTTATCAATTTCAAGATATTTTTATAGATTTGAAAACATTTTTATCAATTTGGTGACATTTTAAAAATTCGCTAAATGTATTACTAAGTAGGATGGTTGGTCTGACAGATAAATGCTAACCAAACATCATTTCAGTACTCTCTTCTAACAAAACAAAAAAAAATTTCATTGATATGTAGAAGACCCAAGCCACACGACCAACCCGAAGGTTTATGGCAGCTGTTTGTGTGTCGTTTATATCAATTTGGCGACATTTCCGTCAATTTGGCAAAGTTTAAGAAAAGTTGTCAAATTAGCGATATCCCTCCAAATTCGTAGCTTTGAATTTGCAGATCCGAATGAAACATTCTTATCCCGTTTCAATATACTAAATGAAAACACTACAATTGTATTAGAAGATATACCCGCCCTACTCTTTTTCTGTTTCAACAATCGGCTATATGAATTTATTGGCTAAACGCAATATATGAGTTTAGTAGCTAAATACGATATAAGCTTGAAAACTCTTTGCCAAAATAAATGAAGTTGATGTACGCAGACAGCAATTAATATAATTAAAAGAAAAATCAAACCGTCCATTCATAAGATATACTTTTATATCCATTTATCCATTTATTTATTATTTAAATTTGAAAAAAAATAATAAAAACATTAACAAACACATTTAATTTAATTGCGATGCCGAGCAACATGATATATCCTCCTAAAATGTTAAAATTTATTAACCACTAACAGCACACCCGTTATTCGTACGGAGTGTATAATTAAAAGAAACTTATAGTTCGCAATCATGTGCAAATTCTGTTAAAATATTAAATTTATTGCTCCTAAAGAGAAGTTTAAGAATATATGTTCTCACTATGCAAAATTATCTTCACGATCAGATCTGAAGAATAAAACATCCTGCCCCCTTTTGTAAGCAAATTTACAGAAGAAAAAATAGGAATTGAATGAATATATGCAACCCCGTACTAATTATATTGTCGCAGATCAGAAAATATGCCAATGTGTTAGTAGAAGATTACCCGTATTACAATATGCGTCTCAAAAATATTTGCCAAAATAAAAGAGATGACGTAATAAATTGAAAACATCAATAATATCCGTACTCTTTATACCAGAAGGTCGTAATTGATTCCAATATATGCCAATATATATCAAAACATATGTCAATATACCTGTACTACTTATATTCTCGTAGATTAAAATATATACACGTGTATTTGTAGAAGATTCGTACAACATACAATATATGAGTTTAAACAATTTTTGTCATAATAAAATAATTGCATAATAACTTCATCAATAATCCTTGAATCAATAATCCCCGAAAATATAAATAATAATAATTTTTAAACCTGAAGACCGTAATTGATATTATCCAGTCAAAAATGCTATAAGAAAAATCAAATCGTTCTTTTCTAAAATATATTTTTATATCCATTTATTTATTATTCAAATCGAAAAAATAATTATTAAAATTAACAGACAGATTTAATTTAATTGCGTTTCTGAGTAACATGATATAAGATAGAATCTTATAACATGTTAAATATGTCATGTCTTATAACATAAACTGCGAAATTAAATAACGATTTTGATTTCTCTATACTTCTCATTGTTCCGTAAAAGCTTGTTTTAAATAAACCATGAACCATGGAGATAGATTTCCCCTTTAAATCATGTTTCAAACAATTCATGTTTTCAGAAAGTGACTAATTAACGCAAAAAATCTCCCATCAAACTCAGAGATTAAATTTTAATTCACTTTCAAACGATTTTCAAGCTTTTCGTTTGGATAAATCACGGAGTTAGGGAGTAGAACTCCTAGGAAAAAGTTCGGTTTTTCATTAATATCTCAACAACCCCAGGTCTTAGAAACTCGAAACTTGGACAAAATTTATGGGGGGATATTTCAAGGCTATTCACCAAATTTCATTAAATTCGGTTCAGCCGTTTTTCCGTGATGATGAGACAAACGAAAATTTCGTTTTTTACTAATATCTCGAGAACCACTGGTCGTAGAAACTCAAAACACAGATATAATTTTAAGTGGGGCTATTTCTGGGCTACCCACAAATTTCATCAAATTCGGTTCAGCCGTTCTCCCGTGATGGTGTGACAAACAGACAGACAGACAGACAGACAGACAGACAGATTTTCATTTTTATTTATATAGATAATTCCCTTCTTAAGGAAAGGGTTGATACCATAAACTCTGAAATGTCATCAAACAGAAATAGAGACTTACGAAAATCTGCATAAATCGTAGATGAAAGGTACATATAATATTCAAATGTGATTACTTATTTTTAATTCGAATTCTCTGGAATGTAAATTTTGTGTTGAACTATCAAGAATTTGAATTTATGAACGTTCATATAAAATATTATTTCACATTTTGTATAAAAACTGATTTCGTATAAAAACTGAAATATATAGACATTCACCTTATTTTTACTTTCCCTGCAATACAGGAAAGTATTGGAACCACGCCGAAAATCGCAACTCGAGTTTTCAAAGGATCTACACGTTTTGAAACCTCTAGAATACAAAAAAAGTATTCTTAGCGTGACGTCTGTGTGTGTGTCTGTCTGTGTGTCTGTTTGTGCAATGTATGTATACACTCTTACTCAAAAACTAATGGACAGAATTTCATAAAATTTGGTAGGTAAGTCACTTAGGTAAGACCCTGGTGCTGATTAGTTTGTGATACGATTCGGAAAACATAACCCGCCTTTTTGGTCCGTAAAATATTCATTTATCCGCTCTAGCTAAAATACTAATTGACCAAATTTCACAAAATTTGGTAGATAAGTTACTTATGAGATACTCTAGTGCTGATTAAATTTTGGTATTATTCAGAAAAGAACAACCTGCCTTTTTTTACAAAATGGCTCGCAAAAATTTAATGTATCCACTCTACCTAAAATACTAATTGACCAAATTTCACAAAATTTGGTAAATAAGTTACTTATGGCATACTCTAGTGCTGATTAGATTTTGGTACGATTGGGAAAAGAACAAACCTGCATTTTTTACGAAATGGCCCACAAAAATCGCCAAAATTTAAAAGAAAAAGACTACGTATCTCAAATGTATCAATTAAATTATTGTTTTATACGCAATTTTTGACGAGGAAAAGAATATAACCAACTCCATTACTTTAGGACTAACCATTCTCAAGATATTTGAGATTTCTTGCATTTTTGTTACGCCGCTATCGGAAAAATGATCAATTACCAAATAAAAATATTGAATTAATGCAAATTTAGTGTTATTTTGTACAATTAAACTCAATCTAATGAATTATTAAAGAAATAAAGAAAAAATGAATTTGAGTCTGCAGGGAAAGTCATGTGCTGCCCACAGCAGATTTTTACTTTCCCTGTAATACATGGTAATGCATAGGGAAAATATTGGAATCACGCCGAAAATCACAACTCGAGTTTTCGAGGGGAAACTCGTCTTGACCACATTAGCAGACAAGGGAAAGAAGTCAATCAGAAAGTTGTAGAGCGAATCAAATTTAGTACAATTTAGTTCCATAACAAAACATGGAAAGGAACATCACAAATGGGAAAAAACGGAAAGCTCTCTGATTCACTTTGTCCGAAATATAGTTACATAAAGTGGAAATGTCGTGCTTCATGCTGATTCCGCAGAGTACACAAATGACATGCGATAGGGGTATGCCTACACTTCGTAAAATAGTGACGGAAATCGAACGCTTTGCTACTTATGCAGATCTATTACATTCGCATACGGATTTCCTATTGGATGACTGCTGCCTCACTTAATGCAAATTCTCCATCTGTCAGTGTATTTAAAGAAGGGAAAATGTCTGTTATGCATTCACATATTATTATCTTGTTTATAAATAATCGATTGTTGCTTCCAGATGTTTAGATTTTCTGATGAAGGCTGCCTGATCCCTTTATTATGAAACTAAAATATTTTTGCACTAAATTTGACTTGCCCTACAAGTTCTAATTGACATTTTCCCCTATCTGCAAAAGGGACTGAGAGGGATCCACTGCCCCCCTCCAAAAAAAAGACGAGGACCACAGGGCCCCCTCCCTTGGTCTCATCGTGTGGTCCATGTGGTTCCCTGGTCTTTATGTGTGGTGCATAGGGAATTTCCTATACACCGGCTGCCATAGCCTGTGAAATATTAGCCTGAAGAACGACTTTCGTTGTAACCCTGCATTTTCTGTTGCTGTTTTTTATGATATAAGAACTACATTCAGCTAGACATACACGTGTAGGCTAAACTTCCGATCGACCTGAACAGTCCAAGCTTGAAAGGTAGAACTGATGTGTGTGGCTTACCAGCAAATCGTTTGGAATGTTTGACTGTGAAAATTCCCGCAGTTCTGCCGACTGGCAGTGCCAGAGCTCTGTGGTCGAACTGACGTGTTGTGACATGGCCTTCCGGTCGAGTCTTCAATCCTCAGGTTTGCAAACGTGGCTCATCATCGTCTGTGCTGTGCACTTATATTAAAATTCCAAGGCAGACTGAAGATACTGAACTAACAGTACTATCTGTGTTGGGGGAAGTTGCCAAACAGACATAATTGCCACAGCTTGGCCTGTTAGTTCCAACTGAGAGCCAAACTGTATGTGCATTGTGGGATTTAGTATCTTGTATCTCTGTGCTCTTTTTTTTTTTTTTTTATTGCGATATTGGGTGTTTGCGACTATTGGACAGGCACGTCCAATTTCAACATTATGTAATTATAAGTATTGCGTATTGCTTAAGTAGGTAAGTAAGCGAATTTTTAACAAATTGTTATCATTTTAAAAGAAAATTTGTAAATATGGTAATATTATATGCTCGTACAGTATCCATAGGTTTTAGTGCAAAATTAAACCAAAGAGTCTTTCTTTGACGGATAATTACTGAAAATTTAATCTTAGAACGCAATATTATAATCATGTAACTGGATTCATATTTTTATATGATATTTATAGTTTTATTTAAAATCTCGTTTTATATTTTTTAAGCTGTCATACTAATATATAAAATTTTATTTCCAAGTTGTGTTATTACTTTCCCTACATGCATAATATAATATAAAGTACTGTGAGGGATCAAAAATTTGAATTCGAGTTTCAAACATCCCTGAAATTGAATCGAACATTTCTCAAGTGATGTTTTTGTATAGGTGTATGTGTATGTGTGTTTCTGTGCGTGTGCAATATCTCACGAACGAATGGATAGCTCCGAACTTAATTAGGTACGATTATTATGATTCGTGAATACTGGAACCCTACGGATTTTAAACGCAATCCAACGTTCAGACAGCTTCCTAATTTTCAAATGAATGTGTGAAATATTTAAATAAATATTCATTTTATACGTAATTTTTTTTTATTCTAAAACGAATTACACCCACTCTAAAACGCTAGCTTGAACCGTTCTTGAGATATTTGCGTGTTATTTAAATAAATGTAAGTATAAAAATTACATAAAAAATAAGCAATAGTAAGTATCATTAATTATGTACCACTTGGTGATAACTTGTCGCCAAATGTCGCCAAAAAATGTCGCCAAATCGGAAAAAAATGATGTTAAAGTGACGAAAATGATGGCAGATTGATTAATTAATAATTAACATATTTAATTTTAATGGAGTGTATTGCTTAGCAGATGTTAGCAATATTTCCAAATGTTAAGTTATATTTGCGTGAAATATAAGTTAATTTGAAACTTCAACATAATTTTACATGTTATCATCCCGAAAAGCGCCAAATGCCAGTTTGCTAAACATTGTATCGTTTACCTTGTCCATCATTATTTTGCATCGATCGGAGTAAAGTACTTATATTATGCTATGGAAAGTCATGTGCTGCCCACATCACATTTTTTCATATACCTTCCACATTTATGTGCTGTAGCATTAAGCTCCGAGCAAAACACTTGAAAAGCACTGGAAAATATGGAACTGTGCGATTTTCAGACTATTTTCCCAAGTTCCTCTCTAATTCCCCTTTGGGAAAGAAAACATTTGAAGAAACTCTGACAAAATATTTTCGTTGTCATCGAGTACTAAAACGAAAATGTAACACAGATTTTATTTTCTACTGATAAACACGATAAATCAATCTTCCAGATATGAACTCTATTTCGATATTCAATTTATTTATATTAAAATCCACTTTATAATGAATTTATACTTTAACATGAATTTATTTTTAACATTGACACAATGTAAATTAATGATAATATAAAGGCCTTTCTACTTTCAATGCAATACATGGTAATGTATAGGGAAAGTATTGGAATCGTGCTGAAAATCGCAACTCGAGCTTTCGACGGGCCTGCACTTTTCGGGACCTCTTGAATACGAAAAAACTATTGTTAGCGTAACGTCTCTGTGTGTGTCTGTCTGTCTGCGTGTTTGTGTGTGTTGTTGTTGTTGAGACGCAGACCGTCCGACCTACCAGAAAGATGTAAGGTAACCGTTTGTACAGCCGGGAAGTGCCACCCAATTTAGACCGTAACCCAGTGGGGGAGGCATCCACAGGGACCGTGCCCTCCTTCCCCTACCACCAACCTCTCGGAAGGACTTACAGACCCACATGTTTAACATGATCGTACTCCGCATGAACACGGCGGCAGTTGTGGCAGCGTGCAAATCCAGCTCGCAAACCACCGGGCTACCGCGCCCGAAATGTGCCAACAGCATGCCGTGTTCCCAGGTGGTCACTGATATGTGAGTCATCACACGTCAGGTATTGACGCTATATAGACCGATCTCGTAAAGTGGAGTAAATTAAAATACATCTAATAAGAAACTAAAAATGAAGAGACAAATTTTAAAACAGAAGTAAATAAACATTTATTTATGCGATAACCATTACTAATATTTGATAAATTCAACAATTCCACAATGCATGTTTAATACTCCAGACCTCGTATCAACTCATCTAATTTTACAATCATGCCGCGGAACCAATATTTCAAATCATATACTGATAGATCTCCTTTATCAACATCTGCCTTGCGTGAGGCATATATTACACAATGGCATAATTAAATTTAATAAAACCTTTTTGTCACTCTTAACACTAGTCTTAATTAATGGGGAGAGAGGGTGAGAGCATATTGAACAAATTGACCTTCGTGCAAAATACATGTAAAGAAATTGCCTACCTCTGGCATCGTCGTCGACGGAAACTTGTCATTGGCGGGAATCGTACCCCTCCGCTCGGACTTCTCCGTGTCTCCTTGTCGCTCTCTCTAGCGACCACCTTTCCGCACTCACAAAATTCAACTCCTCTCCTCGATTTTCAAATTTTAAAAGTTTTTGTCTCTCTTCATCTCTCCCCCTCTCTCTTAGGCCCCCAGACTCTCATTGGTTCCGTAAATACATAACTCCGCCTTCCGGCTATCTAACTGGCCGAAGCCCCCCTTGAAATATCAGATATTTGAGCATTGTCTTTTTCGAGCAGAAAGTTCTCACGGACATTTTCCCATGTCCATCAGGAAGTTAATTGATTTCTCGGGTCAAGAGGTTCAACCCCTTTCGTCTAATATAGTACCTAGTGTTGACGTGAATACGAGAAGCTCCCTTTTTCACTCTCGAACTACGTCCGGTCCAGCTGTGTCTAAGGGAACGTTATATGAATTGTCTCGCTGTATGAGGGACCATCTTCTTAGATCCCCTTCCACTTTCAAAATAGCAATGTTATATTGGGAATTGAAAATTACAATATAACAATTACCCTTCTTCCCCCCCCCCAAAGTTTGGTGGGAAAAAAGCCAATTATCGAGTGGCGAGTTCATCATCACACTGGCAGAGTTACCTGTGACATCACCTCCTTTCTCTCTCAAATACTGAATCATCTGTAACATTACACTATATATACATATATCAGTCATTTCAGTACAACAAAAATATTACTGGTAACAAAATATCAAATACTCTTTGCATATATACAAATCACAGTGCTCCTGTAAAGTTTTTTTTTGTTGTTGTTGTAAGTATCAGTTGGATTTATTGTTATTCTGTATCTGAAACATTGTAGCTGCATTCGTGGAATGTCTTTTGAAAAGTTTATAGTAAAGAAAAATGTTTAAACTGTACATCTTTGTAATGGTACGATTGATTGTACACTATCTCCTTATGGTTAAACACTGGCCTTGTTGCAGAAATGGACATGAATCGCTGAAATGATATGTGAATCGTTGCACGTCTGGAATTGTTGAATCGCTGACCACTTGAGAATCGTTGTTTGTCTGGAATTGTTGAATCGCTGACCACTTGAGAATCGTTGTTTGTCTGGAATGGTTGTGTAACCGGAATCGCTGACCACTTGGAAATCATTGGGCAACAGGATCTGTATGCTATTTCATGTTTTGTTTAAGCAAATCAATACACATACATTACACTCGGGCCAACTTATTATTACTCTCCTCTCTCTTAAAACTCATTAAAGTATATTTTTTTACAAATTCAATTTCCATAATTTTAATTTGTCACCCGGCACACGAAACATTACAAAAAACTTCTTTTTTTTTTTTTTTTTTTTTTCTCAAACTCATTTAAATTTGTTAACATTCTCAAAATTTGCCCCATTGAAATTTCTATACTTTATCTACTTTAAATCCTTCCCTATAATATATACATTTTTTTTTTCAAATTTGATACACCCTTCAAACTTAAATTTTTCAAATTCCTACAATTTATTTATTTTACATTTCTCTGCCTTATGTTTTTCCGCATTATATATATTTTTTATTTAACATCCTATCCATTTATCTACTTTACATCCTTCCACATAATATATACATTTTTTTTTTTTTACTTAAATTTGATACTCTCTTCAAATTTAAATTTTTCAAATTCCTACTATTTATTTATTTTACATTTCTCAGCCTTATGTTTTTCCACATTATATATATACATTTCTTATTTAAAATCCAATCCACTTAAGTTTGATATCTTATTCAATACTTAAAATATTGAAATTCTTACACTCTCTATACATTAAACTTCACCACTCTTATCAATTTATATTTTCCTGACCTCATCATGTGTTGTTCTCACTGAACGTGCCATAAATATAACTCATGTACATATTTATACTAAAATACTTAAACAATTACACTATTCTCTCAAATACTATCAAGATAAGACCTATATAACTCCAAAAATTTCCGCACAATACTTTAAAATTTTCCTACAAACTGAGATGACAGAAAAAAAATATCCATGTAATCATTTAATTATCATCCTACTGAAAATCTTATAACTCCCCTGCGATTCTATATTACACTATCCATAATTATACATTTTCTTTCACATATCACCTGGTTTAATCCAAATCTTATACTTGGATACGGAATTTCCCGAATTCATTAAATTATTCACTTTCCCGCTTAATGAAACCATACTTGAATTTTTTTTTTTTTTCGTAAATCTTATCACTCACTGAAATTCTCTCAATGCATACATAATTACAAATTTTCTCTCAAATATCATCTAACTCAATTGAAATCCCATACTTGAATACCAAAATGTACATTTGCTTTTCTTATATCCCCTGTAATTGAATGCAAAGTCTCCTGAATTAATTCACTTCTTTTTTTTTCTTTTTCAATTTCCCAACTTTTGTGTAACATTTATTCTAGCATCTAAATTCCCTGTTCAAACAGAAAAATCTAGTCCCCAGAGAAAATCTCGTAGTGGTACACAAGGTCAACATGTCCTTGTGCTATTGTGTCATTTTCCCGGGACAAGCTCCCCTTTCTGGCCTGCGGCTAATACGGGCAATTCTTCGTGTGAGTTCCCATGGCCAATTAGCTGTACAAATTTTTGAAGATGTCTTTTTGGCGAAATGGTACAAATGTTCTCGTCCACGTTTCCGCCATGTTGTGTAAAGTGTTTAGGACGACGAGTTGTGCGCGTAGCAGTGTGTATGATTGTCCGTGTTTCGCGACTCCTATGGATTAAGCATTTCCCAGGATTAATTAAAATGCGGTTAGTTTTAATTCTGTACTTCCATTCTGTTTTATTATTATACCATGTTATTTCCCGTTAAGTGAACCTAAATCCAAAATCTCGGTCGTCTAGCGTTCCCTTCAAAAGTTCGCCTCTCCCAATTAATTAATATGTGTGACCCTATCAAAATATGTGTAGAAACGCTTTTTTTTTCCAAATGCTTTTTATTTAACCAACAATTCGCGTATGTTTATTAAAATTATCTATTCATTTTAAATTATAATTTGCGTATATTTTCATTACAATTATCTATTTTCTTTGAACTGGCATTTTGATTTTTAATTAAAGTTCTCTATCCATTCTAAACTGTAATTTTTTTTTTCTTTTACCCATTATTTAGTTATTTAAATTACAACTTTTATTTTGAATTACCAATTATTTATTTATTTAAATTACAATTTTTATTTTTAATTATGAATTATTTATTTTATTTAAACTAGAAAAAAAATTTGTTTTTCTTTTTTTTTTTTTATATTTTTATATTTACCAATTATCTAATTATTCAAACAACAAATTCCTATTTCCTCTCGCGTATTAATCTAATAAGGGTTGATCAGTCCTTTTATTACATCAAGGACGCGAAGAAAACGTTTATTTTTGTTATAAGATTTCCGTGCTTTTTTTTTATTTATTTTTTTTATTATTTAACAATTATTTATTTATTTAAATCACAATTTTTTATTCATAATTCCCAATCGTTTATAGTTCCATATTCATTTAAACTTTCCTGCTCATTTAAACTTTCATCTAATTAATGTACGATTATATTAATGTACGATAACATTTCCTAAAAATTTTTTTTCTTAATTAATGTAATATTTATTTAAACTTTCTTAATTTATAATTCAATGTTTATTTAAAATTTCCTTTATTTATAATTCAATGTTTATTTAGAATTTCCTTTATTTATAATTCCATATTTATTTAAAATTTGCGTTCCATCTTTCGCGTTGCATTTTGTGAATGCCGTGTGTTTTCTTTGTTGCATATTTTCAAAAATTTGAATTACTGTTTGTCCGCGCTCTTACCTATGTTTAAATTTCTTTCGTGTTTTAATTGAATCAATTTAAATTTAAATTCTTTAAAGATCTCAAAGCATATCTGTGTTTCGGCCTAACCGGTGTTGGAAGTAGCACTGTGCGTGAACCAATTGTACTGTTTATACCGTCCCCTTGTAAATTTTCTGCTGATTCCGTGTTTCCCCGCTCCATTTGTATACAACCCCTATCTACTTGTGTATCCCGTTCCATTTCTCCCGCCTCTTTATCCGTGTTTCCTTCAATTTGTGTACAGTCCTCCTGTTCTGAAAGTTCCAAATTCTCCTGCGTTTCTAGCGTGATATGTCTGTCTGAGTCCCCCCCTGCTGAAAGAATGTTTGCGTTCGGAGAGTCTTTTGGAGGGATGATTGCATTCTCTTGTGCGCTCTGCGTTGTTTCGTTTTGCACTTCTGCAGTAACCGGTTTCGTGGATTTAAAAGTAAGAGTGTTTCCGTTAGGATGCTGTGGTTTCGCGCTGTGTGAACGGGTTTGACAAGACTCTCTGTACTGTCCGTTTGCTATTTCCTCCTCCAACATGATAAGCGGAATATTCTCATTTTGACCGCGGTCTTTCTTTAGTTCCGGTTTTGGTTCAGAGTTTTGTTGCGTGTTTTTAGGAGTAGGGAGAAGAGGTGACTTGTATTTGTTTATGTACGGCATTTTTAGATGCGGCTTGCGGTCGGGAAGAGTCCTCAATCTATTTATGTGGGCTTTTATGATTTTAGAATTTGGTTTGTCACAAAGTTTTATTTCATATACAAATCTATTTATTCTATTAATTACTCGATAAGGTCCCGTGTGGTTCCCTCTCTTATATTTATTATTATTATTTTCCATGAATACCCTCGACCCGATTTCCAAATCCCTGAATTTAGCTCTCTGGAGTTGTTGACTTTCTTGGCGTTCTTTCGCGAGAATTAAATTTTTATTTGCCTCCTTGAATGCGTTATTCATCACTGTTATTTTTTTTTATATGTAATCCTGATATGTTGTTTCTGTATTGTTTTCTGTTACATTAGTTTCAAAAAAGGTTGGAAGGTCTCTTCCTATGTCTCTTCCAAAAAAAAGAAAATTTGGTGTTTCTTTGGTGCTTGAATGTACTGTCGCGTTGTAAACAGCTACGTGGCATTGTACTGCAGTATCCCAGTATGGCGAATTCTCCGCTAATGTCGCTAAGGTGTGTTTCAATTGTTTGTTAGTAACCTCCACTATACCATTAACCCATGGCGAACGTACCGATGCTATTCTGGCAACTATTCCGAGTTTTTCTGTCATAATTTGGTGTATACTAGATGTAAACTGAGAGCCTGCGTCCGATAAAACTGTCCTAGGACATCCCCAATTCATAAAGTAATTTAAGAGTCTATCAGCAACTGTAGTGGCCGTAATATCTGGGATTGGAAACATTTGTATATGTTTGGAGAAATGGTCTACCACCGATAACACATATTTATTATTTGAAGTGCTAGTTTGAAACGGTCCGCAAATGTCTGTCGACAAAATTTGCACGGGCCCATCAGGTATGGGATTTCTTCCCAGGGGAACGGGCTGATTTTTTCCCTTTTTCTTTCTACACTGTTCGCAAGATGTAATAAAATTTTGTGTGTCACTGTACATACCATTCCAATAATACCTGTCCGATAATAATTTGTAAGTTTTATCAATCCCTGCATGTGTTACGTGTGTAATTGCTAAAATTTCTTTCTGTAAATTTTTTGGTATAACTATAGTTTTGTTCAAATTGTCTCTCCAAGGTCTGTCCTTCCAGTTTCCTACGTGCATTAATAAATTCGTTTCCTCGTCAATATATAATGTGTCATAATGTTTACCCTCTTTAAAATTCCGATTTTGTAAATTTTCTCTGATTATTTTTAATTTTGGATCTTTAATTTGTTCATCTAAAATTCTATCTAACGCCGGGATTTCTGTTATTGTGTTTATCTGTGTAATATAGACACTATCCTCATTCACATATCCATTTCTTTTCACCGTGTTTTCTCCCTTAATTTGTTCTATCAGGTTAATTTCTCCCCTTGGATTCTCAATGTTTTGTTTTCTCTCATTCTGCTCTGTTTGTTTACTTTCAAAATCATCTCTACTTAAAAAATCCGCTAATAAATTATCTTTACCCGGGACGTGAATAAATTCATAATCGTATTCAGATATGTCTAAAAGCCACCTCTGTAATACGCTGGGTGGGTTTTGTATTTTTAAATGCTGTCCCAAAGGTAAATGGTCAGAAAGCACAAAAAACTTTCGTCCGAAAAGAAAATTCCTAAAAAATTTCATTCCCTGATGCATAGCAAGTAATTCAATTTTCATGGCCGGGTATTTTTGCTCCTGTATCGATAATTTCCTGCTAAAATATGCAATCGGTTTTAAAATTCCCTCTCTGTATTGTAAAAGAGCGCCTCCTATGGACTGAATGCTGCCATCGATATTCAGATAAAAGTCTTTGTCAAAATCTGGCTGTATAAGTAATGGTTTCTTGAAAAAACATTCTTGGAGTTCCTGAAATGCCTCCTCACATTTATTATCCCATTTAAATTTATTATCCTTTCTTGTTAAGTCTGATAAAACCGCGGTTAATTGAGCATAATTTTTTATTGAATTTCTGTAAAAATTACAAATGCCTAAAAATCTTTTTAATTTTCTTAAAGTTTTTGGTACTGGAAATGAAGTGATTTTGTTTATATTTTCATCTGTTGGTGTAATGCCTTTTTGACTAATTTCAAATCCTAAATATGCTACTTTTTCTACAAAAAATTTACATTTGCTGGGTGTCAGAGTTAGGTTGTATTTTCTTAATTTATCGAATACTAATTTTAATTTATGTATTAATTCTGAATAAGAGTTAGCCGGGATTATTATGTCGTCGATGTAAGCTTGTATGTTTTCCTCTCTTAAGTCCGCTAAAATGGTATCCATAACCTGTTGAAAAATTGGAGCGGAGCTTACATGTCCAAAAACGAGTCTTTCAAATTGGTAATTGCCATAGGGCGTTGTAAAAGCAAATAATTCTTTTGTGTCTTCAGGCAAAACCAGTTGGTTGAAAGCACTATGAAAATCCAGTTTCGAAAAGTATCTATGTCCGGCTAATTTAGTTATAATTTCATTCACACGTGGAATTTTGTAAGGAAACAGAGTGGATATGTTATTAATTAATCTCAGATCTAAACATAAGCGGTACTCTCCACTTGTTTTACGCACTAAAATCATCGGCGATGCAAAATTTGATTTTGTTCTGGCAATTATCCCCGCTTCTTCTAACTCTTTTAATTGACTTTTTGCGGTATCCTGCAGTGCGTACGGAACGTCGTATGGCCTGGAACGTATTGCGTGGTCATGTGCAAGCTTTATCACCGGTTTTACGATGTCGGTCGCTCCTAAAGTTTTTAATGATTTTGAAAAAACGTCCGAATATTGCATTACAAATTTGAGGAAATCTTGTTTAACGTTTGGGTCCATGTGGTCCGTATTAAAATCTTCTGTTTTCAAATCTTTTTTCCTTTCGGCAATTATCTCCGGTTTAGCCTGTATTAAATTTATCATCTCTTCGTATTTATGTGTCCGTTCACTAATTTCTGGTTCTTTAATGTCCTGTTGTTGTATCGTAAAATCTGTTGTAACGTTTCCTAAAGCCATGTTTTTATTTAATGTAATTGTCGCATTCGTGTTATTCTGAACTTCAATTTTAATTTTGTTCTCATTCATGTGGTATATTCCATAATTCATTACAATGTATGATTTTTCTTTGGGTTCGAACAAAACCTCTGTTCCATTTTCTAGACTTTCCTCACTATATACTACAACATTCTCCCTCGAATTAGGTTTGATTTGTACTTTTCTTAAAATTTTGGCTAGATTCGGTTTTTCCTGTATTATCTCATTTATTTGTCTATCAATTTGCCTATCAGAATTTAAAATTATTTCCATGTCGCCTATCTTCAGAATGTTTTTTTGTGTATTCAAAATGGCTTGATTTTTCTGTAAAAAGTCAAAACCTAATACTCCCTTGAATTTTTGTGTAAATTTTGCTGTTGTGACAAAAAAAATGTGTTTGAACTGTTTTCCCTGAATTTTGAATGGAATTTCCACCGTCTTTATATACTCAATACTATGTCCTGTTAAAGTTGATATTGTAACACTCCTTGACACATATTTAATTTTGACATTATCTTTAATTTTATTGAACAATTCTAATGATAATACACTAACGCTCGCTCCAGAGTCTATCATGAGTTCGCTTTGTATATTTTTAAATTGAGCTATTATTGTTGGCAATTCTGTTTTTTCAATTTGTTCTCCTACAGATGCAATCGTTTCCTCATGTTTTTCAGTACTTTTATCGTTATGTATCTCCAATTTCTTATTTTCTGTTTGTACAGGAATTTCAATTTTTCTCGGGAACTTTACCCTGTAATTTTTCTCTCTTTGTAAGTTATTATTTAAAGCTCCCACAATTAGTTTAAATTATCTCTTCTATTAGGGAAATTTCTGTATCCAAATCTTGTATTCATTTCTCTTCCATCGTTCCTTTGCACACCCGTTTCTCTGATTCTGTTTTGGTTTGACTCGTCCCTATTATATCGTTGTTCCCTAGAAAATCTACTTTGTGGAGGGGGTGCTGCATAGTAATTTCTGCTCTGTTGATAGTTTCCAAAGGCGTGGTTTGGCCTATAATCGTATGTGTCCGGCTGGGAGGGGTAAGTTCTGTGGTCATCATACGGCTGGGTTTGAAATGAGTGGGGAGGAGACTGTATTTGATTATGCCAATGTGTTCTCGCGTTGTTTATGTTTAGATTCTGGGTTTGCTTAAAATGATCAGCTTTGTATATTCGGCATTCTCTCATGAAATGTCCCTGTTTATTACAGTAATGACATGTTACGGGTTTTTTTGTTTGTGTCGTGGGAATTTGTACTTTTTCTTGGATTTTTAATGTGTTTATTTCTTGGGTAATTGAATTTAAAATATGTGCGTTAAATTCCTGTTGCTCTTTGCGGAGCGTCTCAATTTCTTGTCTATAAGTAGCACTATTTACATTTGCCGTTATCGCAGCTAAATTTGCCTGTTCCAAGTTTGTGGCTATTTTTACAGCTTCATCAAAATTTTGTGCATTCGTTTTTATTATTTCTCTCTGGAATTCAGGTGTTACTGCCTCTAAAAATTTACTTAACCTTAATTTATCCATAATCTGTTGTGTCGCTTCACTGTGCTCTGTGTCGCCAATATAATTTAAAGTTAGTGTTGTTATTCTGTGTGCCAGCTGCTTAATCGTTTCTCCCTGTGTCTGTTTTGCGGTCGTGAAAAGGATCTGATTTGTTGTAATGTTCGGTTTTTCTGTAAAGAACTCTAATAACCTATCCCTAAATTTTTCGAAAGATGTTTCCCTTCTTAATTCTTGTGACCCTATATAAAATTTTCTTGCATTCCCTCTTAACCGAGATTTCAGAATTGCTAACTTTTCCTCCTCTGACCAATCCCCCAAGCTGCTTAAAGATTTGATCTGGTCAAAAAAAATTTCTACATCATTCTCTATGCCATTGCATTCCCCTAATAGGTGTATAAGTCCTGGTAACCTGCCCCTCGTTGCTGGAGGATTTTCTCCGCTTTCCGTCATTCTAAATTTCACTTTCTCGCAAAAATTCTATATCTAAAATTATTTCCTGTTTTTACACCTCAAAATGTTCCCCCAAAATATTTAAATACAATATCACATAAATTCAAAAACATAATTCTAATCATTTCACTATCTATGCATGCAAATACTTCAATCCTCATAATACCCTCTTAAAATATTACACAAATATTTACATAATCCAAAAATTTCTTAAAAGCTTCAAGTTCCCTAATAATTATATTTTCACATACAATATGGCATGTCTCATTAAGAACACACAATGATTCACTATTTTGCTTGCTTCTCATACTGTGAAATAACTTTTCTTGAATTTACTTATATTTATTTTAATTTTAAAATTCTTTCTTTAATTTAATCCTTATTTTACACAGAAAAAAATTTTATTCAATATTTTCATTTTTCATTAATTCCAAATATTTTTATTCTCTTCATTAAAATTTAAATTCTGTCATATAACAGGTCTAAAACAGCAAAGTCGCCAGAAGGGTGAAATAATTTTGAATCCAGGTTTGATTGGTCATGAGCACCAATATGATAAGGGTGCGATAATTTTGAGTCCAGGTTCGAAACTGGTTTAAACGGCACCAAAATGATATGTGTGCAATAATTTTGAGTCCAGGTTCGACTGGTCACGGGCGCCAAAATGATATGTGAGCAATAATTTTGAGTCCAGGTTCGACTGGTCACGGGCGCCAAAATGATATGTGAGTCATCACACGTCAGGTATTGACGCTATATAGACCGATCTCGTAAAGTGGAGTAAATTAAAATACATCTAATAAGAAACTAAAAATGAAGAGACAAATTTTAAAACAGAAGTAAATAAACATTTATTTATGCGATAACCATTACTAATATTTGATAAATTCAACAATTCCACAATGCATGTTTAATACTCCAGACCTCGTATCAACTCATCTAATTTTACAATCATGCCGCGGAACCAATATTTCAAATCATATACTGATAGATCTCCTTTATCAACATCTGCCTTGCGAGAGGCATACATTATACAATGGCATAATTAAATTTAATAAAACCTTTTTGTCACTCTTAACACTAGTCTTAATTAATGGGGAGAGAGGGTGAGAGCATATTGAACAAATTGACCTTCGTGCAAAATACATGTAAAGAAATTGCCTACCTCTGGCATCGTCGTCGACGGAAACTTGTCATTGGCGGGAATCGTACCCCTCCGCTCGGACTTCTCCGTGTCTCCTTGTCGCTCTCTCTAGCGACCACCTTTCCGCACTCACAAAATTCAACTCCTCTCCTCGATTTTCAAATTTTAAAAGTTTTTGTCTCTCTTCATCTCTCCCCCTCTCTCTTAGGCCCCCAGACTCTCATTGGTTCCGTAAATACATAACTCCGCCTTCCGGCTATCTAACTGGCCGAAGCCCCCCTTGAAATATCAGATATTTGAGCATTGTCTTTTTTGAGCAGAAAGTTCTCACGGACATTTTCCCATGTCCATCAGGAAGTTAATTGATTTCTCGGGTCAAGAGGTTCAACCCCTTTCGTCTAATATAGTACCTAGTGTTGACGTGAATACGAGAAGCTCCCTTTTTCACTCTCGAACTACGTCCGGTCCAGCTGTGTCTAAGGGAACGTTATATGAATTGTCTCGCTGTATGAGGGACCATCTTCTTAGATCCCCTTCCACTTTCAAAATAGCAATGTTATATTGGGAATTGAAAATTACAATATAACAGTCACGTCACCCACCCAAGTACTAACCGCGCCCGATGCTGCTTGACTTCGATGATCTAACGAGAACCGGTGTTTTCAGCACGGTAGGACCGTTGGCTCGTGTCTGTGTGTCTGCGTGTCTGTCTGTGCAACGTATGTATCATAAAATTTAGTAGGTAAGCCACTAGTGTATGACCCTAGTGCTGATTAGTTTTTGGTATGATTCAGGATAAA
Organism: Amaurobius ferox; assembly: GCA_951213105.1. Classification (NCBI taxonomy): domain Eukaryota; kingdom Metazoa; phylum Arthropoda; class Arachnida; order Araneae; family Amaurobiidae; genus Amaurobius; species Amaurobius ferox. The sequence continues at coordinate 93,962,401 of OX578142.1, read as the reverse complement.
ACAACTCGTCTTTTTTTTGCGAAATGACCCTCAAAAATTGCCTATATCCACTCTAGCTGAAAAACCAAATGATCGAATTTTACAAATTTTGATAAATAAATCACGTACGGGTTATTCTGGTGCTGATTAGATTTTGGTGCGATTCGGGAAAAAATAACCTGCCTTTTTTGCTAAATGGCCCGCAAATATCGTCAAAATCTAAAATAAAAAACTACGTATGATTAAATATATCAATTAAATGCTTGTTTTATACGTTATATTTAACGATGAACAGAATAAGACAAGGGCCATTACACTAGCACTAGCCGTTCTCAATATATTTTAGTTTTTACGCATTTTCTCTACTCCGTCTTTGAAAATAAGTTCAGTTACCAAATAAGAACGAAACTTGAATTAAAAGTCCAAATTCGATGTAATTTAAAATAATTATGACTGTTATTTTGTGTAATTAAACTCAATTTAATGAATTGTTGAAGAAACCAAGAGAACGTGAATATGAATCTGTGGGGAAAGTCATGTGCTGCTCACATCATATTTTTTATCTCAAAACCGATGGATAAGTTGTAAAAAATTCATGTATCAACGTAAAGCCGAAAAACCGACTTCCGGCTGCCTTAAACTAAAACAGTGATTCCCAACATATTTGCTTGCAAAAATCCTTGACACATTTCGTGAAGGCTCGCCATATCCCCTTTTGCGACACATATTAGGTTCTACAGGAGTAAATCACAAAATAGTAGGGATAATAAATAAGTAGTAGAGATAGTGAATAATAACTAAATCATAATTTTGAATTATATATTACAAAAGTATTTATTGCCTATTTATATTTATTAATTATTGTTAATAATAAAATCAGAAATATTTTTGTATTACATCTATCCTGTTAGTTGTAAACAAACATTGTGTATATCATTTTGTAATTATTTTGTGTTAATATAATTGTTGTTCATAAAATTGTTAACGAAAAACGAATTATATTTCATTATTTTATGATACATTCGCATTTTTATGTTATGTGATCTGATTAATAAATATATATTTTAACCTGGTTTGGAGTTTTTTTTTTATTGCTTCGCTTTTTTCAAATTTTATTTCTGGTAACCCTATAAGTTGTTGGTAAAAATGCTGGTAATGTTCATTACTGTCAACTGAATTGTCTGGCTACTACAAAAATTTCCCGCCCCAAATCAATTTCTTTTCCTAAGTAAAACTCTCGCTAATTAAATAATGACTATCACACGAATGTCAAACCAAGTTAAGCTTTTAAAACGCTTCATTAATTTATTAATAGATCGTGTTCAAACCTAAATTTCAATATTTTTTCTCAATTATAAAATATGTGGCAAGTTGTACTTTTTTTCATAAGTTTTTGCAAATTCGCTCGGAACCCTGGGTACAGTCTTGCAGAGCCCCAGTCATGGGCACCCATAGTGGAGGGCAGGAGGGACACTTGCTCCCACTCTGGACGTTTAAGGTCACAAAAGGGGACATTAATCTAATAGATGTTGTACATCTTATCTTTGAGTTTCCCCCCCCCCCACTTTCCCTGAAAAAGTTCCACAAAGCACCGGTTGAAAATCGCTGACCTAGATGATGAACTATCCAGCTACTGAGACGATTATATGTTCTTCAATAGCTGAAAAAGCCTCTACATTCTCCTCTTTCAAATTTCAGATCGAAAGGCAACTTCTCATCTGCCCGACCATCTCAGCTCGCTTATTATATACACGATAAGAACGTCTTGCAATTCTCGGCAAATTTGAACCATTGTCATAATAATATACGCAGACGGTCCCAGCTAACTAAATGATATTAATATCCATGAACCTTCTCTTATGCGACTTAATAATAAAATCTTTATTTCAAGCATATTAAGAAACTTTAAAACACGATAAATAAAACTTTACGCTTTTACTGAAACGCTTTTACATAAATGTTACTCAATGGCAGTAGCAAACTGAGAAATAGGTAAAGAGCGTCACGTTTCGCAGAATAAAAAATCTGATGTGGGCAGCACATGACTTTCCCTACAGACTTATATACGTGTTCTTTTTTTTTTAATTAAATTTTATTCACTTTTAATTCAATTTTCGTTCTCATTTGGTAACTGAACTTATTTTCAAAGGTGGCGTAAAGAAAATACGAAAAACTAAAATATCTCGAGAACGGCTAGTCCTAGTGTAATGGGGTTGGTCTTATTCTTTTTTTCGTTAAAAATTACGTATACAACAAGCATTTAGTGGATATATTTGAGCATACGTAGATTTTTATTTAAGATTTTGACGATTTTTGCGGGCCATTTTGCAAAAAAAGGCAGGTTATTGCTTTCCAAATCGTACCAAAATCTATTCAGCACCAGGGTGACCCACAAGCGGCTTATGTACACAATTTTGTGAAATGCGGTCCATTTGTTTTTCAGCTAGAGTGGATAGAGGCAATTTTTGCGGGCCATTCCGCAAAAAAAGGCAGGTTCTTTTATCCCGAATCGTACTAAAAACTAATCAGCACCAGGGTCACACCCAAGTCACTTACCTACTAAATTTTATGAAATTCGGTCTATTTTCGGTCTATTTCGGTCTAGTTAGAGTGGATACATATATTGCACAGACAGACAGACATACTCACAGACAAACAGATACACAAACACACACACAAACGTCACGCTAAAAATGGTTTTATCGTATTCTAGAAGTATCAAAACGTGTATAGATCCGTAGAAAACTCGAGTTGCGATTTTCGGTATGATTCCAATACTTTCCCTATACATTACTATGTATTGCAGGGAAAGTAAAAATAAACTAGATCACAACGTACAATGCAGCTCAAATAAAGATAAGTAAGCATACGCATTTTTAGGAAATTATTGCATTTCCTTCTGCAGCGTAACAGGATTAGACCAAATGAGCAACCAAATGAGCCCAGACTAAGCCCGTCAAACAGAAAATGATTAAACTACAGAATTCGGTATAGTAACATCACCTAGTGTGACTAAAGGGAAGTAAAATGAGAAAAAATATAAATCAAGGAGGAACTCGAGAAGTAAATAAGGAAAAATAAATAAAATACATTGTTCATGAACTCAAAGTGCAGAAAAAAAGCATAGCATAAATTGGACATGGTCATACCATTAATTAATTAGACATGGTCAAACTATTAATTAATTAGACGTGGTCCGGAGAAATATGGGGTCATTGACAAATCAATTACAAGATTACTGGGATTTTTATTGATAAGAAAAGCTATAAAAAATCCAAATAAAAAACTGCAGAGCCCTTTTGAATAATGGGGGGAAAAAGAAAAATCAACCGGTGACTAGTCATCCAACAATGATTAACGATTTGTCAAAAAGTATCTTCTTTCGTGAATGGGACGATCTAGATTAACAAGAATATCGCGTGCCTAAAGTGAGCATATTTAACCCTAGTTAATGCTTTTTTAATTGTATATGATTTTTCTGATACATTTGCTAGAAAAGCAGGCAATATCTTAAGAACGGTTCATGATAGCATTCTAAAGTTTATCTCAACCAATTTCAAATTAAAAATTACAAAGAAAATGATTGTTTATTTAACAGTATTCAAAGTCCTGATTTTAATAATTTTTAAACAATTTATTCGGAAATCGACAATATCTCGAGAGCCAGTACATACTAGCGTTCTAAAATTTGCATCATTTGTTTTCAAATAAAAAATTGCGTCTGAAATGATAAATTTTCATCATTATTGAAAATGCTGATATTTTAATACTTCTTTCAAAATTTTCTTCGAAAATTTACGGGTGTTACGAGCATTCAATGGCGTTTAAATTCAATAAGGTTCCAGTATTCGCTGATTGTAATAATAGTACCAAATTATATTTGAAACGCTTTATTCATTCGCGAGATATCGCGTCTACATGCATACTAACATGCATTCATACACATACTAACATATACACTGTAAAGAATTTTGCTGCGACAATCGGGAATCGAACCACGAATATTCGTACTGGCCAGCCGACGCTCTACCAATGAGCTACTGGGATGGAATTGCAAGCTCTTAACTTTTAAGTGGACTCTGCATTCTCCACCCTCTAATGTCAGATTGACGTGCAACTGACTATCTAACTGATCGCTGACTGTGTAACTGCAACACACATACCAACATGCACATACAGACATCCCATCAAAAGCGTTAAATTCGAGTTCATGCATGCTTGAAACGTGCACTTCAGTCGAAAACTCAAATTCGAATTTTCCATCCCTTCACAATACTTTTCCTATACATTATACTATGTATGTGGGGAAAGTAAAAAATTTAATATGGACAGCACATGACTTTCCCTGCAGATTCAAATTCATTTGTACTTTTATTTCATTATGTATAACATTGAGTTTAATTACCGAAAATATTATATCCTATATCTTAAGCAGAAAATATTATATATAAATACTTACAGAAAATAGTTTCTGATATTATATCCAATTTACCTTTTAAATGCGATTTCGTTTCACTCGGCAACTTAATTAACTTTACATTCTTCAGCTCCTCAAAATTCCAAAAAATAAAATATCTCGAGAACGGTTCATCCTACAGTCATGGGGTCAGTCTTATTCGCTTTGTTGTCAAAATTTACCTGAACAACATGTACTTAATTAATATATTTCAACAATTTTAGGTATTTATTTCAAATTTTCATTATCTTTGCCGGACATGTAGGGAAAAAGAGTCGGTTATATTTCTTCGAATCATATCAAAATCTAATCAGCATCAGGATAACGATCAAGGGACTTAACTACTAAGTTTTAAGAAATTTTATTAAATAGTGTTTTAAGTACAGTGAAAAATGTCTTTAATTCCTAAAACTTGAAAATTTATATATCTCGAGAATGCTAAGAGTAATGGGGTTAGTCTTATTCTTTTTGTTGTCAAAAGTTACGTATAAAACAAGCATTTAATCTATACATTTGAGTGTATCTTGTCCTTTAATTTAAATCGGGTATCTTTAGATTTGCGGGCTATTTCACAAAAGCAGGCATATTTTTTTTCTCCGAATTGAACCAAAATCTAACCAGCACCAGGGTAACCCACATGTGACTTATCTACCAAATTTTATGAAATTTGACCAATAAGTTAGAGTGGATGCACATGCATTGCAGAGACACACAAACACACACAGAGACACACAGGCACACACTCACAGACGTCAAGCTAAAAATAATTTTTCTAGAAGTTCCTAAACGTGTAGATCCGTCGAAAATTCGAGTTGCGATTTTCGCCATGATTCCAATACTTTCCCTATACATTACCATGTATCGCAGAGAAAGTAAAAATCTGATGTGGGCGGCGCATGACTTTCTCTGCAAACCCATATTCACGTTTTCTATATTTCTTCAATAATTCAATAAATTGAGTTTAAAATAACATCCATTCAATAAATTGAGTTACAAAATAACATCCATAATTATTTTAAATTACACTGAATTTGCGCTTTTAATTCAATTTCCAATTTCATTTGGTAACTAGACGTCACGCTAAAAATAGTTTTTCGTGTTCTATAGGTCCCAAAACATGTAGATCCGTCAAAAACTCGAGTTGCGATTTTCGACATGACTTCAATACTTTCCCTATACATTATACTATGTATGTATAGAAAGTAAAAATGGCATCCTCCCAAAAATATATAAAAATTGCATGCAGATATCTTTCTCCCCACGTCGCTAAGAAAAACAACTTTAAGTCGCACTTCCCCAAACTTGTAATACAACTCATGTTTCCTTCCGACCCTGCGCTTCTTTCAGATTATATTCATTTACGGATATTTTTGGAATACAAATTCCATGGTCAAACATGCGCGAAATAGCGTGGTATGCGAATATCAGTCAAATGAAATTGTAAACTGAAATAGAATTGCTGAATAGATTTCTCCCTAAGATATACTGGACTTAATATGGGATGAAAAAGCCTATATATATACACGAAGAGAGTTTTTTGATAAAAATCTTTCATAAGAGAAATTTTCACAATAAAAGGCAATATTCTTAACAGAAGCACTCAAGAATGCGTGACTTATTAAAAAAGATAAAAAAAAAACGTGAGGATATACTAATTAAAGACTTCAGTTAAAACAGGAAATTTATAAAAGATCCTTCTTATTTCATTTTCCAAGAACTATTAAGATTTTTTTTCCCTTTTGCACACTTATTTTGTAGTCATACGAATTTTCGGAAGAAATGGAAGTAATTTCTCCAGAACCGGAAGAGGAAATTCTTAGCGAACCCCTTTCAAAAAATTATGCTAAGGCCATATCAATTATCATATGAGCTATATGTAGCTAATCCTGAGAAATAGATGTTGCAAAGAAAATGGATTCCTTTTATTCGGAAGTAAGTTACATCTCTAGGCCGGAAATGGAAATTCTTTGTGGCTCATTAAAAATCCTTAGTTCATCTACCCTCACCAGAATTTGAGGCTATCAGTCATCATCTGAGAACTGTCTATATACGATTCTGAAAAGAGTAGATATTTGAAAAATATATTAAACCAGAAAGTGGAAAAGAACCGAGATTAAAAATCTCCTATGAATCTCCTTACTTCTAAAAGAACTTATATTGAATCCATTTCAGTCATCATCTAAAATCTATCTATTTTTAATTCAGATAAATAGATGCCTCAAGGAAAATGAAAATTTCTCTACTGGAAATTGAAAAAACTACAAACGGAAATTCTTAGTGAACCTTCTCTAGAATTCGCCCCATATCAGTCATTATTTTGTTTCTACATATCGCCAATCCTGAAAAAGAGAGTTTTCAAGGAGAATTTTTGAACCAGAAATGAGAAAAAGACCGAAAGTGACAATTCTTAGTGAATTCACTAACCCGTTCTAAAATTTTGCTCTAAATCCATGCCAGTCATTGTTTAAGCTTTGTCTATAATAGAGCACGCGAAATATATTCTTCAAAATAATGTTGGTAAAAAATAATTGTGCAGCAAAAATTTTTCCACCAAAAATAAATTATTATTTAATTCAAGTTTTGTTTCATGATATTTTTATATTGAATCCCGAACCATATCGCAAAACATAAATTGATACATTTTTAGAAAGCTAAAAGATTTATTCTTATTTTATTTCTAAATAAAACGAAATATCCAGCGGAGTTCACGTCTTAAATAAGCGCATCTATGTAAATAATGCAGTTAGCGATTCGCTACGTAAATAATGCAGATAGAGATTCGCTACATAAATAATGCAAATAGAAATTCTCTACGTAAATAATACAGATAGAGATTCGCTACGTAAGTAATGCAAATAGAAATTCGCTATGTAAATAACGCAGATAGAGATTCGCTACGTAAATACAGCAGACACTAGCTTCTTTCCAAAACGCCGTCTTTGAACAAATATCATTCCATCTCTCAGGTTTTTACGTGCTCAACAATGCTAGTTGTACAATGCAATTATAACGCCTATATAACTACACCACTGATCTTCAAAGCAATGAACACCCCCCCCCCCACCACACACACACACACACACCTCTTCAGGTCTGACATCATAAAGACGAACTTTATTTCTAGCGCTCGAATTGAATATCGTAATTTTCATGTACCCATATAAAACTTCATAAAGGATTCTTTCTTTCTTTTGACCCAGACCGTCCGACCTACCTGAAGGTGTAAGGTATCTGTTTGGACGGCCGGGACAGTGCCACCCAATCTAAACCGGAAATCTGTCGGAGCGGCATCCACAAGGACCGTACCTTCCTTTTCCTACCACCAGCCTCTCGGAAAGACATTCCGACTCACAGATTTAGCGTCCCAGTACTCCACGTTGACAAGGGGATAGTTTGGGCAGAGCCACGAATCGAACTTGGATCTTCCGAGTGCAAGCCTCGTGCCTTAACCACTGGGTTGTCCCTCCTCATGAAAATTTCGTAAATCGAATAATTAAACATATTTGAATACAAAGATATCACTCCATATTTACGCAAAAATTTAGAAAGTGTAAACTTTCAATTCGCCGATGCATTACATTTAAAATTAATTATTTTCAAATAGCCTAAAATACGCGTATTTTGAAGTGTTTGAAAAAATGGAATATAAAAGAAATGTCTTACGAATTCGGTTTAGAGCTCGTTGGGTAAAAACGTTTTTTGATCTTTCCGTTGGTATTAAGATGGAAACTATGTAACCCTCATTGTGCTGAATTTCGTAGCTGTTGGTCTTTCCGCTACACCACCAACAAACGGACAAACAAACAGACATTTTATTTTATTATTATACATTATATGGTACATCTATGCAAATAATTTTCTTTTTTAATAAGTGCATATGTACTTAATTTTTTTTCATATGTTCAGCGAATAAATATCTTTTACTTTTAATATATCCGTATATGCTTATCTATTTTCCATGTCAATAAAAAAATATCACAAAATATCGTTTCAATATGTCTTCTCTTCTGCCTAACTACAACGACATTATAAAAGGGTTGGTTTACATTATAGACCGGAAAATTTACATTACAAACCGATAGATTTACGTTACAGAGTGTTCTATTAGTTTAAAAATGCAATACTCACACATGTTGACTATTACCAAACTTTACTGTCTGGATTTCCCCGTTTCACCTGTAAGCATTTTCTTCGTTTCGTTTAAAAGTCCTCATGGAGAGCATTGTATTTCCCTCAGCATTATAGCTATTACTAGCCTATATCTATTAAAATATTCACCCATCCTCTCTTTGATTAAACCAAGAACGTGCAGTATTTTCAATTTTAATTTTAAAAAGTGATTTCCGCATTATAGATATCACTAGTGTTTTTAATTTTAATTTTAAAAAGTAATTTCCGCATTATGGATATCACTAGTGGTTTTAATTTTAATTTTAAAATGTCATTTCAGAATTATGGTTATCACTAGCCTATTTTTATTGAAACTTTCACCCATCCTCTCTTTTGATTAAACCAGAACGTGCTGTATTTTTAATTTTAATTTTAAAATGTCATTTCAAAATTATGCTTATCACTAGCCTATTTTTATTGAAACTTTCACACATCCTCTCTTTTGATTAAACCAGAACGTGCAGTGTTTTTAATTTTAATTTTAAAATCTCATTTCAGAATTATGGCTATCACTAGCCTATTTCTCCTGCAACTTTCACCCATCCTCTCTTTTGTTTAAACCAGGAACAGTGATGTTAATTTTAAATTGAAAACGTCATTTCAGAATTATGGCTATCACTAGCCTATATCTATAAAAACTTTTATCCATCCTCTCTTTTGATTAAACCAGGAACGTGCAGTGTTTTTAATTTTAATTTAAAAGCCATTTCAGTATTATGGTTATCACTAGCCCATTTCTATTAAAATTTTCACCCATCCTCTCTTTTAATTAAACCAGAACATACAGTGGTTTTAATTTTAATTTTAAAACGTCGTTTCAGAATTATGGCTATCACTAGCCTATTTCTATTGAAACTTTAACCCATTTTCTCTTTTTTTTAAACCAGGAACGTGCAGTTAATTTTAAATTTAATGTTAATTTTAAATTTAAAACGTCATTTCAACATTATGACTATCACTAGCCTATTTCTATAAAAACTTTCACCCATCCTCTCTTTTGATTAAACCAGAACTTACAGTGTTTTTAATTTTAATTTTAAAATGTCATTTCAGAATTATTTTTATCACTAGCCCATTTCTATTGAAACGTTCACCCATCCTCTCTTTTGATTAAACCAGAACTTACAGTGTTTTTAATTTTAATTTTAAAATGTCATTTCAGAATTATTTTTATCACTAGCCCATTTCTCTATTGAAACTTTCACCCATCCTCTCTTTTGTTTAAACCAAGAACGTGCAGTGATGTTAATTTTAAATTTAAAACGTTATTTCAGGATTATGGCTATCACTAGCCAATTTCTATTATAATTTTCACCCATCCTCCCTTTTAATTAAACCAGAACATACAATGGTTTTAATTTTAATTTTAAAACGTCATTTCAGAATTATGGCTATCACTAGCCCATTTCTATTGAAACTTTAACCCATCCTCTCTTTTGTTTAAAACAGAAAAGTGCAATGATTTTAATTTTAAATTTAAAACGTCATTTCAGCATATGGCTATCACTAGCCTATTTCTATTAAAATATTCATCCTTCCTCTCTTTTGATTAAACCAGGAACGTGTAATGTTTTTCTAATTTTACTTTTTAAAAGGCATTTTCTAAATTACATCTCTAAAATACAAACCTAAAAAATATTTGATTTAAAATAATTAACAATATTCTAAAAGTATTGTTTCGCGGTCTAAAATTAATTTAAACTCGACAAATGATTAATTAGTCTACAATTGTCAGAATGTTACATTTGTAATATTACAACTTAAAGCAAAAATGGCGAATGAAATCTACTATCATTATACTGTTTAAATGGAAATATTCACATTGTCATAACAACAACCCTCACGGTTTTCTAAATATATACAAAACTCAAAAATTCAATTTTGTTCATAGCATGAAGTTTTAACGACTTGCAGCTTTTTGCGTAGCTTAATTACCTTAAAATATTCACTTTCACGATCTATCAAAATATCTTTAGAAGGAAATTCCTTCATTAATGACAGAGTTCTGGAGAGAATACCTAATATGCTAAATCAGGTTTGGCGCATAGTAATTTTCTCATAGAATTCCTAAAATTGCGCAGCTGGTTCATTGCGTATCCCACAATTTCAGATTCTCAAGAACAGCCATCAAAATTCTGTATTACATTACTGCAAACTCTATCTCATCTTATTATGAATTTTCATGAACATTTTAGTAACCTAAAGCTTATATTTATTTTGACATTACCCGCTTTCATTTAACATGGCATTTAAAATGTGCTCTCCTTAAATGCAGTATGTCCATTCTTTTGATCTTCAATGTGTAATAATAAAATGTAATGCGCAACACTTTTCCCAAATCATATTCAAACAAAAATAAAGGTAAGAAAAACAAGAAAGATCAATCATGAATAAAGCATTGATTATGAAACACTTTCCAACTGAAATGCAGTTTTATTTAAACATCTCTAAAATGCGATATATAATTAAATTATCACAGTGTTACAGTAATTTATTATATTTGAAAACTTGAAACTTCATCCAAAAAATTGAACTTTACTCAAATGACGTCATAGAAATATAAATCGTCTCTCTCTCTATGTAAAAGCAATGAATATTTCATTCATATCACATTTAGTCCAGACTCCAGAGCTGAATAATTTTGCGTGAAACAAAATTCAGCAATTCTTATACAACTCATCTTACAATCACTTGTTTACATTCTGTATCCAGTAAAATTAAGCTTCGTTGTAGAAATAATCAAACTTTAATGATCATTTAAACTCAAAAATATTGTAATTGCGTTGGCGCAGAATATAGATGCACAGAAACTACGCAAAAATAAGGCGGTTTTAGGACGGATGCAACACTAAATATAAATTTAGAAGAACTTTCAAAATCCCGATTTTTACACTGGGAAAAAAGATGTATGTCATATTTTATTTTGAAGTAGGTCACGTGATCTCTTCATATAGATAATATGGGTTTCATTATTATTTTAATTTTTATTTAAAAAACTACCGAACATATTTTACTGAATTTTTCTTATATATTTTATGGGATAATTTGAATATTCCCTACAACTTTCTAATCAATTTGTGAATTTTAACATTGCTTAAAAAATGTTTGAAAAATTAGATCGCATAAGATTCAATGTATTTCACTTTTTCAACCTGGGTTCAATCCAAAACTAATTGGGTGATATTATTCATTTACATTCCCGTATGTTCCACAGATACTCTCAGCAACATACTAAAATTTCATTTTGATAAAGTCATTTTTGCGGCAGTTGTCGTGGGAACGGACAAACAGACAGACAGAATGAACAAAGTCATAAACACTTTTCAACTATGTTGGAAAATGTTAATAAAAAATAAAGGTATTCCTGTTATATCTTAGCGCACGCCAATCTCTTGTTTTCTTTCTCGTTTCAAATTGGTTGAACTGATTGGCTAGATTGTTCACCCTTAATCCAGGTCTTGGGTATACAGGGTGTCCCAAAAAGATTGAACCGCGCTTTAATTCTTTACCTGTTGGAGATAAGTGGGTAATGATAATTGCAAAAATGTTGAAAGTAAGGTAGGAAATAAGACTACGTTAATAAAATAGTCCTCCCACTAATTTTCAAAAAGTTACACTTTTTTAATTTTTATACGACCCCTTTAGATAAATTTGGTCAATCAGAACATTTTTATTTTTATTGCAACAAGATCAGTAAAAAATCCCTCATATCTGTATCTTTAAAATCAACTAAATGATGATAAAGGGGAAAATCTGACTTATGTCACTTTTACGTACCATGTGAAAGGCTGCTTCGTTAGTGAAAATAGGGATCATAAACAAATTGACGGTGGAAATTGTTTAGATAAGAAAAGTACTTGAAAGTACTTAATTATTGAAAAAGTACTTAGTTATTGAAAAGTACTTAAGGATCCGGAATTGCAACGACTGAATTTGCAAAAATGTCTCCTATGTATTATCATCCAGTTTTATCTTTTTTGTGATATGTGACAAATTTATATTTTTAACACTTTACAACAAAGTTGAAAAGTGTTTATGACTTTGTTCATTCTGTCTGTCTGTCTGTCTGTCTGTCTGTCTGTCCGTTAGCACGATAACTGCCGTAAAAATGACTTTATCAAAATGAAATTTTAGTATGTTGTTCAGACGGTCTGTAGGACCTATGGGAATATAAATAAATAATATCACCCAATTAGTTTTTTATTGAACCCGGGTTGAAAAAATGAAATACATTGAACCCTATGGGACCTAATTTTTCAAACATTTTTTAAGTAAATTTAAAATTCACGAATTGCTTCGAAATTTTTAGAAAATATTCACATTATCCCATAGAATATATAAAAAAAAATTCAGTAAAATATGTTAAGTAGTTTTTTAATTAAAAATTATTTAATATAGGGAAAAAAACAAATTCAATTAAATTCTGACTTTGGGATATCTTCCAGAAAGAAAAGAGAGATATATTATATAATAAATATCTCTCCATTTGTTTAAACGTTTTGCATATGGGAGTGGCTTCACATTTTAAAATAAATTTGGTAGATAACAATTTTTCATTTTTTTAAATTTTATAACTCTTCATGATAAATTTATTTGATGGCATTTTTAATGCACTTTCCTACGTCCTAGAGAGTTAAAATTTGGTACACAGCTTAAATTTGTTGAACATTTTATTCGACAAAAATTTGATGGATCTTTAAATATAGATCATACATTTTTTTCGAAATGGCCTGAAAATAATCCCCGTTCACTTCTATAAATCATTGTTGTAATATTGTTAAAAATTCTGATGTGGACAGCACATGTCTTTCCCTGCAGACTCATATTCGTTCTTTTTATTTATTTTTTCTATGACGTCATTTGAATTAATTTCAGTTGTTTTCGATGAAGTTTTTAAATATAATAAATTATCGCAGTATTATGATAGTTTTAAAAATATTACCGTGGAATGTATCGCTTTTCAGATATATTTAAACCAGGCAATTTTTATTTCAATGCCGTCATTTGAATGAAGTTCATGTTTTTCAATGAAGGTTTAATTTTTCAAATATAATAAATTAATGTAGTATTATGATAAGTTTTAAAATATTACCGAGGAATGTATTGCATTTTCGACTGTCTTAAATAAAATTGCATTGAAGTTGGAAAGTGTTTCATAATCAATGCTTTAAGCATGATTGATCTTTCTTGTTAATTTGATATATCGTCCCCATTCACAATGTTCAATTTTCAATTAAATATAACTCGCTCAATTTTAAAGATACAGATATGCGGCGTTTTTTAATGATCTTCTTGCATTAAAAATAAAAAATTTCTGATTGATCAAATTTGTCTAAGGGGGTCGTATAAAATTTAAAAAGTGTAACTTTTTGAAAATTAATGGGAGGACTATTTCATTAACGTAGTCTTATTTCCTACTTTACTTTCAACATTTTTGCAATTTACAGTGCCCACTTATCTCCAACAGGTAAAGAATTAAAGGGTGTTTCAATCTTTTTGGGACACCCTGTGTAATCCCCTTTGTATCTTCCTTAGCACCCATTCCTCTTTTGGACTTCGGGTTTATGGGTTCTCTTGTGCTGACGAAGAGGATTCAATGTATCCTCGAAACAGCTGTAAGCTATATTATCATTTAATTGTGCTTATATACTTTGCTCAAGTTTTTTTTTATCATAAAATGTATTTTATTTATTGTTTCGCTTATTTTTTTTTAAATAAAGATGTTACCATATTTAAGCACTTTTGACCGGCTAAAATTTGGATGAATATTAAATGAGTGAAGAAAGTGCAAACAAACATTTTGAGATAAAAGAAATTTTCGTATTTGAAACGCAAAATAAGATTCTCATTTCTGTTAAGGTAAAGAAATCTCACATTTTAAGACAAATTAAAAAAAGTTAAAAAAATCAAACATTTAACAAAATAAGTGTAATGCCAATACAACTTCTTAGTACATATCCCCTAAAGCCTTATAAACAAATAATGGTCTGCATGTGTATAAATATAGCTTTTAAAATGTCAAGTATTCATGTTTAAATGACGTTCGTGCATCGTATGAAGATTATTCACTAACATTCAAAATTTAAATAAAAGAAAACTTAACTGACATAATTAAAGATAAAAAAATAACTTATGTGGACAGTACATGACTTTCCTTATGTTTATATATAATTTTAACAATTTGGCGTCATTATCGTAAATTTAGCTTCATTTTTGCCAATTTGGCCCCACATTAAAAAGTCGTTAAGTTGGCAAAATGTCGCCAAATTAATCGGCAAGTGTTATATATTTGATAATACTTACTAATGTTCCTTTTTAGGTATTTTTAAATACATTTATTTGAAAAATGCACACTATCTCGAGAACGGTTCAAGCTAGCGTTCTAAAGCTCGTGTCATTCGTTTTGAATTAAACAAGAAAGATCAATCATGCTTAAAGCATTGATTAAGAAACACTTTCCAACTTCAATGCAATTTTATTTAAACATGTCTAAAATGTAATACATTCCTCGGTAATATTTTAAAACTTCTCCCAATAATACATTGATTTATTATAGTTGAAAACTTAAACATTCATCCAAAAAAATGAACTTCATTCAAATGACGGCATTGAAATATAAATTGCCTGGTTTAAACATCTCTAAAATGTGATATATTACTCGGTAACAATTTTAGAATTATCATAATACCACGATAATTTATTATATTTAAAAACTTCATCGAAAACAACTGAAATTCATTCAAATGACGTCATAGAAAAAATAACACGCCTGGCTCTCTCTAAAAAAGCAGCATTTCATTCATAAATAATTTCCCATTCATCACAATACTATAATAATTTATTTTATTTAAAAATTAAGACCATGGAGCTATAAGTAATTTAACTCTATGCTTAAAACTTCATCACAAAAAATCGTCCTTCTCTCGGTAAAGTCAGTGAATATTTCTTTCATATCAGCTATGCAGACTCCATGAGCTAAATTCTTTTGCATTAAAAAAAATACAGCAATTCCTATACAACTCATCCTACATATTTTGCTGTTTACATTTCACATAAGTGAAAAATAGGCTTCGTTAGAGAAATAATCAAAGTTGGATGCTCATTTAAACTCAAATATATTGTCATTGCGTTGTTTCAGTATGTAGATGCACAGAATTTAAGCGAAAATAAAGAGGTTTTACGACGAATACAACACTCAATATGAATTAAAAAGAACTTTAAAATGACGATTTTGAGACAAGATGGATGCCGTATTATATTTTGAAGTTGGTCACGTGATCGTTTCATATCATGGTCACGTGATCGCTTCATGTAAGAGGTGTAATTATTATTTTAATTTTTATTTAAAAAACTACTGAATATATTTCGCTGAATTTTTTTTATATATTTTATGGAACAATTTGAGTATTACCTAAAATTTTCGAAGCAATTTGTGAAATTTAAATCCGCTTAAAAAATGTTTGAAAAATTTGGTCCCATTGGGTTCAATGTATTTCATTTTTTCAACCCGGGTTCAATCCAAAACTAATTGGGTGATATTATTTATTTATATTCCCATAGGTCCAACAGACCGTCTGAACAACATTTTAAAATTTCATTTTGATTAAGTCATTTTTACGGCAGTTATCCTGCTAACGGACAGACAGACAGACAGACAGACAGAATGAACAAAGTCATAAACACTTTTCAACTTTGTTGTAAAGTGTTAAAAAAATACGTACAAAATGATTATTTATTTAACATTATTGATTGTTCTGATTTTGTCATGATTTTTTTTCTTTCAAAAATTCATTCGAAAATGTCGGGGTCTTCCGTACTTTCAATCGCATTTGAAATCGTACTTTCAATCGCATTTGAGTTCCAGTATTTGCTGATCTTAATAATCGCACCAAATTACGTTTCAAACGCTCAAATCACATCCGCAGACTCACTGACACACATACACACACACAGACATTACTGCAAAAGCGTTCGATTCAAGTTCAGAGTTGCTTGAAACGCGCTCTTCCGTAAAAAAATTCGAATTCGAATTTTGGACCCCGTCACAACATACTTTCCCTATACATTATGCCTTGTATGTAAGGAATGTAAAAATATGATTTAATCAAAAAATGTTCAAATTCATAATCATAAATTAGTACTTATTTCAACCACTAAAGACACTAAATTAATATAAAATCTTCGTATTAATACAGCATATAATAAAATTTAGGAGTTCACCGGTTTCGAAATCAAAAACAGTCCTCTTCTTTAGGACAAACAAGAAACGCAACCTCACTTATTCAAGCATATTCGGCATAAGCCGTAGAATAGCACCCGTGGCTGAAGACAGGATAAGAGCTTCTATATTGTTTTGAGATCCTATATTGCTTCGGAAACCATTTGGTTTCATCCTATTTGTTTTCACTTGTATTTCGAGGTTACGTTTCTTGACTGCCCTGAACAAGGAGACTTTATCTTCGAAACCATATGTCATAAAGTTTAATCTGTGCTGGCTGTTTCTACTATCCCTACAATACATGGTAATGTTTCGGGAAAATATTGGAATCGTGTCGAAAATCGCAACTCGAATTTTAGAGAGATCTACAGGTTTTGGGATCTCTAGAACAGGAAAAAACTATTTTTAGCGTGTCGTCAGTGTGTATCTGTGTCCATCTGCCTCTGTGCAATGCACATATTCACTCCAGCTAAAAAACTAATTGACCAAATTTCACAAAAGTTGGTAGATAAGTCATTGTGAGTTACCCTGGTGCTGATAAGATTTTGGTATGATTCAGAAAAGAACATCATGCTTTTTTTTTATTTATTTTTTTTTTGACATAGCAAGCAAAAAAATATATCCACTCTAGCTGAAGAACTCATTTATCAAATTTCACAAAATTTAGTAGATAAGTCACCTGTGAGAAACTCTGATGCTGATTAGGAATTTCATAGAGTTTCGTCCAGAACAGAACACCAGGCGCGAAGCGCCTTTAATCTCCAATCTCTAGGTGTGGTTCTTATCTTCATACTGTGACATTATTTCATTGGTCCATAGTTGGAGGTTCGAGGTTTTTGATTTACTGTTTTTAACACTTTACAACAAAGTTGAAAAGTGTTTATGACTTTGTTCATTCTGTCTGTCTGTCTGTCTGTCTGTCTGTCTGTCTGTCTGTCTGTCTGTCCGTTAGCACGATAACTGCCGTAAAAATGAGTTTATCAAAATGAAATTTTAGTATGTTGTTCAGACGGTCTGTAGGACCTATGGGAATATAAATAAATAATATCACCCAATTAGTTTTTTATTGAACCCGGGTTGAAAAAATGAAATACATTGAACCCTATGGGACCTAATTTTTCAAACATTTTTTAAGTAAATTTAAAATTCACGAATTGCTTCGAAATTTTTAGGAAATATTCACATTATCCCATAGAATATATAAAAAAAAATTCAGTAAAATATGTTAAGTAGTTTTTTAATTAAAAAAATTATTTAATATAGGGAAAAAAACAAATTCAATTAAATTCTGACTTTGGGATATCTTCCAGAAAGAAAAGAGAGAGATATTATATAATAAATATCTCTCCATTTGTTTAAACGTTTTGCATATGGGAGTGGCTTCATATTTTAAAATAAATTTGGTAGATAACAATTTTTCATTTTTTTTAAATTTTATATAACTCTTCATGATAAATTTAATTGATGGCATTTTAAATGCACTTTCCTACGTCCTAGAGAGTTAAAATTTGGTACACAGCTTAAATTTGTTGAACATTTTATTCGACAAAAATTTGATGGATCTTTAAATATAGATCATACATTTTTTTCGAAATGGCCTGAAAATAATCCCCGTTCACTTCTATAAATCATTGGTGTAATATTGTTAAAAATTCTGATGTGGACAGCACATGTCTTTCTCTGCAGACTCATATTCGTTCTCTTTATTTATTCAATGATAATTTGAGTTTATCTGCACAACATAAGTATTTTAAATGACATTGAATTTACACGTTAAACTTAAATTTGGTTCTCATTTGATAGCTGGACTTATTGTCAAAGGTGGCGTAGCGAAAACGCGAAAAAACTAGAATATCTCAAGAACGGCTAGTCCTAGAGTAATGGGGTTAGTCTTATTCTTTTTGTTGTCAAAAATCACATATAAAATAGGAATTTAATTGATATAATTGAGCCCACGTA
This sequence comes from Amaurobius ferox, assembly GCA_951213105.1. Lineage (NCBI taxonomy): Eukaryota > Metazoa > Arthropoda > Arachnida > Araneae > Amaurobiidae > Amaurobius > Amaurobius ferox. The sequence goes on along the minus strand of OX578142.1, from coordinate 93,943,619 downwards.
GGCTTTTAATTTTATATATAACGATTTTTGCTGGCCATTTCGCAAAAATAGCCCGTTCCTTTTTCCCGAATCTTAGTAGAATAACCTACAAAAGATTTATATACAAAATTTTGTTAAATTTGGTATATAAATAACTTGTAGGTTATTGAAATATTATACTCCAAATTTTGTTAAATTTGGTTCATTAGTTTTTAGCTAGAGTGGATAAAGGCAATTTCTGCGGCCATTTCGCAAAGAAGGCAGATTCTTTTATTACGAATCGTACTATAATCTAATGAACATCAGGATTTCCCACAAAAAACATACCTACCAAATTGTATGAAATTCGGTCCATTAGTTTTTCAATTAGAGTGGATGTAATATCCACACAGACACACAGAAACATACACAGATACACCCTTACACACACAGACGTCTTCCTAAAAGTAGTTTTTTCGTGTTCTAGAAGTCCCAAAACGTGTAGATCCTTTGAAAATTCGAGTTCCGATCTTCGGCACGATTCCAATACTTTGAGTACATACACATACACATATATATTATCTGTGTATTATCTGTGTATCTAAATTCCGTGCCTATGCAATTACAATAGTTGTGATTTTAAATGATCCCTAAACTTTTATTATTTCTTCAAGGAAGCCTAATTTTAACATATGCAGAATGCAAATATCTCAAGCGATTGTAAGATGAATTACATAAGAATTGCTGAATTTTTTTCACACAAAATTATTTAGCTCTGGAGTCTGGAATACAAGTTATATGAATGAAATATTCATTGATTTTGCATAAAGAATCAGATGATTTATATTTCGATACAGTTTTAAATATTTAAGTATAATAAATTACTGTAGTACTGTGATAATGTAAAAGATATTACCACTGAATGAATCACATTTTAGAAATTTTTAAATGAAATTACATTTCAGTTGGAAAGTGTTTCATAATCAATGCTTATGCATGATTGATCTTTCTTGTCGAATTATACGCTAATCACTGTTTAAACTAAATTCTTGTATAATGATCATTAGTGGAATTATTGTATTTTTAACACTTTACAACAAAGTTGAAAAGTGTTTATGACTTTGTTCATTCTGTCTGTCTGTCTGTCTGTCTGTCTGTCTGTCTGTCTGTCTGTCTGTCTGTCCGTTAGCACGATAACTGCCGTAAAAATGACTTAATCAAAATGAAATTTTAGTATGTTGTTCAGACGGTCTATAGGACCTATGGGAATATAAATGAATAATATCACCCAATTAGTTTTGGATTGAACCCGGGTTGAAAAAATGGAATACATTGAGCCCTATGGGATCTAATTTTTCAAGCATTTTTCAAGCGGATTTAAAATTCACAAATTGCTTCGAAAATTTTAGGCAATATTCAAATTGTTCCATAAAATATATAAAAAAAAATTCAGCGAAATATATTCAGTTGTTTTTTAAATAAAAATTAAAATAATAATAACACCTCTTATATTAAGCGATCACGTGTCCATGATATGAAACGATCACATGACCCACTTCAAAATGATATATGGCATCCATCTTGTGTCAAAATCGTGATTTTTAAAGTTCTTTTTAATTCATATTGAGTGTTGTATCCGTCCTAAAATTACTTTATTTTTGACTAAATTCTGTGCATCTACATACTGAAACAACGCAATGACAATATATTTCAGTTTAAATGCTCTTCCAAATTTGAATATTTCTACTATTAAGCCTATTTTTCACCTATGTAAAATGTAAACAGCAAAATATGTAGAATGAGTTGTATTAGAATCGCTGTAATTCTTTAACACAAAATCATTTAGTCCATGGAGTCTGCTTAGCTGATATGAATTCATTGATTTTAGAAAGAGAAGGACGATATTTTTCGATGAAGTTTTACGCATAGAGCTTACTTACTTGCAGCTCAATGGTCTTAATTTTTAAATAAAATAAATTGTTATAGTATTGTGATGAATGACATGAATGGGGGAATTATTTATGAATGAAATGTAGCTTTTATAGAGAGAGCCAGGCGTGTTATTTTTTTATGACGTCATTTGAATGGATTTCAGTTGTTTTCGATGAAGTTTTCAAATATAATAAATTATCGTAGTATTATGATAATTCTAAAATTATTACCGAGGAATGTATAACATTTAAGAGATGTTTAAACCAGGCAATTTATACTTTAATGCCGTCATTTGAATGAAGTTAATTTTTTTCGATGAAGGTTTAAAGCTTCAAATATAATAAATTAATGTAGTATTGTGATAAGTTTTAAAATATTACCGAGGAATGTATTGCATTTTAGACATGTTTAAATAAAATTGCATTGAAGTTGGAAAGTGTTTCATAATCAATGCTTTAAGCATGATTGATCTTTTTATTATTTGTCCTAGCTCCTAGTGTGGCAGTTTGTTGCACATTAAGAGTTTAAGCAGTTTGGGGGGGTTGATGCAGATCTGAGGGTAACCTAGCATTTTAGCAGTTTATGATTTTAAACATTTTGTAGAAAACCAAAGATCGCGAGTTTTTTTTTAATATCAACTGATTAAGGTGGGACGTTCCTAGTACCGAATATCAAAGTTAAGTACCGAGCGGAGTCTCTTACGAGATTTAGCTTTGCGATGATCATAATCATGCAGATTAAATAATAGTTCATTTGGGACAGATGGCAGATTTCTGTAGAATTTAAGCGCTAGCTTTTTGATTTGGGCTCTAACAGTTTTTATTTTGAAGTCTTTCCTAATTACCGAGTTTCTTAAGTATCTAGGGGCTTTCCTTATAATCCTTAGGGTTTTGTTTTGTCTTGTCTCTAATAAGTCTATGGTAGTTTTACAGGCATATCCCCATACGGGTGCTGCATACAGCATTCCCGGGCAGATGACCGATTTATAAATTAGGAGTTTATTTTGATAACTTAGATTTCCGTTTCCTATCATTGGGTATAAGGCTCCTATGGTTATATACGCTTTTTTGATTATGTTCGTTACGTGCAGTTTCCAAGTTAGGTGGGAGTCTATCAATTCACCTAGGTATTTAGTAGATTTTTCCGCTTTTAGGGCATGGTTGTTTATGTACAGAGGAGGCGGAGGTTTACGTTTTCTTGAGAAATAAATCCAATGACATTTATTGGGATTTAATTTTATTCGCTATTTTTCCAGCCATGTTTGGAGTATGTCTAAGTGTTGTTGTAGCTGTCTGTGCATTACTGAGACGTAAGGGTGTTTTGCAAGTATCGCGCTGTCGTCTGCATAGAGTGCCAGCTCCGTGTCTGGGGTCCTGGGAATGTCATTTAGATATATGTTAAAGAGTGTCGGGCCCAGGATGGATCCTTGCGGTACACTACTTTTAATGAGCTTGGGTGTAGATAAGTTATTTTTTACTCTGACTTGAAAGTGTCTGTTATTTAGGTATGAAATTAAAAGTTTGACAAGTGCGTCAGGGACTTTTAGAGTGATCAATTTGTAAGCTAATCAACAGTGCCACACTTTATCAAAGGCTTTTTGGATGTCAAGAAAAATCGCAGCTGTGGGTGTCTTATTATTAAAACCAGAAGAAATGTACTCTACCACTCTCAGCAATTGATGAGTGGTGGAGTGTTTTGGCCGAAATCCAAACTGCTCCGGAATGATAATGTCATTCTCACTAAGGTGCGTGTTCAGTCTCTTAAGAATTATTTTCTCAGTAATTTTACCAAGTGTCGGCAACAAACTGATTGGTCTGTAGTTGGCTGGAATTAAGGCATCCTCACCAGGTTTATGGATCGCTATAATTATCGCTTCCTTCCATTCTTTGGGGAAATAATTTAGTTCTAGTATTTTATTTATTAAGATGGTCAAGTAAAATATTATATTTAAGGGTAGGTTTTTTACCGCGATATTCCTGATTTTGTCGTGCCCTGGGCTTTTACGGTTTTTAAGGTTTTTGATAATCTCTACTATTTCTTGCGGGGTGGCTGGGTTAATCTCAGCCGTGACCGGGGAGTTCCTGAAATTGTTTAGAGTTTGTCTAACCATTCTTAGGGTGTCCTGACACATTAGATAGTGGTTTGGTTCAAATTGCTTTTCGTAATGCCTAGCAAGCGCCTCTGCCTTTTCTTCGTCTGAGTACGCAATATTAGCGCCATCTATTAGTGGCGGGAGTTTAATTTGAGGTTTTCTGAGTCTTTTAGCGAATTGCCAGAGCGATACGTCTTCCTGGCTAAGGGATTCGATTAATTCTTTATACTGTTGCTGCTTTTCTGCGACAATTTTTTCACTGACTTTACACGTGAGTCTATTAAGCTCCCTTTTAAGGGTAGGGTCTCTGTTAGCCTGCCATGTCTTACGCATTCTATTTCTCTGTTTAACTAACTGTTTGACATGGTGGGAAAGTGTTGGCATTTTTGATGACTCACGATGTGTTGTGGCAGATGCAATAGCTCTCCTGATTTCTGTTGTGAGTGTGTGCGTGGCAGAGTCAATATCCGCCGTGCTCATAATGTTGGGTACTGCTAAATGCGGCTCGAAAAGTGCTCTTTTGAAAACGTTCCAGTTCACCCTCTCTTGTCCCAGAGAGGCTGGAAGGGGAGTGTTCAAATCGAATGTCACCAGTACCGGTAGATGATCCGAGTCGAATTCATCCAGGGTATCAATTGTGTGAGCGTATTCTATGTTTCTCGTTAGGACAAAGTCTATGAATGAGCCATTGGCACCTGACAAGCAGGTTGGTCTCGACGGTGCAATGATGTCAGTGTTTGTTTTGTTTAGCAATCTATGTATCTGTGTACCGCGTGTGTTGGCTCTCCTGCTGCCCCACGCTCGGTGGTGTGCATTGAAGTCGCCCGCGAGTATTGTGTTTGGATATCGCGAGAAAAGCAGTTCCAGCTGCGCAGCTACATTTATACCACTCATGTTTTTGACATATATTGAAGTTAGGATAAATGGGTTTATATTATTTATTTTAATTTTTATACTAGTATTTTCTATACCTTGAAGATTTATGTTGTTTATTTCCTCGTGGGGAATATTACTTTTAATATATATTGCTGTTCCTCCATGGGGATTTCTAGCAGTTATATTTGAGCTAAGGGTATGATAGCTATTATAGTTTGCTATATTTAGTTTTTTGTTTTCTCTAACTTTAGTTTCCTGGATTAGCAGGGCATCTACATCATTTTCATTTACGTAGCTCCTAAGTTCATTTATTCTTGGAGATATGCCGTTCGCATTCCAAAATATTATTTTAAAACTTTCTTTTTGGGACCTATTCATGGCGGGTTTGTTTCTCACTGTTTTTATTAAATTCCGCGATTAATTTAAAAGCCTCAAAGACCATTTGCATTGGATCGCTCTTTTTTTGAATTAACTCAGCGAGCTGCATCAACAGATGTTTTATATCGTCTAGGTTGAACATACTGATAAATCCTCTGACGAGGTTGAGGATTTCATCCATCTTTTCATCATTGGATTTATCAGCAAGTTCAGTCTCAGCTTCCATTTCCTCAGTCTCAGCTACAATTTCCTCAGCCTCAACCGCGGTTTGATCTGTTTTGTGAGTATCCTTTTGGACCTCGGTTTGCCCACAGTGACCAGCATATGATGCCGCAGTGACGTCATAAGCGGGTTGTGAGACGTCACAGCGACTAGCAAATGACGTCGATATGCCCATCCTCGGTGACATCACAACATGACCTCATTGAAACGTTATGGTATGGCAGGTGGTCACATTGTGACGTCCTGGTGCTGTCGCAATGCGGTCACATTTATGACCAGGTCAAAATATGACGACGCAGTGCGGTGGAATCGTGACTCCGTCACATTGTGACGTCCTCATAACAATACATTGCGGTCCCATATGTGACCAGGTAACATTGTGATGTCATGCTGACGGTATATTGAGGTCACAATTATGACGTAGTCAGATTGTGACGTCTTGATGACGGCGCAAAGAGGCTACAGATGTGACTGAGTCACATTGTGAAGACACGGTGACGGCATTTTGTGGTCATAACGTGACGGGTCACCTGTATTGCGACGCAGTACGGACACAATCATGACGTAGTTGCAATGTGACGTCCTAATTACACCGCATTGTGGTCACAGTCGTGGCTGAGTAACATCGAGATATCACGATGACGGCCCTTGGCGGTCACAACAGTGATCGAGCGTCATGGTGACTGCTCATTGCGGTCACAATTGAGACGTGATTACATTGTGACGTCCTGATAACGGTGCAACGGCACTCTGTGGTCACAACGTAGTGCGGTCACATACTGTTTCCTATATCTCCCATATAGCAGTTCTCTGAACTTCACCTGTTTTCAATGCCATCCAAATCCCTTGGAAATGTCACTGGTATCATCTATGGTATAATTTGGAAATATAATATTTGCCCTATTTTGCAAAATAGCCCGCAAAAATTGCCAAAATCTACCATAAAAGACAAATGTATCAATTCCGACTTGTTTTATACGTAATGTTTGTCGTCGAAAAGAATAAGACCAACCCCATAACTCAAGAACTAACCGTTCTCGAGATATTTTAGTTTTCCCTGTTTTCATCACGTCACCTTTGAAAATACGTCCAGTCCCCAAATGAACACGAGAATTGAAGCAAAATTACAAATTCAGTATAATTTGAAATAATTGTCCGTGTTTTAAACAATTAAACTCAAATTAATGAATTAAAAAACAAAAATAAAGAGAAAATGAATTTGAGTCTGTAGGGAAAGTCATATGCTGCTCACATCAGATTTTTAATTTAGCTTTGTCAGTAGCAGTTTTTCAGAGTCTTTTAACACTTTCCAACACAGTTGAAAAGTGTTTATGACTTTGTTCATTCTGTCTGTCTGTCCGTTCGCGCGATAACTGCTGTAGAAAATGACTTCATCAAAATGAAATTTTAGTATGTTGTTGAGATGGTATTTATTAAGCGAAGTTAAAATTCACAAATTGCTTCGAAAATTTTAGAAAATATTCAAATTACCCCATAAAATACATAAAAAAAATTACCAAAATATGTTCGGTAGTTTTCTACATAAAAATTAAAATAAGAATTACATCCATATTATATGAAAAGATCACCTGACCCACTTAAAAATAAAATATGGCATCCATCTTTTTTTCCAGCGTCAAAATCGTGATTTTTAAAGTTCTTTTACATTTCTATTTAGTGTTGCATCCGTCCTAAAACCGCTTTATTTTTGCGTATTTTCTGTGCATCTATGCTCTGTGCCAAGGCATTTACAATATTATTGAGTTTAAATGATCATCTAACTTTGATTATTTCTACAACAAAGCCTAATTTTAATTGATGCAAAATGTAAACAAGGGATTGTAAGATGAGGTGTATAAGAATTGCTGATTTTTTTTCACGCAAAATTATTTAACTCTGGAGTCTGGAATATAGGTGATATCAATGAAATATTAATTGCTTTCACATAGAGAGCCAGAAGATTTATATTTCGATGACGTCATTTGAATAAAGTTCGTTTTTTTCTATGAAGTTTAAACTTTTCAAATATAATAAATTACTGTAGTACTGTGATAATTTAAAATATATCAGTGCTGAATGTATCGCATTTTAGATATATTTAAATAAAATTGCATTTCAGTTAGAAAGTGTTTCACAATCAATGCTTTATGCATAATTGATCTCTCTAGTTTTATTCTCAGGACACATTCAATTCTGTGCATGAACTTTACCATATATGTTCAATTCATTCAACCCTATTCAACTGATATTCAGCATATTAGTAGCTCTGTTATTTATAATATATCTATTTCGTAATTGGACTAGTAATTAAGCCTGTCGAAGACAGGGAAACTAACACTCAGACTACAACTTTTTCAGTACCCTTTGTTTTGTTTAACAATGTATGGTGTTTGGTGTCGAAAACATTTGTCTCAATTAAAAATTGGCCCAGCTAAATTCTGTACCATGGTCGAGTTTCAGCCCTTTGTGTACTTGATGGGGTGGTTTTGGGAGTATTCTAAGGAACTATACACCTCCTCCACCCCTCGTTCCCTTCCACTCAAACTGTTACTGTAAGCCCTCGAGTCAGTCGAGTGGTCTGGGTTTTCAGCCTCCTCCACCCCACCCCACCTCTACACTCTTTGCCAACTCCGGGAGGAAAATAAATAAATTGGCTGCGTTAGATTCGGTCCAGTGACTAATACTTTCTTTCCTTCGACTCAAACCATCCGACTTACCCGAAAGTTTAAGATATCTGTTTGGACGACCGAGACAGTGCCACCCAATTTTGAACGGAACCCAGTGAGGGAGACATCCACAGGGACCATACCTTCCTTCCTCTACCACCAACCTCTCGGAAGGACTTTCAGACCCACATATCTAACGTGCCCGTACTCCGTGGGAACATGGAGATAGTTTAGGCAGAACCGGGAATTGAACTCGAGTCTTCCGAGTGCAATCTCCTAACCAATGGATTGTCGCGTCCCCAGTAGTCAATACTATAATTGTGTAAAAAATCGGCCTTGTACGTCACCGGGGGGCTTCTGAAATGTCCGAAAACCCCATTTTCTCCGCCCATGAGGGAAAAATTAAAAACCCAGTTTCGTTAAGTTCTGACGAATGGTCAAGTTTCAACAGAGTATGCAAAGATTCAGCCTTTTGGGTGACCAGGGACCTTCTGAAGGGTATAAAAAGGATTTCGAAACCCCTCCAATTTTCCTCGGTCAATCGAAAATCGGGCTTCGTTAAGTTTTATACTGTAGTCAATACTGTAAGTGTACTATATCAGCTAGTACTAAAGGTCAGTACTATACAGTCGATACTATAAATGATGATTCGGCCTTCTAGGTCAACAAAAGGATTTTTGAATGGTCTGGAGTGACTTTGTCGCCCTTTTTTCGCCGTAAATAGAAAATCCGTCTTCGTTAGATTCTGCACCGTGATCGATACTATAACTGCGCAAATATTCAACTTCCTAAGTCACCAGGGGCATCTAGAGGGTCGGGAGCTGTAAAGATTTTTCGAAACCCTCCATATTGTATGCTCTCAGGGGAAAATGGAAAAAGCGGCTCCGTTAGGTTCTGTCCCGTAGGTGATGCCATAAATTTGCAAAGATTCAGTCTTTCAGGTCACCGAGGGGGGAGAAGAGAGCTTCTGGGGGTTCTTCTAAAATACAATAACACATAGACAGTTATATATAGTGATTTGATTTTAATAATTAAAATTCAAAATAGTGGAATATCACGAAAACGGTCCATGGAACGAAATTATAATTAGCAATTGATATATCATTGCATTCATAATTGATTCAAATACGGTTTTCAAAGAAATTTCAAATGAAATGATTTGAAAAGACACAGACTTGTAACTCGATAGCCAGCGAATTTATCGGCTGCCTTTTCATCCGCAAAAATCAAAAATGATATAGTTTCTACAGTTTGGATAATCTCAAAAGAAGAATACCGAAATATTGAAATATTAAATTCCGATATTTCTCTTTTTATTGAAGCGTAGCGTAAAAGATAATATATTTTGGTATGCATCATCGATGAAGAAAAATGCATGCTAGTTATTTATTAAGGTGGGCTATAATTGAAAACTTGCAAATCCTTTTGTTTGTAAATGGAAATTTCAACAATACAAAGCATTGTCTGCATGGTCATTGCATTGTCACTATAACAATGAATAGATGATTTTTATGAAGGAGCCTTCATATCGTGTCAAGCAATATATGTACACTTACTTCATAGTCGACAGAATTATGAAGCTTTTATATACTCTTTTACACACTTATTTGGCAGTCATGAGAATTTCTGAAAACCCGGAAATGACATCTTCAGAAATCGACGTGAAAGTCCTTAATAAACTCCTCTGCCCCCTTCCCCGAAAAAAAATTCTATGCTGAATTGATATCAGAGTTATCATCTAAGCCAATCCTGAGAAACTCTAGCCAATCCCGAGAAACAGATGCTTCATTTTTTTAACCAGGAGTGGAGGGGGAAGGACAAAAAGTGGAAATTCTGAGTAAAAAGTCGATGCTGAGTCCCTATCACTCATCATCTGATCTCTACATGTAGCCTATCCTAAAAAATAGATGCTGCAAAGAAAATACAAAATTTTAATCGGATGTGCCATCGTTAGAACCGAAAAACGAAATCTTTATGAACACCCTATCCTCTCTTGTATCCTACCAATGTCAGTCATCATCTAAGCTCTATAACCCATCCTGAGAAATAGATGTTTCAAAGAAAAATTTTTAATCCGATAGTGTAAGAAACCGGAAATGAAATTCTTTCATAGTACCATCTTCAAAATTTTATTCTAAATTCATATCAGTCATGTAAGCTCTATCTATAGCTAATTTTAAGGAACAGATGTAGTATAATCCCTTTTTTTATATTTGACGAATTTATGTGAGGTTCTGGCAATCCGTGCTATGATTTGAAGAACATTCCATTCTGACAACTCTTTCCGTGTCTTTTTTCGCCTTTTGCCGCCAAGGTAAAAATCGCAGCATTCCATTCTAGCAATCATTTCCGCGTCTTTTGTCGCCCTTTCGTCGCCAAGGTAAAAATCGCCCTTTTGTCGCCGTTTCTGCAACAGTTAATCTTTAGCAATTTAAACATAGGCCTACGTCCTCTTCGCTGGCTTAACTCGCTACGCTAGCCCGCAAAAACATCACAAAATCCGGTCCCGCTGTCTGCCGGAGGTCGCACGTAACAACAGCTGTTTGTGCAACAGTTGTTCTGTGGATCATAGAGCACAACATGAAAATCAGAAGAAAAAATTATTTTTACCTTGGCGGCAAAAGGGCGACAAAGGACGGCAAAAGGGCGACAAAGGACGGCAAAAGGACGGCAAAAGGGCGACAAAGGACGGTAAAAGGGCGACCAAAGACCACAAAAGGGCGACAAAGGACGGCAAAAGGGCGACAAAGGACGGCAAAAGGGCGACAAAGGACGGCAAAAGGGCGATAAAGGACGGCAAAAGGGCGATAAAGGACGGTAAAAGGGTGACCAAAGACCACAAAAGGGCGACAAAAAACACGGAAAGGGTTTCCAAAATGGAATGTTGCGATTTTTACCTTGGCGACAAAAGAGCGATGAAAGACAACGAAATGGCGACAAAAGACGAAGACTGGGTCGCCAGAATAGAATGTTCCCCAAATTATATCAGGTATATGCCAGAATCTCACCTAAAGTCGCCAAGAATGAAAAGGGGATTATACTACATCTGTACCAATTTTGTGAAATAGATGGTTTAAATAAAATGAAAATGTTTGAGCTGGAAATGGAAAAAGAACCGAATGTGGACGTCTTTAGTGCGGAATTCAATGAAAATCCTTCGGAATTTAAAGCTGAATCTGAGTGTGTCATTTTCTGTTTTTTTTCCGGAAATTCGTATAAATGTACGAAATAAGTATACGAAAGGAAATAAAAGTGCTTTAGTAATTTGTGTCTAAAATTAAGTATTCCCATCATTCGCCACCATATGGTGGCTCCTCCATAAATTTCTTGTTAATTTTGCTTTGTTTATAGGAGAATAGTTATTTTAGGAGCGCAAACCTTTTAGGCGGACAAATGGAAGTGAGTCTAACTTTATGAATCTCTTTAAATGGCTTAACATAATATCAGAAAAACTATAATTGCAAAATGAAAGTAATCCACAATTTTTAGTAATATGGAATTTTAATATCATTAAAATATATCAATGCGGATACCCCCCTTATATTTTCTTAAAATTTTTGACTCGAATATTTCAAAACATAATTTTCTATCAGAAAATAAGAGCCAGAAATCTTCACTTCTTCAATAAAAGCAAACTTTTTATCCTCTGAAAGATATTTTGGAACATATTCTTCCTCCTTATCTCACACTGAAACCATACCATTAAAAACGTTAATGTATTTCTACAGCTTACCAAGAAATCCCTGAACTCCTACATTCCTTACCGGAAGACAAGAAGCTTTTGAAAACTTGTACGGACATTTCCTTTAGATTCGCTACATAAATTTAAGCACATAGATTTAAGAGCGCATGCCTAACGCAAAAGTCTTCAGGCAATATTTTATGATTTTATTTCTCTTTTAAATTCCCGCTTACACATTGAAATGTTTTACTGTCCTCCTAAAACCTTTCAATTAAAATTGGGGAAACTTTGAGGTTTAACCACATTTATGCGATTCCTAAAAATATATTAATTCATATTTTATCTTCAGCTAAATTTGTTCTTTAAAAAACTTCCGCAAACTTTTATTTTAAATATTCTCAAACTTTCTTTTTCTTTTACGTTAATAGCACGCTAAATCACTACAACCCTTTTGTATAATTATACGAACTTTCATTCATTAATTATTCATTTTAAAGTCAGGTATCATTCTTTTTTCGGAGTTGGTATTACCTTTGTTAAGACTATAAATTGAACTAAATTACAGATTTGTTTATAACAACTGATTTCAAATGCATTATAACGATCATCAAAAACGTATTACAGTAATTCATATTTACTTCATATTACCTCTCTTTGTCTGTATTTTTTTTTCATCTTTGACGGGCTCGCTCTCAGCTTCCAGAACACGCAGAGAGCTAAATCTCGGCACACAGTTTCATCTCCCGGAACATTTTCATCTATCAAAGTTTCACGCCATTACGTCACGTCTTTATGTCATTTACGTAAGTCATGACTATGTTTTTGCCCTTTTCGTGCCATTTTTTTGCAAATTCCGGTTCAGTTTTCTCCCATAAAATACGTATTTTTCTGGTTCTAAGATACCCATCCATGTATAATGCTACATAAACTTGTACATGGGCTACGTCGCAAAATAAATTTAATTAAAAGTAAAAAATAAATTAAATAAAAAGTAAAACATAATAAAGGAAAAAAATGTTTTCAAAGTTCTCCCCTTATCCAATAGTGACGAATGAAAAAATATAAAATAAGTTTTAATCACACACGAAATTAAACCAAATTGAGGGTGTAGAAAGATTCACTTTAAACAAAAGTGTATAATAAATAATAATATTTAAATAAAATTAAAAATAATAATTATTATTATTATTATAATTATAATAAAATTAAAAATAATAATAATAATAAAAAAATTATATTGTCATGTTAATACTATATAAATCTTATCATTATCCAAAATTGATATTATGCAAAATTGTCGAAAGAAAATGGGGATCAAATTTAATTCAATACAATAATATAAAACTTATCCAAAATTGATATCCTGCAAAATTATTAAAACTATTCCATCTGCCTACACCCTCATTTCCCTTCAACAATTGTGCATAAAATCAATTGAAATAATACTCGAATGCCCGGCGTTTCAGATGTCGTAAATAAACGCCCGATACTTAAATTATACGTTTACAGATAAACACTACTCGATTTTCTTCACATCTTAAGCTGTCGCCAAATCCCCCCCCCACACACACACACGCTATCCGCAAAGCAAAAACAATGCACGCTCTTCACAAAACAAAAATATACCCGCTCTCGGCAAAGCAAAAATAAACACTCTTTCCACAAAGTAAAAAAACGAAGATTCAAAACTTCTAGAACAAAAACTTAGCAGTAGATATTAACGGTAGCTGTTAGGTGGTAACATCTGTATCTGAAGATTAGCTGCTCTTAGACTTTAAAAATCCGTTAAAAATCAAATTAAAAATTTGGAAAAGGGCCTTCGAGGCGCATTAATTCAGGTATAGATGCTACTGTGTACTGCATCGCGAACAAACAAACGGGCAGATTCTTCCTTTTATTATTATAGATTGTGGGGAATTGAATCTGCATATACCTTCAATTCAGTTCAATTTCACGTAAGATTTCTTTTCTACTTTTCCATGCGCCACTATTATATAAGGGAGGGCATTAAAAAACGTGTTCTTTTTTTTTTCATAATTTATTACGAATATGCTTTTCTTTCTTCAAGGACGGTATATTGCCAAAATATAGAATGCTCTGTAGTTATGGAATTTATCGGGTAAACTGCATAAACATTTATCGTTTTTGCATTTTGTATAATAAAACAGAGTATTAAATTTTATGGCAATGTGTGCAGTGTGTTCTTGAGTTTCAATGGCCATGCCTCAAAGATATACACATGCGCACATGTGTGCCTACATACACATAGACGCACACAGAAGACTACTCCACAAAAGGTAGTTAATGCATGCTCATTAAGTATTTTACGAATGGCAATTCAATTATCGAAATCTCATATTTTCGGAGAAACAATACAATGCTCTATAGGGTCATGTCCCCAGTTATGGCCGCTAGAGGTAAAAACGCAATTATTGTTACACGGAAATTAGAAATTCCATTGTAGCATTCTCTAATTTAGATTTGTCTCAACAATTACGGAGATAGTCCCTACAGGTAAAAACACAATTCTTGCTCTGTACCTCAAGACACAGCTGGCCGTATGCTGACCAGAGGCAACATGCAAAAGAGGAAGCCTGTTGCGTTACAAGAGTCAGTCCGAACAAGAACCCAGGGGCGAAATTGACCCGATTTTGAATACAAGTGTTCAAAAAATTAAGGGCATTCCCATCGCTGCTCCCTTCAAATCTATAGACCTCTGACATTTTTCTTTCTGAATAAAAATCAGAGGTCCATTGATTTTATAGAAACTCAGACGCGTAATCGTATCAAATTTTACTCAATGGTACTCAAGTCTTTTGCGAGATATAACGCTCCATGTGGAAAAGTAAAGTTTTCAATTTCTCGATAACGGCTCATGATGCCCATCCAGTTCTAGTTATAAGTTTTTACAAAGCATTTTAAACATTTTTTAATAGTAAATATATTTATCTTTTATGATTTTGTTTTCCATTTTGGACCACAAATGAATAATACCTGGCGAAGTTACATGCTAACGTTCTGTAAATGACGCCATTCGCTTCTAAATAAAAATGCATATAACATAACTATTTTTGTTAAAAAATTCAATATTCTAAAAGTAGTGTTCAAATACTTTATGAGCTTTCTAATATCCCGATCATCCTGAAAATCGATAGATCTCTGCCGTTTGCTGATAAAAAAGGCGTACAAAGTTCCATTGTACTATTTCAATTTATTGAAGAGATATTGTCTCCATAGACTTACAGTTACACACGGACAGACGTACACACACAGCCACACGCACAGATATCATTGAAAAATGGCTGATTTGCATTCAAGGACACTCAAAACGTGTAAAAACATGAAAACCCAAGTCGGAATTTTGACCCCCATCCCAATACTTTTCCTTAACACACACTACGCATTTTAGAAAAAGTAAACATGGAATTATCCTTCTGTTATTATTTTCGGAATATGAAAATTATTGTAGAAATAGTTAAAACTGGAATAATCCTTCTGTTATTATTTTTCAATATAGAAATTATTCCCTTTACATATATTATGTATTATAAAGAAAAATGAAAGAAATAATACTTCAGTTATTATTTTTGGAATATAGAATTTATCCCCTTTACATATACTATGTATTGCAGAGAAAGTAGAAAGAAATAATATTTCAGTTATTATTCTTGGAATATAGAAATTATTTATTTTACATATGCTATGTATTGTAGAAAAAGTAAAATGGGAATAATCCTTCCGTTATGTTTTAAATATAGAACTTATTTCCTTTACATATACTATGTATTGCAGAGAAGATATAAAGACAATACTTCAGTTATTATTCTTCGAATATAGAAATTATTTCTTTTACATATACTATGTATTGTAGAGAAAGAAAAATGGGAATAATCCTTCCGATATTTTTTAAATATAGAACTTATTTCCTTTACATATACTATGTATTGCAGAGAAGATATAAAGACATAATACTTCAGTTATTATTCTTCGAATATAGAAATTATTTCTTTTACATATACTATGTATTGTAGAGAAAGTAAAATGGGAATAATCCCTCCGTTATTTTTTAAATATAGAACTTATTTCCTTTACATATACTATGTATTGCAGAGAAGGTATAAAGACATAATACTTCAATTATTATTCTTCGAATATAGAAATTATTTCTTTTACATATACTATGTATTGTAGAGAAAGTAAAATGGGAATAATCCTTCCGTTATTTTTTAAATATAGAGATTATCTCCTTTACATATACTATGTATTGTAGAGGAAATATAAATGGAATAATCATTCTGTTATTATTTTTGGAATATAGAAATTATCCCCTATACTAAGTATTGTAGAGAAAGTAGAAAGGGAATATTCCTTCTGTTATTATATTTGAAATATAGAAATTATTTAATTATTCCATCGAATGCTACATTTAAAAGGAACCGTTGGGTGCTAAGCCAATTGTTGGCTTTGGAATAAAGGGGCCATGCCTACATACAAACATATAAACATGGGTTTTCAAGCGTTAATAGTAATCTGTATTGTGCAGAGTCCCGTGTAATAAAATCTTTGTCTAAGTTTAAAGTGACCTTACTTTCTGAAAAGCAAACAATCAAAAACTCCCTAAAGTGTAGGTATTTGTACACAGACACAATAGGTAAAAGGTAAATATCACTTTTATCCATACAATTACAAAGCCTCTTGCATGAATAAACAAACTAAACCATACTGCTTGTACATAGGACAATATGTCGGAAATATACCGAAATACATTCACGTACCAGTAGAAATACTACTGCAACCCATCGTACTTGATTAACCCAAGCGAAAACCAAGATAAACACAATATATTGCCTCTAGAACAATTGCCTAGGACGAACGCGAACCGCACATTCTGTGTTGCAACAACCCTAACAATCGTCAACAAAGTCTAACAATCGTCAACAAAGCCTAACAATCATCTATAACCTTGGCAACATGCGATTTCCTCAAAAACGTCTTCGCCAAAACCTTCCGCCGCACAAACACACCTTTGGGACTCACTCTTAGAACGCGATTGCCCGAAAACATTGATTCTATACCACTTTAAAATCCGCAACTTTGCCAAGCCAGCACCGTGATGGATCACTGATGGATCACCGTGATGGAAATCATAACAAATAGGTTATTGTGAAATCACACTTTTAGATAAAGTAAAAAGGGAATATATTATTTTTGTAATGTGGAAATTTAGTGCTATCGAGATACTTATGATGTGTAAGTATAGATATTCTTTCTCATATCATTCTTTTAATTATTTTTCAGCAAACATCACTCTAGCCATAGCATTTCAATCAGGTCATAAAAGAAATAAAAATTTTCACTCATACTGTTGAAGAGATTTTCAAAGTCTCCAAAATATAATATTTTGAATAGATTCTTTCTTAACCTCTTACATTTGAACAACTCCATTAAAATGTTAATATGCTTCCAACCAGAAAATCCGAAAATCCGAGCCAGAAATTCCTGAACTCGCATTTTCACCTTGAAATACGCAGTTCTTGTAAACTTTGAAGCACCCTTTCTCTCGATCTGCATATTTTATACACAGTATCACCAGAGCAATTTATTTTCGCTTTATAAGTTTAAAACTAAAGACTTCCACTGCTTAAATTTCAGTACGCATAGTATTTCCGAGATAGAAAACAAATTTATAACTTCGGAAAGATTTGTTTTAGACGAATACTTTTGACGCAAAAAGAATGTAAATAGAGAGAATATTTTTTTCAAATGAATCTCTAATTTGAGAGCCGTATAAAAGTTAAATTTCAAAATGTAAATTTTTATACCACCCCTTTAACAAAAATCCTGAATTATTTCCCATCGGCTCCTGAATCATTTTAAAAAATATTTGATTACTCTATTTGCTTGATCACTGGAGCTTGGTTAAAGTTTAGACATACATCGTTCTGCTGTTGACCAACAAACAATAAAAAATAAATTATGAGAACAAATTTTTGAATGTCCTACGCTACACAACAGTGACTTAGGGAGTGTAGAAAACAGATTTTAATCACATACGAAATTGAACCAAACTGAGGGTGTACACAGATTTAAATCAAAGTAATGCTATATAAATCTTATCATTATCCAAAATTGATATTACGCAAAATGGTCGAAGGGACATGAGGGTGTTTAGCCGAGGGCTACAGCTAATGCGTTGAAATATCTCCTTAATGATGCCATCCAAAATTGATATTACGCAAAATGGTCGAAGGGACATGAGGGTGTTTAGCCGAGGGCTTCAGCTAATGCGTTGAAATGTCACCGTAATGACGGCATCCAAAATTGATATTACGCAAAATGGTCGAAGGAACATGAGGGTGTTTAGCTGAGGGCTACAGCTAATGCGTTGAAATGTCACCGTAATGGCGGCATCCAAAATTGATATTACGCAAAATGGTCGAAGGGACATGAGGGTGTTTAGCCGAGGGCTACAGCTAATGCATTGAAATATCACCTTAATGATGCCATCCAAAATTGATATTACGCAAAATGGTCGAAGGGACATGAGGGTGTTTAGCCGAAGGCTTCAGCTAATGCGTTGAAATGTCACCGTAATGATGCCATCCAAAATTGATATTACGCAAAATGGTCGAAGGAACATGAGGGTGTTTAGCTGAGGGCTACAGCTAATGCGTTGAAATATCACCTTAATGATGCCATCCAAAATTGATATTACGCAAAATGGTCGAAGGGACATGAGGGTGTTTAGCTGAGGGCTACAGCTAATGCGTTGAAATGTCACCGTAATGATGCCATCCAAAATTGATATTACGCAAAATGGTCGAAGGGACATGAGTGTGTTCAGCCGAGGGCTTCAGCTAATGCGTTGAAATGTCACCGTAATGACGGCATCCAAAATTGATATTACGCAAAATGGTCGAAGGAACATGAGGGTGTTTAGCTGAGGGCTACAGCTAATGCGTTGAAATGTCACCGTAATGGCGGCATCCAAAATTGATATTACGCAAAATGGTCGAAGGGACATGAGGGTGTTTAGCCGAGGGCTTCAGCTAATGCGTTGAAATGTCACCGTAATGACGGCATCCAAAATTGATATTACGCAAAATGGTCGAAGGGACATGAGGGTGTTTAGCCGAGGACTACAGCTAATGCGTTGAAATGTAACCGTAATGGCAGCATCCAAAATTGATATTACGCAAAATGGTCGAAGGGACATGAGGGTGTTTAGCCGAGGGCTTCAGCTAATTCGTTGAAATGTCACCGTAATGACGGCATCCAAAATTGATATTACGCAAAATGGTCGAAGGGACATAAGGGTGTTTAGACGAGGCCTACAGATAATGCGTTGAAATGTCACTTTAATGACGGCATCCAAAATTGATATTACGCAAAATGGTCAAAGGGACATGCGAGTAGTTTAACTGAGGGCTACAGCTAATGCGTTGAAATGTCACCGTAATAACAACATCCAAAGTTGATATTACGCAAAAAAGGTCGAAGAGGCGTGAGGGTGTTTAGCCGAGGGCTACAGTTAATGCGCTGAAAGGTTACCGTAATGACGACGAACGATAGTAACGGCGTGCTCTTAACGTATGCCAGAATTCTTAGAGATAAGCATGCACTCGTTCCAAATCAAGCGAACCAGCCGATCAATAGCAGGCCAAAATGGCCAAATTATGAAAACTTCGCCTCAATCATGGACCTGCGATTTTTTTTTTTTTTTTTTTTTTTTTTTTTTTTTTTTTTTTTTTTTTTTTTTTTTAAATTCTTCATCATTTCTTGCTGAATCGAAGCTCCTATCCCTTGATAATCAAACAATATAAAATCGAGTGCGAATGATTTACGCACGTTATTTTCATTTGCCGAATGGCAACAAGCATATGCACATGTTCGACGATTTGGATTTATTTACGTTATTCGCTTTTAATAAATTACGTTATTTCGTAATTATAGCCCTTTATACACAATATTTTTGTCATATTTTATAACTTTAAGCTAATTAAATCCTAAACCAGAGTACATAAAAGCTTCATGCCTAACCGACACTTTAGCGCTTCCACCATTATTTTCTGGTCACTTAAAGAAGAGAATATCAAAACCGATTTAATGAGATAATTTTGAGTTGTTTTACTAAGGTAAATAACACTATAGAAAGTGTATGCTAAAAATATGCTTTTAGAAGATATCTTTGACATATAAAAAAGTTAACATAAAGATCTTTTACATTTATTAACTTTCAGTGAATAAAAAATGTTCCGTGATTTTCCACGGTAATGACTAGTGTGAAAATAAGAGCAACAAGGGAACCGGTAAATGCATCTCCAACGGCTATCAAACCGAGCAGTAACCATATATTTATGTGCCTCTAATAGAAACATCTTGATGGAGTCTCCAATGCACACAGAGGAGCGATAAGACAAGTTACATTCAATTTCTTCCATTTTTAGTTAAAATGCACTGTCATTCCTCAAGGCTAACAATTGTTTTGTTTATTACAAAATCCAATGTATCACAGGTTAAACTATTTATAAATATCCAAAAGTATTAGTGTAAATAATTCTTCAGTAAACATTGTGTAAATAATTCTTCAGTAAATATTGTGTAAATAATTCTTCAGTAAATATTGTGTAAACAATTCTTCAGTAAATATTGTGTAAACAATTCTTCAGTAAATATTGTGTAAATAATTCTTCAGTAAATATTGTGTAAACAAATCTTCAGTAAATAGTGTGTAAATAATTCTTCAGTAAATAGTGTGTAAATAATTCTCCCGTAAATAGTGTGTAAATAATATTGTGTAATCAGGATTTAAAATTGGATTATGTTATCATTAACCTCCACGCCTGCCCATTTATGTTCTCTTAACCATTAAAAATATAATTTTAATCAAAACATAATAATCAAATATTCGTAATCACCCAAACTTTTCTATTGTGAATTTTATTAATAATACTTCAAAAGATATTTCGGATTCTTTCCCCAAATCCGCATGCGACTACATAAAAAAGTGCTTAACGTTCTCCTATAGAAAAAACAAATTTAAACATTAGAATCTTCTAAACTCTTACATTTCCTAACTTATCATTTTCCAAAACTTTAAGGCATGTTTACTCAAGATTCCCGTGATATATACAGCGTCAACCCCAAAGCATTTTATATATGCTTTTTAACTTAAGAACTTAAGTGTTCCACAACATTAATTTCAGAACACAGTTTTATATCATAATGAAAAGGTCCTCAAGCACTATATTTTGTGTTCTTATATGTTTGTTTAAACTTTCTACATACATGTAAAAGATTTTTATTGTGTACTTAAGGCTTGCTGTCGAAAAATTTTCGAATCTTATTACATTTTATTATACTGTTTCCAAGAAAAGATGCTTATTCATGCTTCTCGTAAAATGTTATTTTTTTTCTACAGACGTTTTAGCAAACCTTCAAATTATTTTGGGAATTCAATTCAAACGTTGGCCCCAGATTGGTGAAGTATCGTTACAATTAAAGCAAGAAAGATCAATCATGCTTAAAACATTGATTGTGAAACACTTTCGAACTGCAATGCAATTTTATTTAAACATCTCTAAAATACGATACATTCAGCGGTGATATTTTTAAAATTATCACAATACTACAATAATTTATTGTATTTGAAAACTTCATTGAAAACAAATTAACTTTATTCAAATAACGTCATCGAAATATAAATCATCTGGCTCTATAAAAGCAGTGAATATGTCATTCATAAACTTTTTTACATTCATTTCATTCAGCGGCAATACTTTTTAACACTTTACAACAAAGTTGAAAAGTGTTTATGACTTTGTTCATTCTGTCTGTCTGTCTGTCTGTCTGTCTGTCCGTTAGCACGATAACTGCCGTAAAAATGACTTAATCAAAATGAAATTTTAGTATGTTGTTCAGACGGTCTGTAGGACCTATGGGAATATAAATGAATAATATCACACAATTAGTTTTGGATTGAACCCGGGTTGAAAAAATGAAATACATTGAGCCCTATGGGACCTAATTCTTCTAACATTTTTTAAGCGGATTTATAATTCACAAATTGCTTCGAAAATTTTAGGTAATAGTCAAATTGTTCCATAAAATATATAAAAAAAAATTCAGCTAAATATATTCAGTAGTTTTTTAAATAAAAATTAAAATAATAATTACACATCTTATATGAAACGATCACGTGACCATGATATGAAACGATCACGTGACCAACTTCGACATATAATACGGCATCCATCTTGTCTCAAAATCGTCATTTTTAAAGTTCTTTTTAATTCATATTGAGCGTTGTATTCGTCGTAAAACCTCTTTATTTTTACTTAAATTCTGTGCATCTGAAACAACGCAATGACAATATATTTGAGTTTAAATGAGCATCCAACTTTGATTATTTCTCTAACGAAGCCTATTTTTCACTTATGTGAAATGTAAACAGCAAAATATGTAGGATGAGTTGTATAGGAATTGCTGTATTTTTTTAATGCAAAAGAATTTAGCTCATGGAGTCTGCATAGCTGATATGAAAGAAATATTCATTGACTTTACCGAGAGAAGGATGATTTTTTGCGATGAAGTTTTAAGCATAGAGTTAAATTACTTATAGCTCCATGGTCTTAATTTTTAAATAAAATAAATTATTATAGTATTGTGATGAATGACATGAATGGGAAATTATTTATGAATGAAATGCTGCTTTTTTAGAGAGAGCCAGGCGTGTTATTTTTTCTATGACGTCATTTGAATGAATTTCAGTTGTTTTCGATGAAGTTTTTAAATATAATAAATTATCGTGGTATTATGATAATTCTAAAATTGTTACCGAGTAATATATCACATTTTAGAGATGTTTAAACCAGGCAATTTATATTTCAATGCCGTCATTTGAATGAAGTTCATTTTTTTCGATGAATGTTTAAGTTTTCAAATATAATAAATCAATGTATTATTGTGAGAAGTTTTAAAATATTACCGAGGAATGTATTACATTTTAGACATGTTTAAATAAAATTGCATTGAATTTGGAAAGTGTTTCTTAATCAATGCTTTAAGCATGATTGATCTCTCCTGTTTATTTTGAAATGGGGCACGTGATTTCTTCATACGATATGGGTGTCATTATTATTTTAATTTACCGAATTAAAAACTACCGAATATATTTTGCTGATTTTTTTTTATATTTTTAATGGGATAATTTGAATATTTCAATAAAATTTTCGAAGCAATTTGTGAGTTTTAAATTCGCTTACAAAATGTTTGAAAAATTAGGTCTCATAGGGTTCAATGTATTTCATTTTTTCAACCCGCGTTCAATCCAAAACTAATTGGGTTATATTATTATTTATTTACATTCCCATATGTCCCACAGATCGTCTCAACAACATACTAAAATTTCATTTTGATAACGTCATTTTTACGGCAGTTATTGGGCAAATGGACAAACAGACAGAAAGAAAGAATAAACAAAATCATAAACACTTTCAACTATGTTGAAAAGTGTTAAAAATGATTCTAAGTTAATGAAAATAGCGCCAAATTTATGAATTAATTATTAAAATATTGGCCTATATTACTTATTGCGGATACTATCAATATTGAGAATTATCATCTCAAAGTTGTGTGAAATATAAGTTAATTGAGTTCTTCTAAACATTTTTAACACTTTACAACAAAGTTGAAAAGTGTTTATGACTTTATTCATTCTGTCTGTCTGTCTGTCTGTCTGTCTGTCTGTCTGTCCGTTAGCACGATAACTGCCGTAAAAATGACTTAATCAAAATGAAATTTTAGTATGTTGTTCAGACGGTCTGTAGGACCTATGGGAATATAAATGAATAATATCACACAATTAGTTTTGGATTGAACCCGGGTTGAAAAAATGAAATACATTGAGCCCTATGGGACCTAATTTTTCTAACATTTTTTAAGCGGATTTAAAATTTACAAATTGCTTCGAAAATTTTAGGTAATAGTCAAATTGTTCCATAAAATATATAAAAAAAAATTCAGCTAAATATATTCAGTAGTTTTTTAAATAAAAATTAAAATAATAATTACACATCTTATATGAAACGATCCCGTGACCATGATATGAAACGATCACATGACCCACTTCAAAATGACATATGGCATCCATCTTGTTTCAAATTCGTGATTTTTTAAAGTTCTTTTTAATTCATATTGAGTGTTGTATCCATCCTAAAACTACTTTATTTCTGCTTAAATTCTGTGCATCTACATACTAAAACAACACAATGGCAATATATTTGAGTTTAAATTCTCATTCAAATTTGATTATTTCTACAACTAAGCCTATTTGTCACCTATGTAAAATGTAAACAGCAAAATATGTAGAATGAGTTGTATTAGAATTACTGTATTTCTTTAACACAAAATAATTCAGTCCATGGAGTCTGCATGCCTGATATGAATGAAATATTAATTGATTTTATAAACAGAAGGACGATTTTTTTCGATGAAGTTTTAAGCATAGAGTTTATGAATTGTAGCTCCATGGCCTTAATTTTTAAATAAAATAAATTATTATAGTATTGTGATGAATGAAATGGAGAAAGTTATGAATGAAATCCTGCTTTTATAGAGAGATCCAGGCGTGTTATTTTTTCCATGGCGTCATTTGAATTAATTTCAGTTGTTTTCGATGAAGTTTTCAAATATAATAAATTATCGTAGTATTATGATAGATTTAAAAATATTACCGTGGAATGTATTGCATTTTAGAGATATTTAAACCACGCAATTTATATTTCAATGCCGTCATTTGAATGAAGTTCATTTTTTTCAATGAAGGTTTAAGTTTTCAAATATAATAAATCAATGTAGTATTGTGATAAGTTTTAAAATATTACCGAGGAACGTATTGCATTTTCGACTTTTTTAAATAAAATTGCATTGAAGTTGGAAAGTGTTTCATAATCAATGCTTTAAGCATGATTGATCTTTCTTGTTTAATATTATCAACCGTAAAAACGACTAATGCACGGCACAAAGTTAAAAACAAATTTTTTAATAGGAAACTGCATTCGCAGTAATTAAATATAATGCAGAAATATTACTCTCTGAAGTAACTAATTCAACGTTAACTAGCTTCAGTTTTTATTAACACTTTACAACAAAGTTGAAAAGTGTTTATGACTTTGTTCATTCTGTCTGTCTGTCCATTAGCACTATAACTGCCGTAAAAATGTTTTAATCAAAATGAAATTTTAGTATGTTGTTCAGACGGTCAGTAGAACCTATGGGAATATAAATGAATAATATCACCCAATTAGTTTTGGATTGAACCCTGGTCGAAAAAATGAAATACATTGAGCCCTATGGGACCTAATTTTTCAAACATTTTTTAAGCGGATTTAAAATTCACAAATTGCTTCGAAAATTTTAGGTAATATTCAAATTGTTCCATAAAATATATATAAAAAAAAATTCAGCGAAATATATTCAGTAGTTTTTTAAATAAAAATTAAAATAATAATTACACCTCTTATATGAAACGATCACGTGACCATGATATGAAACGATCACATGACCCACTTCAAAATGATATATGGCATCCATCTTGTTTCAAAATCGTGATTTTTTTAAGTTCTTTTTAATTCATATTGAGTGGTGTATCCGTCCTAAAACTACTTTATTTTTGCTTAAATTCCGTGCATCTACATACTGAAGCAACGCAATGACAATATATTTGAGTTTAAATGCTCATCTAAATTTGATTACTACAACTAAGCCTATTTTTCACCTATGTAAAATATAAACAGCAAAATATATAGAATGAGTTGTATTAGAATTCCTGTATTTTTTTAACACAAAATAATTTAGTCCATGGAGTCTGCATGGCTGATATGAATGAAATATTAATTGATTTCATAATGAGAAGGACGATTTTTTTCGATGAAGTTTCAAGCATAGAGTTTAATTTTTTGTAGCTCCATGGTCTTAAACAAAATGTTTAAATAAAATAAATTATTATAGTATTGTGATGAATGAAATGAATGGGAGAAAGTTATGAATGAAATCCTGTTTTTATAGAGAGATCCAGGCGTGTTATTTTTTCTATGACGTCATTTGAATTAATTTCAGTTGTTTTCGATGAAGTTTTCAAATATAATAAATTATCGTAGTATTATGATAATTCTAAAACTATTACCGAGGAATGTATAACATTTTAGAGATGTTTAAACCAGGCAATTTATATTTCAATGCCGTCATTTGAATGAAGTTTATTTTTTTCGATGAAGGTTTAAGTTTTCAAATATAATAAATTAATGCAGTATTGTGATAAGTTTCAAAATATTACCGAGGAATGTATTGCATTTTAGACTTGTTTAAATAAAATTGCTTTCAAGTTGGACAGTGTTTCATAATCAATGCTTTAAGCATAATTAATCCTTCTTGTTTATTTAATAGTATGTCATTCTGTTAATATATTCTGGTATATTTGCTGTTAAAACTTATTTTCACATATTTATAGAATTCATTCTTACAGAGAACTACATATATAGTGTTCTCTGTTTATCGAAAGCAATTAGTTCCAAGGGAAATCCTGAAACCTAAGTGTGCGTGAATTGCATGTTAAGCTTGACTGCAAAAGTAGTACTAACATTAATGAAAACCAGTAAAATAACGTTAAACAAATACATCTGTAAGGAAGTTTTCTTTACGAATAATTGATAACTAAAGAGTAACAATTATAGAGGGAACACTGAAATTTAATTTGTTGCAAAAAGTTTCTTTTTCTGTAAAATAATATCCATTAATAATGTAAGTTTAAAATTTTATAAAATAAAGCAAAAAAAAAATGAAAATGATTTAAAAAATTGACTACGACTAAAAAGGGCTACCTGTGATTTTAAAGTTAAGATAATTCAGAATACCTTAGACTGAAATGTATAGCTCCAGACTTGCGGGAACTTGGCTAAAACCATTTTAAGATTTCACATCTTTTTTGGAAGGTACATTTTGTTTATTGTACTTAGCGGGGAATTTTTTGCAATAAAGTTGTGTTATTTCAAGATTTCAATACTTTTGTAAAAATATTTATCAACATAATTACGTAACAATGATACAGCAGGCATGGAACAGGATAGCCCAGTGGTTAATTCACGGGGATTGCTCTCGGAGGACCCGAGTTCGATTCCTAGCGCAGTCCTTCCGAGTTGTTGGTGGTAGGGAGAGGAGGATACGGTCCCTGGGGATGTGGCTCCCACTGGGTTCCGGTCTAAATTGGGTGGCACTCCCCCAGCCATCCAAACAGATACCTTACATCTTCGGGTAAGTCGGACGGTCTGGGTCGGAAGATAAAAGCTATAGCAGGTATTGTAGATTGTGCTTTGTTGCAAACAGGATTTGTTCATGTTTTTCTTTTCAATTTTTTAAATTCTAAATCAAGTTTATCTTCAAATTGTAAAAGTAACGTAATTACTTCCTACCAGAGCACACAAAATAAGCCATTATTGATTCAAATCGGTTGGATAGATTATTCTGTAAGCCAGTCAACACTGAAGAATATGGCCGAAAAATCATGTTTTTTTTTCCGTTTTTTTTTTTTTTTTTAATTTTCAAAATTATGAATCAATTCTGTGTTCAAATTAAAAAAGGATGTAACTCCTCAAGAGCACATATAATGATCTCTCAATCATTAAAATTGGTTCAGTAGTTAAGACAGTAGGTGATTCAACATTGAAGATAAAAGGCCAGAACGGCAATCGTAAAAGTGTCATTTTCAAGTTCATTTTTTCGGATGCTATCTCAACAATTTTTCTCTCAACCTTATGAGCGTGTTACTGGGAAAAAAGAATCAATCCTTTAGTTATCTTGGGGGCTGAAGTACAGACCCCTGTAAAACAGGATTTGACACCTCAAATATAATATACACTTGCTTGCTATAGATCGGTGTTGACGACTTGGTAGGTCCTAAAATGACCACTCTTGTCACTTTTACAGGTATTCACATTTTATATACACTTAATGGCTCACTGATATAGCAAAATTTTGAGCATAATTAAGTCACTGTACTTTGTTTGGACCATTACAATCAAAATATTTTAATATTTGAACTTTATTCCTATAAAATCAATTATTTAAAATAATTTCAAATGTCTAAACATGTAGTAATGTTTACAATTGCATATTGATGTTATATAAACTGCATTATTATTTTAATGATATCTTTTTTAAAAGTATTTGCTAAAAATACCAAATATTGTGTATTTCATAAAAATACATATTACTGGCTTCTGATATATATATAAAAAAATATTAAATAAAGAAATCAAAATGAAAATCCTCTGCGCACAACATAATAATGTCCTAACTTTATGTACTGCCACTTTGCGGCTGATCTTGACATTACTTTCGACGTTTTTGCAATTATACATTTTTATAAATATATAAAAATATATTAAATAAAGAAATCAAAATGAAAATCGTCTGCGCACAATATAATGATATCTTAACTTTATGTGCTGCTACTTTGCGGCTGATCTTGACATTACTTTCGACGATTTTGGAATTATACATTTTTATAAATATATAAAAATATATTAAATAAAGAAATCAAAAATGAAAATCGTCTGCGCACAATATAATGATATCCTAACTTTATGTACTGCCACTTTGCGGCTGATCTTGATATTACTTTCGATGTTTTCGCAATTATACATTTTTTATAAATATATAAAAATATATTAAATAAAGAAATCAAAATGAAAATCGTCTGCGCACAATATAATGATGTCTTAACTTTATGTACTGTGCCACTTTGCGGCTGATCTTGACATTACTTTCGACGTTTTGCCATTATACATTTTTATAAATATATAAAAATATATTAAATAAAGAAATCAAAATGAAAATCGTCTGCGTACAATATAATGATGTCTTAACTTTACTGACACTTTGTGGCTGATCTTGACATAACTTTCGACGTTTTGCAATTATACATTTTTATAAATATATAAAAATATATTAAATAAAGAAATCAAAATGAAAATCGTCTGCGCACAATATAATGCTGATATCACAACTTCATGTACTAACACTTTGCCGCAAATCTTAACATTACTTTCTATGTTTTTACAATTATTCGTTTTGTTCTACTGGTCCCTTGAGAAGTGTGTAAATGGTGCTTTAGTGAAGAAAAATCCTGAATACTTAAGTTGCATGAAATATTTTCAACCCACCGACTTATGACAATTGCATTAAAAGTAAAGCAAGTATAAAAGTTAAAAATAAATTATGCAAATTGTTGTTACTTCTGACTACAAAAGAAAATGAATACAGCTTTTCAAAAAATTTTACAATAAGAGAGCTTAAAACATTCATGAATCCTTACATGTATTCAAGTGTTTTGTACTGAATATAAATCAGAACAGAAACAAAGCACATCAGGCAGAAAATAAATGTGAATCATTATAAAACTTGCTGCTACTCGATTTTTGCACTTCAAAGTTTCCTATTAGTTTGAAGATGAAGATGGCTGCATTATTTTATGAATCTGCATCAAAACATGATTTAAAAGATTACATATTAACAAAGTATTGTCTTGGAATGAAATGATGAAATAAATATACCTAGATCGCATTGAAAATTTTTATTCTAGTTTGCACGTTCAAGCAAGATTTTTGGCGATATGTATGTAAATTAAGTCATGTACACTAAATGCAACAACCTATTACTCAACTAAATTTAATGCATTTGCCGTAATCTAAAAGCAAAAATATTTTTTTTTTAGTAACAGCATAAGCATTTGATTAAAAATATCAACCAATTCAAACACAAAATTAGCCTCTTCATCATGATAAATTAGGTCTTAGTTCCAAGACTACAATTATTGTTTTAATTACTTTGTGAGACCAAAATTATAATATGCTTCTGTTGTTTTGGTCTCAGAGTATACTGCTCATTATAGGCTTATTAAATGTGTTCAAGACAGTTTTTATCCTATTTGTATCTATTGTGAATATATTTCTACTATGGTGTTAAGAAACTTGTTCTGCATTGATGATCTAAATGTACGTAGGAAACTATCATTAATAGCATTTTTTAAAAGAATAAATAATCTTGTAGATTGTCCTCAATTTCTCTATGTCCTTCCTATTAATATTCATATTATTATTTTAAGAGGCAGGCCACAGGTATTTTTTCTTTAAAATTTTCACAGGTTAAATGTTACCAGTAATTTTGCTGTCAACAAATTTTGTTAACGTCTTAATACTTGTTATTGTGACCTTTATATTCATATATCTTAAGTAAAAAAGATATAATTCATATATCTTAAGTAAAAAGTCTTCATATGATTTTTTGTTTTGTGTTTGCTGTAATTTTTACTTCAGTGTCAGTTTAATTTTGTTTTGTTACCTATTTCTGTACACGCTAATTTAATTAAATTAGACAGACCAGTCAATACAGCAAAGGTAAGGGAATTTTTATCGACAGAAATGTCCCTACCTTTAGTGTAATGACACTGATAAAGAGGCTCTTTCTTGCTTTTGAAATTGACTTATACGTCCAAAATAAACTATTTATCCTATTACTAACGAAATATTTTTATATTTAAACATTTAAAGTATTAACAAGACTGGTTAACTTTGCTACTCCCTAGCAGCGAAATTAGAAGTTAGCATCCAATCTCGGAAGCTATGAGAAATACAGAAAAATGTCAATTAGAAAGTTATAGATCGTCATCGAATTAGTAAAACATGACATTTTTCAGAAACGAATGGTGCAAGATCAAAATGTTATTGAGAGTGTCATATGTAAATAAGTGCAGTTGCGCAACACTGCTTCTGCAGGGAATACATGCGATTCAATTCGCAATCGATCGTCGATCATCAGATGAGTATCGTGTTGTTGGTTTTTTTTTTGTTTGTTTGTTTGTTTGTTTGTTGTTGTTTTTTTTTGTGTGTGTGTGTATACTTTGATAATTATCGTATCAAAAAATATACTGACAGGCTATTTGAATGCAGGTTACTGCGAAATGGTACTGCTATACAGAAAATTAGAACGAAATTCTGTGGAAGCATCACGGCAGTATGATATACAATTTCTTAGTAATCCATATGTACCCGTAACGCTGACTAAAGTGCAACAGGAAATTTATTCTGGCATACAAGCATGTTTCATGACAGACAGTGGGCATATTGAACGTACTATACATTAAACTGTGGGTTATATAAATACCACTTTTGTGTTCAATAAATGGCATTTCCCACTATTTTGATGATGCTCTACAACTTTTTAATAAAGTTTATGTCTGTCTCTCGTAGTTTTCGAGATAGAAGTGCTAACTTCCAAATTTTGCCACTAGGGGCGCTGCCGTTATCTCATCTGGTACAGAATGATTGCTTTACTGTACCAATACCTCACATTCATAGCTCTAGCTATCTTAGTTCAAAACTTATTTGTACTACTCAGAACTTAATCAGTCACCCTGCATAATAAGTTCTATATTTGCCAAACCTAATATGAAACATTCATGAATTTTTTGATTACCAGATGATTTTAGTGAACTGATTAGATGTCGTTTAATAATATAATTTTGTCTCTTAAAATACCAAATTCTAAGCCCAGAATATTTTTATATAAATACAAACCAATCTAATAATAATATAAAAAAAATGCTCGTATCGTAATTAAAAATAATATAATTACGATATGGATCTTCGTAAAGACAATTTCAATGCATCTCTAATCAAGACGTTAAATATTAGAAAACCAGTTTAAACTTATATTTACAACTGAATGCATTAGTTTCTAGACAAAATGTCCAAATTAAAAGCTTGTATGCAATCAAAATTTAGAAAGCGGTTAAAGTCAAAGTTGCGCCATCTTCAGAATGTAATATTCTACCACATAAATCCTCCGTTCTCGAGCCTTGATTAAAATTTCAACGTCCTGCATAATAATGCGAAATTATTACAAACTAAGAATTTTAAATTACCTGTGGAAAGATTATGAATATTTCTCCTTATGCAAACATGTTTTACTTTACGTACAGCTGAAACTACTGCTAAACTATGTAAAGCTAAAATAAATTCGTTAAAATCAGCATACAATGCAAAATGCATAGTGCCGACCAGTTTCAAAAGCGACAAACACTTCTTTGTCAGGACGCACAAGAAGCCCAACCTTCATTCGTGAGATCTAGATGGCAACTGATGAACACCGAATGTGAGTGAAGAAAAGGGGGGTTGCCAACGCGAGAGAAGAAAAAAGAATTAAAAATCCAGGGAGGAAGAAACAAGAGGTAGAGCTCAATGAATGAACAGCAAAATACCAAAGAGTAAATTGAACGTCCAACAATGGATTCGAAACACATGTGCGGTGAGTAAAACTACAAAGAGCCTTATTAAATTTTAAAAAGCAACTAACTGGTTTCGGAAGCTATATTAATCGACCAAACCAGCAATAAAAGTAACATATTCGAAACAAATACGAAGAATAAATAGAACAGAAAATAGTTTGAATGTTAAAAAAGCTAACATAGTCAACAAATATTTCAGACAAAATATTCTGTAAAAGGATGAAAATTACAGGAGTAAATAAATAAAATCAAAAGATTAAAACAGGGGTTTCCAAGCAGAAGAGGATCATTAATGAAGGACTGAGAAACAATCCAGAAACTTTCAAAATCTAATTCAAAATGGTATTAGGAGTAAAAATAATCTTAGCTTCTGAAAAATTAAAAACATGATTAGAGAACCATGAATGTTCAGAAATTGCAGGCTTAGAAACTTCTTTTATAGAATCTTGACACATCTGTTCTTAATACGAAATTTAAGAGCTTATTTTGTTTGATCAGGGTAACCAAGGCCGTATCCACATGAAGCATTTTACTTTCCCTAAAATGCAGTGTAAATGTGTAAGACTATTTCTGTCAGTCTGTAACCCCTCCGGTCTACACACACAGACATATAGACACCTCTAAAATCTGATGCGTTCTTCCGGGATCTTCAAATTCAACAGAAAAATATAAATAAGTGAAAAAAATAACTGAAAAATTATTCAAATCCACATATTTAAAATTTCAAACAGATGGAATGACATGTCAAAAATCGCATTTCAGGATAAAATGGAAAATATCAATGTATTCCATTTTTGCATCTGCAGCAGGGAGAGGACGTTTTTCGTTTCATCTAAAATTTTAAAAAGTAATGAAGGAGCACGTATGAAACAATTTTCAGAGTTACACAAACCCAACATAGTTTAATACCACATCAAATAAATAAACTTGCATAAGAAAGGCTAAAGAAATTGTTTCGTTTCATGCAAGTGTGACAAGTCTCATTGAGATGAAGATAAAGCATGAATCTTTATATAAATGCCATTGCTTGATTATAAAAATTTAATAAGAAAAACCTATTTTTCCAACACCTTTTATTATTACACGTGTGACAATCTCGCTGAGATAAAGATAAAACATTAATCTTTATGCAAGTCCCATTACTTGGTTATAAAATTTTAATAAGAAAAACCTATTTTTCCCAACACCTTTTACTAACTTCGCGCGTGCACTCTTGGTTCAACATTTTGACGGGCTGATTCTCCGCACAGTTTCATCCGGTGGAGCATTTTCACCTATCAAATTTTCACGTCATTGTGTTACGTCTTTACGTCATCTTTTACGGGCTCATACTCGGCTCCCAGATCACGTAAAAGCTAAAACTAGGCACACCGTTTTAACTCACAGAGTGTTTTCATTTACCAAATTTTGACGTCATTACGCCATTTAGGTAAGTCATCTCTTACAGACAGTTAGTTCTCAGCTTCCAGAGCGCATAGCGAAAACAAACTTGGCACACAGTTTCAACTCGTGGAACATTTTCATCTATCAAATTTTCACAGCAGTATGTTACACCATTAAGTCATTTACATACGTTGTGACTATGTTTTTAACCTTTTCATGCATTTTCTTTGCCAATTACGGTGTTTAAGGGGGGAATGTTCTCCTGGATCTAACACATCGATCCATGTTGTTGTTGAGACCCAGACCGCCCGACCTACCAGAAAGGTAACTGCTTGCCGGGAAGAGCCACCCAAGTTAGACCGGAACCCAGTGAGGGAGGCATCCACAGGGATCATACCCTCCTTCCCCTACCACCAACCTCTCGGAGGGACTTACGGACCCACATGTTTAACGTGATCGTACTCCGCATGAACATGGCGGCAGTTTTGGCAGTGAGGGGGATCGAATCCGGGTCAACCAAGAGCAATTCCCACGCACTAACCACTGAGCTACCGCGCCCCTCACGTCGATCCATGTATAATACTACATACGTTTGAACGTAAATTACGCCAAATAATGAGAACTGAAAGGTAAAAAATAAATTATGACAAAATAAAGATAATTTACAATATATTAAGAGAAAAGACTAAGTTAATTTACAATATCCTCCCCTACAAAACAATGGTGCCTTAAAAAGTAGAAAATACATTTTAGTCAAACACTAAATTGAACTAAAATAAGCTGGCCTGGCCATACACATACGTTTTTTACCGAATGATAAAACGTCTCGTGAGAGCAGCAGTTAATGGATTTGTGTAAACACGGAGTTGCACAAAAACAATCCTCACCCCACAAGCAGAAAAATATCAGATGGAGTAATCCAGCGCACAATATAATAGAGAAGGACTTTGATAAGTTGAAGGGTGTGTATTAGTGGCCCAAAAATGTCGTTTATCGTGTCATGTGTTATTTATCGTTGGCATTTCTGCTTTTCCAAATGATTTTGCTATCCCGTGGAGTGAAAGTAGTAGATGAAGAGTCGTGATAGTAATTGTATATTATTTTGTTGACAGTTTTATACATCTGATGACAGATTGTAAGAAAAAGCAAGAAAGATCAATCATGCACAAAGCATTGATTATGAAACACGGTCCAACTGAAATGCAATGTCATTTACATTTTAAGCTACTTCAAAAACTTCCATTGATAAAATTAATCTTCAAAATTCATTGAAAAAGGCAATACTAGTTACACAAAATGAATTTTATTCATATGACGTCATCGAAAGTATAATTTGAAAAGTGTTTGTAATGCTTTTGCAGTTAATATTACATCACAATTATAATATTTCATTAATATAGATACTGTATCGTTTGCGTATCTCATATAAAATTAGTTCTTTGAAATTGTTGTAACTATAACAAACCATTTAATTTTATCAATCTTCTGTCTCTCTATGTAAAATCAATGAATATTTCATTCATATCATTTATATTCCAAACTCCAGAGCTAAATAATTTTGCGTGAAAACTTCAGCAATTCTTATACAACTCGCCTTACAATCGCTCGATTTGTTTACATTATGTATGTTGTAGTTTAGCGTTAAAATTAAGCTTCATTGTAGAAATAAAGAAAATTTAATTATCATTTAAAACCAAATATATTTTAATTGCGTTGACATAGAATTTAAATGCACAGATAATGCGCAAAAATAAAGCAGTTTTATAGAGGATACAACACTAAATATAAATTTAAACGATATTTAAACATCTACGCTATACACAGCAGAAAAAAAATAGAAGCCAATTTTTATTTTGCAATAAGTCACGTGATCTCTTCATATACCAGTTCATATTATATAGATGTAATTATTATTTCAATTTTTATTTAAAAACTATAAAATATATTTTGCTGATTTTTTTTTACATATTTTATGTGATAATTTGAATATTTCCTAAAATTGTTTAAACAATTTGTGAATTTTAACTCCACTTAAAAAATGTTTGAAGAAGCAAGTCCCATAGTGTTCTATGTATTTCATTTCTTCAACACGTGTTGAATTCGAAACTAATTAGCTGATATTATTCATTTTCATTCCCAAACATCCCACAGACCGGCTCAACAATAAACTAAACCACCATTCCGATTAAGTCATTTTTACTGAAGTTATCGTGCAAACGGGCAGGCCAAAGTCATAAACACTTTTCAACTATGTTGAAAAGTGTTAAAAAATCGACGGTGACTCCAGTTCGAAGGAACAAATATGGTTTTGCGGGAATAACGTCTTGTAAAATCAAAATAGTTCAAAATATTAACATATCGAATTATAGCCAGCTTCTCAAAATATTAAAATATCGAACTTATAACCACTATATTTTAAACACTAAACAGCTGATCCAACATTCAATCCAATTATGCATCCTTGAAGAATTTTTAAAGGGCTGCAAATTACTCATTTGCTGCTTGTTACAGTTTTAGTTTTCGACATTTTTCTATTAAACATTGCAAATTGAACAAAACAAAAAATCCTCACTTCGTCAATTTGACAAAACGATTACTAAAAAGCTATAATAACTTTGTTAAAACAAATTATGGATTTAAAAAATGTATTACTTACTGAATATTTTTATCGTTCACTCTTTATATCTTTCTTTTATAGACCAGAAAATATTTAGAATGAAATAAAACAAAATGAAGCAAAAACTCGCTTGAACAAAAACATTTCATATTTTTTTTTCGAAAAAAATTGTTCAAAATATTAGAATACGGAAATATTTTTATATATTCATAAATGGTACCCTATTTTTAACAAAACAAGTATAAATAGTTAACATTTTTATATATTAGGTTTGGAGATACAATCATCCAAAGTAATTACAATCACCCAAAGTAATTACAATTTTCATAACGCTTCGATTTCAGAAAGAAACCCCAATCATAGATGTTTCACATCCCATCAGAAACTGCCAATGTTGCGTGTGCTAAAGCATTTCAACGATAAATAGATAAACGAATTACTTTCTAAAACATGTAGTTTTCTGAAATTATGAAATATGAAAAACACTGTGAAGTACTATATTCTTTGTATACTTTTTTTAATATCGTCTCTCCTTTGCATTATCAAGAGCAGTTGACTTATATTAATTAACACGATTAAGTTATACGACATATGAAATTTGGATAACTTAAATATGCACATTTAAAAAAGTCTTAAAATATCTTAACTGAATCATACAATATAACAATCTGATATGCGTAGCAGATGACTTCCCCTTATATAATGTAATGAATTTACTTCTTTCACAGTGTAACAATGATATATAAAATCTACGGCATAATGTTTTTAATGTCGAATTGTACGTTTGGCGCTTTTACGGACGACAACTTGTAAAAACTATTTCGAAGTGCCCAATAAACTTATATTTATACTCTAAATTAGCAATTATCAATATTAATAGCATCCACAATAAACAATATAGTTGATATATATAATTATCATAATAATTAATTCATCAATTTGGCGTCACTTCCGTTTACTTAGGGTTATTTTTGCAATTCAGACTATATTTTCGTCAATCTGGGGCGACATATAGGTATGTTGGTGATATTTCGCAAAATTAGTTGCCAAGTTTGACAAATTTATCTCCAAGCATTACAGAGAACGGAGAGAAGAGCATCTGGTATATACAGATGACTGTTAACGAATTGCTAGGCGTCAAAATACAAAACTATTACATAAAATATATTCTTTCGTGAATGGAACGAACTAGAGCCACAAAAATGATGTTAACAAATTTATCGTATAATATTACATATGAAAAATGAACATACTTCACAATAGTTAATATTTTTTTAATTGTTTGTGATTTTTATTTATGAATGTATTGTAAAAAGTGCAATATCTGAATTACGATTCACGCTAGCGTACTAAAATGTATGTCAATCGTTTTCTACAGAAAAATTACATCAGAAATAATTATTTACGTAAAATTATTGAAGGTTCTGA
Source organism: Amaurobius ferox (assembly GCA_951213105.1). NCBI lineage: Eukaryota > Metazoa > Arthropoda > Arachnida > Araneae > Amaurobiidae > Amaurobius > Amaurobius ferox. The sequence continues at coordinate 93,906,044 of OX578142.1, read as the reverse complement.
TTTTTTTATGCTTTTTCCAAAATTTTAGGAGGGTATGGTCCCTGTGGATGCAGCCCCCACTGGGTTCCGGTCTAAAATGGATGGTACGTCCCGGCCGTTCAAACAGATACGTTACACTTTCAGGTAGATCATATGCTCTAGGTCGAAGAAGAAGAAGAAGAACAGCCCAGTGGTTAGAGCGCGTGAATCGCACTCGGAGGACCCGAGTTGGATTCCCGGCTCTGCCCAAACTGTCTTCGTACTCACGCAGATAAGGGCACGTTAAATATGTCTGAAAGTCTAAAAGTCCTTCTGAGAGGTTGGTTTTAGGGGAAAGAGGGTACGGTCCCTGTGGTTGTCGCCCCCACTGGATTCCGGTCTAAATTGGGTGGAACTATCCCGGCTGTCCAAATAAACACCTTATACCTTCGGGATGGTCTGGGTCGAAGAAAAAAAAGAAAGAAGGGAAATGAGGGTGTAGGCCGATTCAATTCAAAACTATATTATAAAATCTTATTATTATCTAAAATTGATTTCATGCAAAATTGTCAAAACTATTTTATTTGACTATGCCCTCATTTCCCTTCTACGATATTCGATAATAAGAATTATATAGTATTATTTTGAATTGAATATGCCTACAACCTCAATTTGATTCCATTTCGTGTGTAATTGAAATGCATTTTCGATCACGTGCACCCATACTGTACATTTTAGGGAAAGACATTGAAAAACCTATTTTTTTTTCATTAATTATTTTTTCATAACAGTGTGACAAGTCTCGTTGAGACGAAGATAAAACATTGAATCTGAGTACAAGTAGCACTGCTTGATTATAAAGTGTTAATAAGAATGTTTTTAAGCATTAAATCGTACGTTCATGAAAAACCCAGAAAGCACTAAACACTCTTTGATTCTTTTTCTATACTGAACCTCTCAAACTCTTCGGAATTTAATATCTTTTGTTTCCTTGTGAATTTCAGCAGCTGGAATAAATATTTTCACAAAAACTCATTTTATTCTGTAATGTAAAAACCGTAAAAATAGCATCATGTCTACTTTTTGGAGTCCTTGCGTAGATATTCCTTGCGTGAATATTCCTTGCGTAGTAAATGGACGCGTTGAGTTCCTGCTGGGTGTGTGTGTGTATGTGTGTGGATTCGGCAACATAGATTATTTCGATATTTTTCAGATCGGCAAAATATTAAAACTTAACCCCGTTCAAAATCAAAATCTACAATTGGAATAGGGGTAACGAGAATGTTTATCAATTTGTAAAGCGTCACGGTTTTTCTTTTCCTTTCAATGTATGAATGAAAACTATAATGATATGATAGGGTCAAATGGAGATTCAGCAACATAGATTAATTCAATATTTCTCAGATCAGCAAAATATTAAAACTTAACCCCGTTCAAAATCAAAATCTACAATTGGAATAGGGGTAACGAGAATGTTTATCAATTTGTAAAGCGTCACGATTTTTCTTTTACTTTCAATGTATGAATGAAAACTATAATGATATGATAGGGTCAAATGGATTCAGCAACATAGATTAATTCAATATTTCTCAGATCAGCAAAATATTAAAACTTATCCCAATTCAAAATCAAAATCCACAATTGTAATATGGATAACGAGATTTTTTATGAATTTGTAAATATTCATGATTTTTCTTTTCCTTTCAATACAATGAAAACTATAATGATATGATAGGGTCAAAAATCCTGCTCTTGAATTTTGTTGAACTCATCCTTTGTCGGTATTTACTGCCAGATACAGATGAGGACCAGAAATATTTCTTTACGAAACAGAGAGCATTTATGTCATTCTAGAAGACTTCAGCAGGAATTCCATAATGGGGAATGATAAACTTTATTAAATCAACGAAATTAATGGTTCTTTAGCCAGTCACAGGAATATTTTTACAGAGGAAATAACCATTGTTTTCTATATGCTGGTTATTTTGTCATCTTGGAAGTCAGCCATTTATTGGGGATACCCTTAAAAAATATTCTGCAATTCTCTCACATAATAAAAGATTTCAGCAGAATAGAAACCTAGAAATCATATTGCATCATGGCCACTATTTTTCTAAATGTTGGCTATTTTGTCATCTTAGTCATCGCGTATAAAGGATACCATTGAAAAAGTTCTTCTATTTTCTCATAATGATTGTACAATTTGCTCTGTGGCTCCTTACTTATTCATTCAATTTTCAAAGCTTTTAAAAATGTTTACTTGTGTACTTTATTTTGTAATTATATTATATTTATAATGACTCCTAAGTGTAGTAGTGATAAATAAAGAATCTGTAAGCTTCTTTTTTTACAAGAGCTTTTAAAAATGTTTACTTGTGTACTTTATTTTGTAATTATATTATATTTATAATGACTCCTAAGTGTAGTAGTGATAAATAAAGAATCTGTAAGCTTCTTTTTTTACAAGAAAAACTTGATATGATGGAACTTTCTGAGCAAAGCATGCCCAAATAGGTAGGTCCAAATAGATAGCATGGCCAGATTAAAGCATGAGATTTAGGGACTATAGCCCAAGGATCTCCGCCAGCTGGAGGGCCTCCATATTTTTTGGCCCCACATTATAAACTATCTAGTATATCAGTTGTATTCAATACACATCTAAGGTACTTCCTTTCTATATCAACCCAGACCGTCCGACCTACCTGAAAGTGTGAAGTATATGTTTGGATGACCAGGACAGTGCTACCCAATTTAGACCATAACACAGTGGAGGAGACACACATCTGAGATCCTGGAATAATTGGAGCCTACATTAGTGCTATATGATAGATATCATCATTTCGGTGTTTCTTAAGTTCTGCGCTCTATTTCTGTGATTTTATATTTCATTTTACTTTAAAAAGAATATTGATTATTTCATTTATTTATTTCATGCAGTTCTAGGAAAATGAGTTAAAAGTTCATCATAAACACTGAAATTCACAAAATTATGTGATATCAACTGACTTCACAGTACACAAAATAAAAATTGTGCATTGTGGTCACAAAATATAATGACGCATGGGGCTCCCCACAAAATAGTATATCTTAGTGAGCCCACTCATATAAATCCGTCCTTGCCCCGCATATACATATCAATATTTTCTATTTTAAATTATCTTTTATCTTCTCTAAAGAGACTTTTTAAGAAGGACAATTTACTTTTTTCATACTAAAAGTTTTCCAGGAAAAGTTATCTGCTGTAGAAAGAGAAGTCTTTTGGGATTTGCTGTTCACGACCAGATTAATCCTGAAAGACATTAAACTTGGTAAGTTAAAGAATGTGCTGAAATAAGTTATATTTTTACATGCACTGGAGGAGGTAGTGCTTTCTAAGAAACTTTGGAAATATTTACATTTATACATAATTTTATATATATGGCCATTGCCATACTTGCCCCTAAATGTAAAATATTCCGTTAAAAAAGGGTCATCTTACGATGTACAATATTCATCTTGCATTTATAATTGCTCAGTGGGAGTTTCTTGGCTGGCTATAATTTTTTATCTCACTTTTTCTCATCACCATTGTTGAAATAGAAAAGGGGACTTGTTTGACGAGGCATTGTGTTCTTATACACCAATTGGTCGCTATGAAAAATCCCTGGAATTAATGTTTCGTGCTTTTGCGATAAGCTGTTTTAACAATTGCCAACAGAAGTTTAAATCTTCTAACATTTATTTATCCTCACAAAAGTTTAGCTATATTACATTGAAACATTATATAACATATGATCATATATATATATGTATATATATATATATATATATATATATGTATATATATATATATATATATATATATATATATATATATATATATATATATATATATATATATATATATATATATATATATATATATATTCTTTTTTTGCGTTAAAACTGATACCTTGAATCTTGATAGTGCAAAAGAAAAGCTGTAATAAAACATTATGTAACGTGGTTTTTATTTTGAAAATTTTGATGAACTGTAAATACAAGTGACTTACTTGTAGCATGCCATTGTTTTACAAAATCTTAATATTTTTTTAAAGAAACTTTCAGAATTTTAATTTGAATATAAACTAAAACTTACAGTTTGAATTCATCAAAACTTAAAGGTTTAAAAATTCTTAGATTAAAACGCTTATGAAATGTGTATGTTACAATTCATTTTTTTTTTCAATTTTTTACTTCGAATTTTTCAAATATACACACTTATAGTATTGACTTCAAACATTTTTTACATCCTTTCTTTTACAATATCATCTCCTGATTGGCTCACAAAGCACAAGATGGAAAAGGACTCAATTACAGGTTCCACCAACGAGCTTATACAAGCTCGTTGGGTTCCACAAGTGGGAGTTTCCTAAGATGGGCGTTTGGTGGCGCTGCTAGTCCACTTCCATTAACCAATAGTTCCACCACAAAGTAAAAGTTTTCTGTAGGCTCCAGATCGTTATTCCCTGCTCAGTAGGATCGCTACTTTAGCTCGCGCCATTTTTGACGTTAACCCGGATTTTCAACTCAATTTTGTTTTAAGTTTCTAATTTTGTTTTAATATGTTTTTAGTTCTTAAATTTAAATTTTCTAAATTTTAACTTAATTTTTCCTTTATATTTCTTGTTTTTCACTGAAGTTGTACTGCCACTTACCCGCTCTTTTGTCAGCCTTTCTTTCTGTCGCTCTTTCTGCAATCCAAGATGTACCATCCCTCTAATTTTCTAATCGATTCATGGCACCTAATGAATGGAATGCCACTCCTATCATATCCATATTACAATTATACCAAAAGTAGACGAATTGCTATATTCTCATGTGGAGATGAGTAACGTCACGTCACGGGAGCTTCGTAAAGAAGCGTCTGTCTTTTGGGATCTTTTAAATCTTTCTTTAAGATCTTTTAGAATCTTAGGAAATCTTTTGAGACAAATTCACTTTAGAGGATCCAAACTTATCTCACTGTTAAAAATGTGTCTAAAGTGAAACTAAACTACGGGGTTTTATTATGCTCAATCGGTCAACAAGAAACAATACATACATTTTCATTACTAGATTGCAATATCTGGTAACAAAACTTTAATTTGTATTACTTTTCCATCAAAATCTGTTAATCTGCAGTGAAAGTCATCTGTTTGACAGATCAAACTTTTATTTTAGTGGATGACTGAGGACATATAAAGGGGCCACACGACTCAGTTGCAAGAGTCGGTCGGATAGTGCCAATCAGTACTTGCCGAAGGCCAGAGTTGAGTCCGTGTAGAACTCCATTTCACACCCCACTGACAAATTGTAAAATCTAAGTCTTTCGCTCATATGAAGTTGGTCATATATTCTACCTTGTTGGGTTGAAATTGTAACGTAGTGGCTTGTAAGGAGGCATTATAAAAGCTACTTAACTCCAAATCTTAGATTAAGTGATACAGAGAGGTCAATAAGACACTGATTTAGGATTTTAACTAAAACACAATTGTTGTACACACACTGATAATACCTCAACCGGCTGCATCAAATAAAGATACATACAGAAAACAGCCAGTATTGCACGGTCCCATAATATGACTTAAAGTTCAATATATTAAATTGCAACAGGGCCTGGTGATAGAACTCTCTTTTCACTAATCAACGGAATAGAACATAAATATCCGATGTTTACCAAACTGCATCCGAGGACATCTAAATATTGTCCTAGACAACTAGTGGGTTCTAGATCCTTCCGATCATAGTCATATCAACACTAGTAACATGTATCAAAGGACATTCATCTTCCAACTCCTTCGCACTCACACAACAACTCAACTCGTAGCGACTTCACTCGCCTTTCGACTCCAACTATCTAATCACGATCCGAAACTTATCCTACCGATCTGCAGGATCGAAGAATGTTACGTAGCTGATCGATTGGTCAACATAATAGAACTAGTCAGAAGTTGTTAATATAAAGTGAACATAAATTGCAATGTAAACTGAGCAAAATAATAACCAGAGATTATATAGATCTCACAAAATTCTAGTTTTTACATTTTCAATCTCAATATAAAATCCAATGTTTTCTCGTATAAATTATGTATTTTTTTCAAAAATTCGCTATATTGCTGGTGACACTTGACCGCAAAGTCGTATACAAGGAAGAATGGCATTTGAGGAACAAATCCGCCAAACTAAAAATTTTAAGCTAAATATCCCTAAAATTGCATGGTATAAACACATTATTAATTACTTTTTTACAAATATTGCCTTTCAAAACCCCTGCTATGTCTGATCAAAATACGTTCCTACACTGACATATTAGTGTGACGTCGATGAAAACCATTTATTCCGCTTAATTTTCGAAATTCTGGTTTTCCCCTTTATTTCCTATTACGGCTTATTTCGAAAGCCAAGAGTAACACAAAAAATGGCATTTAGTTTTCTGTTTATGCAAGTCGGGCAGTTCATACAACTTCAAAAATAGCATACAATGAAATAGTCGACCACAAGTCATTGATGGCGTCCAGTGCGATATTTTGTTTGCTTCTCCACATCAAACTATCGAACCGCTTGGAACATCTCGTTTTTAATTCAATCTAAATAAATCCGTGATGTACGTATGGATTTAAAAAATATTCCTTCATTTATTCAACATGCTAACTTATTAAGCTGCGTTGTGAATACAATAACCCTCCAATTTCTTCCTCAGTGAGAAATAACCACTGCAAAGTCTGGTCTTTAAAATCTCTTTAGCAATATTTAAAATCTACTCTTTATTTTAATTATACTGACAACTCACGTTATTATTTACAAACGTTACCATATTACTTACAATATCATTCCATTATTTTTAACAATGTAAAACCAGACTTATTTATTTCTAGACAATAATTACTGTTTGAACCCAGAGTTTTAATATTCTGAGAGACCAGAAGGTGATCAGTCTCATTAAGCCGAAATCAAATTATGAAAATACACGACGTATGAACATATAGAACTCAATACATACCTCCATGCTGCATGGGATGCGTAAACACAATTACTGCACTGGCTGGCTTTCTGCAGGCAAATGGCCTTCAAATGGCCTTCTGCAGGCTATCTGAGTTGCACACTGTTTGAACTTTTTAACACATCTTCTCGTTAATTTCGTACCTTAAAACTCCACGTTACTTTGCAAGAGTTGTTACTTGTCTCTTCTGGTCCTAGGTATTTTATATGATTCCCCAGCAATAATATCTACATTTTTGGTACCTTCTTTAACATGGCTTCCAGGAAACACGCCTTCCTTCTTGACCCCGTTTCTTGAGTGGTCGTTGGTTCGCCTCCTCCTTGTGCTTCGGGTTAGCCCTCAACGTTGGTTCTATTTGCATCTCAGTTCTAATTTTTATTTATTGGTCATAAACCACTGTCCAATTTAGTGACAATTTCGGTGACGTTGCTTCGGGTCTACTCTTCACCACTCGATTCCTACTGTTGTTCTAATCTGCAAATGTATGGCATATCTCTGGTCTCAGGTTTTATTCTCAAATTTTTCAACTCCAAAAGAACCACACCACTCCGTAATAGATCTTCGAACTGTTGCAGAATTGGAGACCACGGTTGAACAGTTTTTTTACGCAATCACGTAATACTCTTAGAAGTAATACACCTACAGATATTAGCTTATATATTCAAAAGCTTTGCAAGAACAAGTCTCCTGAGTTTGACCAATTATTAAATACATCTTAAACTGCATGCTTTCTCTTAACTTTCCCCCAGTCTTGGAAGAGGGCTATTACTGCCCTTTTTCCTAAATCTGGTTGTGTTTTCGTCCTATCTCTTTAATCTTAACTTTCTCTAAAGATTTTGAGTACATCTTGGTTACGCGTATTGACGAGTTCTGCGACTCCCGAAACATCATCTTTATTGAACAATTCGGGTTCAGGAGAAAGCATTTCACGCAACCATCTGTTAGGGGTCGTAGAACTCATTCCCGAAGGTAATTACCACAGCAATGTTTCAAGCATTTTCTTTCTGGATATCCAGAATGCTTTTGACAAAGTTTATCTGCATGGGTTACTCCAAAATTTATTTATTATTTTTTTTTCTTTTCAGCGCATTATTATTTTTATTTTCAGCGCATTCGACACTCTTAACTCAAGAACCTCAAATTTGTAGTTCTAGTCTCAAACTTCCTCTTTAGCCTTAGAAATATTCTTAGAGGCGTCCCACAAGGATCCCTTGTTTAACCTGTACATTAAAGATATTCCCAAAAATCTCCTCGTCCAACTTTGCTTATATGGGGACAACACCGCCCTAGTAACTTAACACTCGAACACCCATGCTGTGCTCGAGACACTTCAAAAATATATGGACACATTTTCTATTTGGCTTGGCTTGCCCTCTGGCATGTGAAAGTAAATAATTCGAAATGTGCCGTCATACTTTTTCCAAATCTTCGGACCCTCACCCCCCCCCTACCGTTAATTTTAAACTCAACAAGGAGCCTGTGGCAAACTACCTTGGTGTATACTTAAGTTCCAAATTAACTTGGGGCCTTTTTATTTCTGACACCTATCGGAAAGCAAAGGTTGCCTTGTCCCAACTTAACTCCTTTTTAGGTTGAAATAACCGTCTGTCAACTTTCAATAAATTGCTGTTGTGCAAATCTTACGTCAGGGTCATCATGGCAACGATACCCCAGATATGGGTACCGCTACCGAAATACGCCTGCGGAAACCTTAAGTTATGCAGAATAAAACCCTAAGTTATATTATTAAATTCACTCATTATGTTGAATTAGAAGTCATTTACAAAGATCTCAATATTAGGCCCTTTTTTTAATTAGATTCGTAAACTTTCTTATTATTTCTTGAAAGATCTAAGGCATGTCTCCAACGTTAAGATCGATAGCGACCCACGGATGGATAACTTTAAAAAACGTCCTAAGTCGCTACCCTGTAGACAACCAGAAGACCCTCAAAGGAAGATCGTAATATTTTCGAAGCATTTTTCGTTCATTGATTTTATAGTTTCCTTTATCGATATCATGAAGTTCCAATCGGGCTCCAGATGGGCTGGTCTCGATAAAGTTCAAAATAAAGAATTAGAATATGACACAAAAGACAATGACATACTAAAATTTGGACTATCTAGCTGCTCCGGTTTTAGAGTTACTCTCAAGAAACAAGTACATGGCGATCCCAAGACGGGATGGTCCGATAAGGTTCAAAATCCAAAGAATTAAAATATAAGAATTACGTACAAAATTTGTACTTTCTAGCCGCTCCCGTTTTCTAGTTATTCTAAGAACACCAGTACATTCTATGTCACGCCCAAGGCTGGCTAGCTCCGGTAAATTTCAAAATACAAAAAATTAAAGTATAGCACTAAAAATAATGATATACTAAATTAAACTATCTAATTGCTCTGGTTTTGGAGGTATTCTCAAAAACCGAATACAATCGTATAGACAGGTTGACCTGATAAGATTCAAAATCTAAAGAATTAAAATATAAGAATGATATACAAAATTTGAACTTTCTAGCTGCTACTGCTTTCAAGTCATTCCTAAATAACCTGTACATTCCTATGTCTGGCTAGTCCCGATCAAGTTCAAAATACAAAGAAATTAAAATATAGCGCAAAACACAACACATTAAAGTTACACTATCTAGCTACTCTAGGCCCATGACGAGATAACCTGATAAGGTTCAAAATCAAAGTAAATGAAATTTAGGGCCTCAAGAACATTTTTTTTTCTCAGTCCATCCCAATATTCGGGAAATAAGCAAAAGCAGCCTCAAAACAAGGACAGCCGGGCTTCAACGACACCTATAGTAGCGACCTCTCGGGAATAAATATATCGGGAATTCGCCTATGACAATAATTCTCCTTCCTTATAGCTTTAGGTTCATGATTACAGTAACAGTGTGCCGAACGCCTATACCAACCAATGCTGGGAGCTGTTCTCTAAAAGCAACCACCGCCAGATGACGCTGGTCTTGAATAAGAGATCAAAAGCAAAGACGTTAACATTGAAACTAATGGGAATTTAATGCAAATGACATGACAAATATCTTTGGAAATAACTGAATTTATGTGAAATTTGGTGTTATTATTGCAAGTTGTATACACAAAAAGTCATTTAATTTTCAGACATTGCGCTAAGGATATATTTGCATTTTTTAAAATTTATTTAACTTGATCTGGTGTTCGTTCAAACATTTGTGGTCCAAAATAATCAGGTCCATTCATCACAGTAATGTAAAATTCGGTATGACATTTTCTCTTGTGGTACATTTATTTCAGTTCTTTCGATTTTGAAGCTAATCGAGTTAACCCATCATGGGACCTCCATAGGACTATACCCGGTTTTAGAGAATAACTCGAAAATCACCGAAAGTAGAATATCTAAATTCAATATATCCTTTTCTTTTGGGTTATATTTAATTCTTTCGATTTTGAACCATATCGGGCTAGTTTGTCTTGGGCTCGCCTTTGAAATTCACACGTTTTTGCCGAATAACTTGAGAACAGGTGTACCTAAATATTCCAAGAGTTTAGCATATTCTTGTCATTTGCCTTATATTTTAACTCCTTGGATTTAAAATCTTATCGGGTTAGCCCGTACTAAGCAAAAAAGGAATGTACTCATTTTTTGAGAACAACTCAAAAATCGGAGCATCTGGAATGTCTAAATGTGATATATCATTGTCTTTTGGGGTATATTGTATTTCATCTCATTTTGAACCTTATCGGTCTAGTCCGTCTAGGGTCCGCCATAGAAATTTACTCACATTGCAAGAATAATTCGAAAATCAGAGCAGCGAAAAAATGTAAATTTAGTGTATCATTTCCTTTTGTATACATTTTAATTTCGATTTTGAACCTCATCGGGCTAACTCGTCTTGGGTCCGTTTAAGAGTTCATTCGTTTTTGAAGAATAACTCGAAAACCGTAGTAGCTAAAAATTCCAAGTTTAGCATATCGTTGGCTTTTGCAGTATATTTCAGTTTCTTCGATACTGAACTTTATCGGGCTATCTCATTGCCCATAGTAATAAACCCGCTTTTTTAGAATAACTGGAAAATCGGAGATACTAGAAAATATAAATTTAGTATATCCCTATCTTTTGGAGAATGTTTTAATTCATTCGATTTTGAATCGTATCGGGCGAGCCTGTCTTGGGCCTGCCTTAGAAATTCACTCGTTTTGGGGGAATAACTCCAGAACCGGAGTATCAAAAGTACCAAGTTTAGAATATCGTTGTCACTTGCGGTATATTTTATCTCATTGGATTTAAAACCTTATCGGGCTGCCCGTCCTGGGACCAACGAAAGGAATATACTCGCTTTTATAGAATAACTCCAAAATTGTAGCAATTATATGTCTAAATTTAGTGTATCAGTTTATTTTAGGGTATATTTTGTTGTGCCCAGGGCGGACTACCCTGATAAAGTTTTTATTTCGAAGAGTTAAAATACTCCACAGAGATAACGACATGCTAAACTTCTTCTAAAGTTTTCGCTACTCAATTTCACGAGTTACTCCTCTAAAACGAAAGGATTCCTAAGAGAGGCCCATGACGGGCTAACCGATACGGGTCAAATTCAAAAGTACTAAATTTTACCCAAAAAGGAATAATTATACTAAATTTTGAATCGAAAGAATTAAAATGTACCCCAAGAGAAAAGGATATATTAAATTTAGCTTTCCTACTTGCTCTGATTTTCGAGTTATGTCCTAAAAACGCTCCTGACTCCTATAGCGGGCTCAGGACGGGCTAGCCCGATAAGCTTCAAAATCCAAAAATATAAAATATACCACAAGAAAAAACATCATACTGAATTTCACATCACTGTGATGAATGAACCTGGTTATTTTGAACCTCAAAAGTTTGAACGAACACCAGATCAAATTAAATAAAATTTTAAAAATTATATCCTTAAAGCAATCTCTCTGAAAATCAAATTACTTTTTGTGTATGCCACTTGCAATAATCCCATCAAATTTCACAAAAATTCTTCAGTTATTTCCAAAGAAATCGGTCATTTCATTTGAATTAAATTTTTGGCCTCTTATTCGAGACCAGCATATCTTCAGGTGCCGGCTTTTAGGGAACATGTTTTTCGTCTCGACCGGAATACCATCTATTCTAGTAAAACTCCTGTATATATAGGAGCCTTATATTCTAGGCTCAATACCATGATATAGATGAGTTGCACCGACGTCACATTCCCACTAGCAACGGTTGCTACAGCCGTGCTCTTTCTAGACGCCGTCCGCCATTACTATTTCTGTCAGTGTTAAAGTGTCAGCTAGCAATTTTTTTTCTTGATATTGTCAAGTTTGTGTGTGTATGTTACATATACTGTGTATGCTTGATGCCGTTTTCCATTAATCTTCCTTTGAAATGTCGAACTAAACCATTTGTGACTAGCTCTTTGCTGACAGGTCACGAGGATACTCATGTTTGCATGGCCAAATGTTACCGGCCAGTCACCGTGTTTTCATGTCACCATATTTAAAAAAATTGTTACCTTCTGAGGGGAATCCCAGAGTACATAGAGTATGCTCTTCCAAAGGAAAGTGCAGAGAAACTCGATATGTTTGTGAAACTTGTGTACCATTGCACAAATGTAAATGCTTTACAATAGACCGTACCCGACAAATTACTAAATATATGGCGTAAGTTTCATTTCAACGTATGCTGTGTAAATAAAGCTTATTTAGATGTTTCGATTTTATTTTCAACTACAGAAAAATAACCTACTGCACGGAATAGTTTTGGCTTGAAATAACCAGTCAGCAATATGTTAAAACTTATTTTTCATCTCTACAAAATCTTGTCTAATATTCACTGTAAAAATACTAATCATATAGAATGTGGTAGACCACAGATTATAGATGTGCTTGATGCATTTTTTTTCAGTCAACCATGACTTGTTTATGTATAAAGTTTTTATAATAGTTTGCCTCTAATTGGAATCATTTGTCGAGATTTGAAATACAACAATAATTTTTAAAAGTTTAGCCATATGCCAAAAATAACTTAATTTGATAATGACATTTTTTGAAAAAATAATTGTGGGTGAGCAAAACATTGTACAATGCTTAACAAATCCATCCATTACCACATGAATACCATTGATGCACTTTCAAAGATAAAACATTTAATGTGTGGAAGTATTTTGTATTAATCTTTACAGAAAAATGAAATTGATCTCTCAGGTGGCACAGTTGAAAACACGGTATAAAATGCCATCGTTGAAAGTCGCCTAAAGCAATTAATTTATCTTTTGTCGTTATTATGTGTATGCAGATTCGACAATTTGGATGTGGGCGTTTTGAATGTGGACAATTTGGATGTGGCGTTTAAAGGGCGTACTATTTTGTAGTGGTGTTTTATACTTTTCTTAGTGTAACTTCTTACTTGATATCTTAGTGACATGAAAATAAAAGAAATTAACCAATACTTCAAGTTAATTTTTAAAAAGTAAAATTCAACAGATAATCATTAACTTTAAAAATACAGAAGACGACATAAAATGCAAAAGAATTTAATTTGCTTGAATGTTAACTTCTTTGTGACAAAAATGTACATTTTACAAATATACAATACATATTGAATTAATTTGATGCAAATGTTTTAAAGATAATCCAAAATTTCCAATGGACAGTGACACGGAGAAAAGTTATTCTCTTCCCTCCTCCCTAATGTTTAGAAAATCAATCATACCATTATTAGGGAATGAAAAGTGTTCCCGTCTGATGAATATTAAAAACAAAAAATAATATTTAGAGTAATTAAAAAAGTTCAGTGAGATGTTACCATTTTCATAGGCATTTTATATATGTATAAAAACTAAAAGTCTCTAAGTATCAGTATCATATACGTATTTAATTATAGTTATAAACTGGTTATAAAGTTTTTTTATCTTATATTGTGAAAATGGCTAATATTTTTAAATATCATGCATTCTTCAAAGTTTTAAAGTATTACTTTGAATTAAAATGATTGGATAAGTTTTGTACACATAGAATATGCAGAAAAACCTGATACTTTTAACAGTGTAGAATACATCAGCTGTAGAAAACCACGTGCTGTACGTCAAATGTAGAATACATATTCCAAGTATGCATCCCTTATTAAAAATTATTTTCATGTGTATAAGAGAAATTTAATTTTGTTCATTCTTTCCGTTAAAATGAATCAGAATAAATGTTAATTGTATTGCAACATATGAACAATTCCTCTTGCATTTATTGCACATTTTGAACCATTCAAAATATATAATTTATAATAGGGTTTATGCATAATTATAAAACAGTTAGGTAATCTACATTTCTTATTTCATCTTTGTCCCCATAAATGTATTCAATATTTCAATTGATGGCAGTATTTTTATATTGCCGATGAACCTAAATTCATCACCGAATCTCAACCATGCTCTTAAATACAAAACAATAACAAGAAAGATCAATCATGCTTAAAGCATTGATTATGAAACACTTTCCAACTTCAATGCAATTTTATTTAAACATGTCTAAAACGCAATACATTCCTCGATAATATATTAAAACTTATCACAATACTACATTGATTTAATATATTTGAAAACTTAAACCTTCATTGAAAAAATTGAACTTCATTCAAATGACTGCATTGAAATATAAATTGCCTGGTTTAAATATCTCTAAAATGCAATACATTCCTCGGTAATAATTTTAGAATTATCATAATACTACGATAATTTATTATATTTGAAAACTTCATCGAAAACAACTGAAATTCATTCAAATGACGTCATTAAAAAATAACACGCTGAATTTTTTTTTTATATATTTTATGGAACAATTTGAATATTGCCTAAAATTTTCGAAGCAATTTGTGAATTTTGAATCCGCTTAAAAAATGCTTGAAAAATTAGGTCCCATAGGGCTCAATGTATTCCATTTTTTCAACCCGGGTTCAATCCAAAACTAATTGGGTGATATTATTCATTTATATTCCCATAGGTCCTATAGACCGTCTGAACAACATACTAAAATTTCATTTTGATTAAGTCATTTTTACGGCAGTTATCGTGCTAACGGACAGACAGACAGACAGACAGACAGACAGACAGACAGAATGAACAAAGTCATAAACACTTTTCAACTTTGTTGTAAAGTGTTAAAAAGCGTTGTTTGATCAATTGCAGTTGCATAGTTGATAGCATTTTGAGAAACCAGTATCTTATCCTTAGTTAAACTAAGAAAGAATATTTTCATTTTTGGCGACTAATTCCTCTTCTAGCACAGAACTTACTAAATCAATAATTGCTGTAAAATCTTATTGCTGTATTTAATGACCGCTAACTTTGAGCAACACAGCTCATTATTACTGAGCTTGCGTATCAACCTAGATGTGTTGAACATATTTGCAAAATTTTTGCATAGCTTCTGAGTTTAATTTTCTTTAAATCAGAAATCACAAGGTTGCTACAAAACAAAATAGTTATGTGATAATAATTCAAAATCATACTGATTTATCTCCAAATGTTGCTATGTGCAAGTAGTTTACACTTAAAATGTGCGCTTACTTCAAAAATTTAAATATGATTCTTTATTTTTCAAAAGGCAAGTATTAAAACATGTTTGTTTACTTTTCAATATCTCATCTTCAAATGCCTCTTCACTCTTAAAACGTGGGATGTTTGCTGTGCTGTTTATGCTAATTGTATGTATTTAGTTTCTTGCTGCCAGGCCGGCATGTTGTGATTTTAGTTAACAAAGCGCAAAACCGTTCATGCGAATACAGTTATATGCTCCAGGAGCCCGATGTGGCTAGACACTACTAATACAACTTCTACTACTACTCATAAATTGGTTTAAAGAATCAAATTTGAAAACACAGTTTACTTTTATCTTTTCATTAAATTTAAGTTTTAAAAATTTATTCTTTGAAATATTTATTTTCTTATTCCAATTTTATAATTATTGAGAGCGCATTGTGACAGCATTGGCAGTCTTTTCGTAGCCAAGCTAATAAAACAATATTTTTGCTACAATAAAGTTGCAAAATCTAAAACTCTTGCAACAGTTTCAACCGCTTCCTAGCATGAAAATATAATAGAACCTTGCTTTGCTTTTTTTAGAATTGCTTATATTTATCATTTTATAATTGGGGATTTAGTTGGAAGAAATCAGCAGTATTTCAGAGCATCAAATCAGCAACATTCAAAGACCGTTATAGAGGGTAACAAGCTTATTATGTAAGATTCCTTGATATGATCTTATTATATCTTGAAAACGTAAGAACATACAGCTACTTGCTTTTTATTTTTTTACCACTGCATGTTACCGATAACTTTCTAGAAGAAACTCCTGTGTATACCAATGCTGTTATAATTTTTTTAAGAAGCGATATTATAAAAGGTCATTTCTAGGCATGTGCATATAAAGTAACAATCCCATTTATTTATTTATTTTTACCTGCACATTGCTATATTTAATGAAAACTAAGTCATATTAACAATGCTTCCTCAAGAAATGTAAGGAAATTTTAAAATAAAATACGAATGCTTACGCTACACAAGAGTTTAGAAAAAATTATATTGTTGTGTATGTAATAAGTGTGGAAACGAGGAAAGCTCAACAGAAATTTTTTAAATTTACTTCTTTTCAGAGAATTTTTTTGTGTTTAAATTATAATTAGTAAGCATTAGCATTATTATAACATATAAGACTAGGAGTTCACACTTTCATAGTTTCAAATATTAAATTAGTTTTAGCATGATTTTGAGGTACAATTATCAGTACTGAGGTAGTACTATTATTTCAGATATTCAAACAATACATTGTGCAGACATTTTTTAATGTAAACAGAATTAATATTAAAATCAGAAAAAAAAATGAAAATTTATCGATAACTTTTTGGATGATCTACACTAAACATAAAAGTAACTTTATTCAAAACTATATTAATAAAATTTATTTCAATTATTATGAGATGGTACTCTACTATAAAGCTACTGTTTTTAATTTTCTGATTCATGTTGAAAGCGAGACGTGTGGTTACACGTCTTTATAGTCTTTATACTGTCTACTTAGTTCTAACTAGGCATGTATCAATATATATATATTGGTGAACACCTAGGTTCTACATAAAACAGCTTTTTATTAAAATAAAACCAACTAAAATACTTGAAGAAATAGTATCTTCTGTTACATACCTAATGTACGTCCAGTGATTGCTTGTACAAGTAAAACAATCTCCTGATGTCACATAATTCATCCCTGTAGTCAAAAACAGGATCCTTAAAAGCAACTACTATGTTTCTAACCCCCTCCCCCCCCCCAGGTCCAATAATAGGGCGATTAGAGGCACACGGATGAATTGTTTAGGTGCCTGGGACACATAAACATTTATAAAAAGTTCAATATGTTATAAAATAGGAATAGTAGGGGGCACGAAAAACTCTGCCTTCGACCTCTCTTTTTTTTCGACATATATTGAGTTATGAAAAGATGCTTGTATAAACAATTTTACACAACAATTATATTCAGCAGACAATACATATACTTTTCTATTTTAATATATTTTCTATTTTTATTTTTAATGCTTTCTATTTTAAAAAAGCCCCAGGATTATAAATAAACTTGACCAACTGCACTTTACAGGACAAAATGTTCACTACAAACAAAATTTTTCACTTTCCCCAGTTTCATAATCTATATGCAGGGTAAAAAATTTCAGTTCAGAGTTTAATCGCCAAAAAAGCTTTTCACTCACCAGTTTAATATAAATCGCATTGCATAATCTGTTGACAAAATTGTATTAAATAAAGTCTTTTTACAAGTTATTATGTGATTTGGTTTATTGCAGTTTGGAGACGAATTTTAAGAGCAAAATTAAACCGTTTTCAGCCTACGATAGCTAGTTTTATGTGGTATATCAACAATTGTGCGAGAATATTCTTAGAGATATTCAATGGAAATATGTACCCAAGATAAAAACGAATAAATCACTTCTACAGAGTTGACTTATACTATACATAATTATGCCTGTTTTCTCCTGCATATCTTCATCAATAACTAATATAGCAACAGAACAACCGATCTTTTCTTATATATATAAATGAACCAGCTGCTATATTACTGTACAAGTTTACAATTCAATATATTACTAATAAAAACCTTGCAATATGGATGGTTTTAGTGCATAAAATAAACATAGCAAAACTAAATAAACGGACTTTGATGGCACAGATATAATTGTGTAATGCAAGAGCAGATGTCAACAAAGTAATTTTAAATTCAACTTACCCAATTCCAAGCACATATTGTGTATATACGCTTGTAGGGCAGCATCAAATTTTAGTCTTTGAAACACATCTTTTTATCAATATTTATGCTAAATAATCTTAAGAGAAGATAAATTTAGATATATTCTACTAAAATTGCGTGCTAAATGATTATAGATTTCTAAAAATCTTCTGTAATATGTAAACCAGTATTTTACAACAAACATGGATGCTGTGCAGAGGAATCGCGGGGCGTGACGTCACAGGAAACTCATCCATACTGTGATATATAGCGCCATCTATGGAAAAGTTTAAATTATTTTAAAGAAATTTCATTTTGAATATATGGCAGCACACACGTTTGTTTTTGTTTACTGTCATATGGTTTATGGCGCTGTTTATAAAACCACCGTCGGGGCATACTTCTTTTAATAAGCTATATAATTTTGTTATGAAACGGCTGGTGTTTTTATATTATGTTCACGACCATTCCATTAAAAATATAACGAAAATCATTGAAAAAGAAGCTTTGACTGAAAATTCTGAATGTCTGATTGAAGGAACAGTTAAAGATAGAATATCGCATTTTACATTGAGGTATATTTAGCGAACTTTTATGCAATACTTATAACCTTCATCATAATTATGCAGTAATATTTACAATAGAAATTGAACTATATACTTGACTATACTGTATATATATATATATATAATACATACATGGGTGACCATAGAGCTTTTCTCAAGAGGGGGCAAACTCAAGAATAAGATGTACAACATCAACTAGCTTGATTGCCACATTTGTGACCTTGAACTTCCAGGGCGAGAGCAAGTTCCCCCTCTTACTATTCCCTATGGGCTCCTGGGTATATATATATATATATATATAGTATTGGCATATAGTTCAATTTATATATATATACACTGTCATTCTTATTTGTTTGGTTATGTATTGCAGACGTTAAATGAATAATAGACTGAGTAGACTAGAGTAACTGAAGCTGTAAGTTGTACTAATTCTGTTGTATGGAGCTGTAACATGGTCAGGATAAGAGTTATAACTCACTCTCCAATTTAGCTAAAAACATTACATCAATTCTCCATATGGGACCACATTTTTTAAAATGATCTCAAGTACTGTACTGTCCATTTACATTGTTGATACCCCCCCCCCCCCCTCCCTTTCCAAATTCCTGTAGTACAGAGTATTGTGTCTCAGCATTTAATATAATCTGACCTTTATACAACTAATGCTCAAATGTTAAATAACACATTGTTTTCTAAAGTTATTAAATGTTAGTCATCTCTGATTAACCATTTGTTAAAGAGCCACATGAAGCCTACCTGGTTAAAGATTTATAAGCCAAAGATTATCAGTTCATTACCTTCGCTTAAGCAATATTGCTTAAGTGAACAACTCATATTTTTAATGTATTCTTAGTGTGCAATATAATTACCATATTTTCCTAGAAACCACTATTAAGGTGGAATCTTTTGAATTCAACACCTGGCCTTTATCAGAAAATAAACAAAAATTTTAAAACTTGTGTTGCTGACTCTTGACATTTCTTACAGCCAGTGAGTTCAGCTGAAGTCAGTACAGGCATATCATTTGTAAAAGTTTTTCATAAGGCAAATATTTGTTGTTAAATTTCAGAAAATATATATGAATTAAAATTTGAAAAAAATTTAAGATAATATAATGGTATAAATGTATTCCAAATATCAGAGAAACATAAATAAATGTCTTGTATACTACTGGGAATTATATGACATTTTTCTTAAAATTGTCGTACCAATTGTTAAAAATTTATTAAGTCCTACTGGTTGTTAAAATTTTAACTCCTCACCATTGCCTACAGCCTCTCATTTGTTATTTATATTCAGTGGAACACATCTACAAATTAACTGTGTAAATTTTATTTCTTTAAAAGTTGTGACTTTTATGAAATTTTCTTCCCATTCAGTTTTTGTCCTCAAAAGTTACAAGTGTTCAAAATATTCAACTCAACTAAAGTTGAGAACAACAAAAGCTCATGTGATGTTTTCAAAATAACAATAAATTATAGAAGAGTTACAATGTTTTAGGTGTTTTTTTTTTTTTTTAAATGTAGAAATAATAGGAAAATAAGTAAAAGAGTACTGGAAATTACAAAATAATGCAACATTAAGCTGTTATATGTTTTTATGCATGAAAATATAATTAAAAAAATAACTGAAAAATGTAAATTTGGTCCATATCTAAAATTACTATTTGAGGGGGGAAAATAAACCCAGAAATTATGAAAATGCATTTTAAAGAATGAAAATTTTCATGATACTGAAAAATAATGTGAAGTAAAGCAATTATAATTCTGATAATAAAATATAAATTTCTTAAATATTATATCTGATAATAAAATAAAAATAATC
Source organism: Amaurobius ferox (assembly GCA_951213105.1). Classification (NCBI taxonomy): domain Eukaryota; kingdom Metazoa; phylum Arthropoda; class Arachnida; order Araneae; family Amaurobiidae; genus Amaurobius; species Amaurobius ferox. Next base: position 93,885,414 of record OX578142.1, on the reverse strand, counting down.
TTAAATATAATATCTGATAATAAAATATAAATTTCTTATATTTGTATAGAAACAAGAGCTAGGAAATTAAAAAAAACTGTTATGTGTTTCTGAATCAATAGGAGGGGGCAATACATCCAGATCATTATACTCATTAGCATCCATTTTTTATGTGTACACTTCAAAATATCAAGCAAAAACTTATATTTTTATTTTTACCATATTTATCAGCCCTTTGCCCAGGTTATGTGCAAAAATGAATTTCTTCATTGTCATCATTAAAAACATGCACATTGATTAAAAACCCTAATTTTACTTCACTTTCCAATTATTTTGATTATCTTATCACATAAGTTTGTCTATTTCAACCTGTAAACTCATCTAGATTTCGCATCAATACTGTAGTGCTATTACTTGTACATTCTAACTTTTGTATAATGTTTTAACAATATTTGTCCACCGAAGTTGTTGAAAGTAATTGATTACATGAGACAAACAAGACTTTATAAGCTATAGTAGTTGGATCTTAATATCAATTCTACAAAAAAAAAATTGACTATTCTAACAATGTGGATCCAAGTTGTTTGTGTTATTTCAATAAATTTAAAATAAATTTTATTTTTAGCACATTATATAATTAAAAACATTTTTTATTAGGGATTTATGCCAGATAGTTTTTGCTGTATTTTCTTTATTTTACTTAAAATTAATCTTGTAAATTTTAAAAAATAGTTTTTAAAATGGTGATGAGTATTAATATACAAATTACTTATTTACTTTTCCTATATACATAGTATAATGTATAGAGAAAGTAAATATTGTGACGGTGTGATTCGAATGTGAGTTTTCACCAGTAGAGCACATTTCAAGCATCCCTGAATCGAATCAAACTTTTTTTAAATAATGTCTGTGTGTTTATGTATGTTAGTGTGTGTGTCTATGAGCCTGTGGATGTGATATCTCAAGAACAAATGGAGTGTTTCGAATGAAATTTGTCATGAGTATTATAAACAGTAAATACTAGATCCCTATTGGTTTTAAATGCAATCGCATGTTATGAAGAACCCTCAATTTTTGAATGAAATTTTGAAAAAATCAGACCATTGAATATTGTTACATAAATAATGATTTCTTATGTGATTTTTCATTACAAAACGAATAACATAAATTGTGAGTGTTGACAAAAAAAAGAACTCTTCTTGAGATATTACATGTTTCTGAAATAAATTTAAGAAAAATGTCAAAATTAAAGAGGTGTTAACTATCATGATATATGTTACCTTTCCATATGCAATATTATGCGACAAACATTATAAGATTTCTTGGTTAGGAAATCTTTGTATTTTAAAGTGGAAAATTTGCCATTGGGAAAAGAAATCCAAAGAAAAATTTTACATTTTACGCAGTACTGGAAATTCCTAAATTCTGATCTGCGACTTGCAAAACTATGACTGTGTCGATTTTCTTTCTTCCATTAAACATGGTAACTTATATTTAATACCATCAGGAATTTTTATATTTGCACTTATTATTTTATCTACCCAGAAACTGAAGATGTATCAGTCCATATTTGTGCACTTATTATTTTATCTACAGAAGCTGAAGATGCATCAGTCTATATTTGTGCACTTATTATTTTATCTACAGAAACTGAAGATGCATCAGTGAAGGATATTGTAAAGTTGCTGAATCCAATATCAGTAGCAGGAACTACATGAGTTGCACCAAGAATTCATTTTGATTTTTCTAATTATAAGTGCTGTTAACTGTTCAATTCTGAAAGCTAGTCCCAGTCTATTTTAATATTTACTTAAATTAAAACAAGTGGATCAACCCTCCCTTAATATGGGTCAAACCTTCCACATGTGGGGTACCTTGACCCACAAATTGCTCTTTTTTTAAAATCCATTCTTTTTCTATTTTAGTGAGAAACATACTTTAGTTGTATATTTATTTGATAATAAATTATCTTTAAAAAAATGTGTTAATCATGTCTGTAGGTGCAATATCTTTGTTTTTTCAAATTAGATTTATAAAAAGTGGGACAACTTTTCCCCAGTCTTTCCAACACAAGAAATTGACCACAGGCATACAGACAAATGGACATCACTCCAAAAATAGTCTGTGCTCAGGAGGTTTTAAAACATATATAATGGCATTAAAATCTCGAATTCAAAATTTTTTGTGAAATTCTTTCTCTATACTAATTACATAGTATGAGAAAGTAACTATACATTAGGTACATTTAGAAAAAATGTGCCGTAATTTTTGTACAGACAATCAGTTAAAAAAAAAATTGCTTGTTGTGATTCACCCGAGCAACCAAATATTGGGTAATAAGATTTTTCGAGCCTGATGAGTGCGTAGGGAATTAATTTTGAAAACTTTTCTCGGTCTATGTTCATGAGATCAAAGTGGGACCCCTAATTGAGGTTGTGCTTCCCTAGTTTGGTGGGTTAATCGGGCCTCCCTGATTCTCAATATAGCAAAACAAAAGCATTGTAATAAATTTATATTTAACAAACTAGAAGAATGTGATTTTTACATTTTTAGGTTTTTTTACAAGATTTTTCTAAAATTTATTTTCAAAGGCTATTTAAAATACAAATACTTTTTTAGAGGTGTCTGGAAGAGAAGGTGGGCTACAAAAGGCAAGAAATACTGTTGGGAAAGTGCCTGCTGGTGTTGTGTGCATTTACAGTCCCATCATATGGAATTTTTATATACAATATTTTACAATATACACTTATCCCCCCGATTTACACGGCACTTGTTTTACACGATTTCGCTTTTACACGGTTTATAAATTAACAGATTTCAAAAAATTGATAAAAATGTATATTCCGTTCCATATACTCCTATACAAAGATTTGATGACATTTTTGAATTTTATTCCTTTGGCAACACTAATGAAAACAATTCCCAATTCCCGAACAGGGGATTCCCGGTGTTGTAAAATATATACATTTATGGGAATCTCCGTAATGGGGAATCCCCATATAGGGAAATCCCCGTATAGGGAAATCCCCATAATAGGGGAATCCCCGGATGTATTTCACAACAGTAAAGCTATCTGGTTCATGCAAGTACATAGTGCAGAAACATTTTAGCAGCAAAGCTTATATTATTGTGCATTTATCTTTTGAACTGGTAAGAACTGGTATCTTTTGAACTGGTCTATTGGATGGCTAACAGAAAAGCATGGGTCACTGCCATAGCTTTCAATGAATGGTTCCATAACTGTTCCAGATGTCAAAAAGTATTTAACTAAAAAGGGATTGCCTTTTAAGGCTCTTCTATTAATTGATAATGCACCAGGTCATCCTCCAGATTTACAACACGAAAATGTAAAAGTTTTTTTTTTTCCAAAGAATACAACTTCCTTATTACAGCCGTTAGATCAAGGGATAATTTCGACTTTTAAAGCACTGTACATCAAGCAAACTTTCAGGTATATCTTAGAACAAATGGAGAATGATGAATCTGATTGATGCTTGGAAGAAATCTCTTACTCTCTTACTCTGGTGCAGTGTTCTTCAACCTTTGTCATCTCGCGGAACCCTTTTTTTGAGATATTTTTTTTATGGAACCCTTCGTTCAGTAGCACACCCAGATTTGATTTTAGGGGGGATGTGTCATATTACGTATTACATGTTATGAACAAGGTGCGTATCTGCCTTTGTTATAAAAACTTTATATAAGATATAAATTTGCATTAATTCAAACAAGAAGATAAATATTTCATATAAAGTATTTGTATTATACATATGTATGTCATATGAAATTGAAAACAAAGAAAAACAAAACAAAAACAACGAATTGTAGTATCGACTCGCGGAACCACTAAAGCGTTTGAGTGGAACCCTAGGGTTCCGCGGAACACAGGTTGAAGAACACTGCTCTGATGGATTCTTGGAAGAAATTTACAATTTTAGATTGTGTTAAGCATGCTGGACTTTCATACACTCAGATCAAACAATCAACAATCAACACCTGCTGGAAAGCAATATGGCCAGATGTTGTTGAAAGTGGAAATGATAAATCACCAATAGAGCATGAATATTCTCAGATCACTGAGTTGTCCCATACTATAGGAGGAGAAGGTTTTGAAGATTTAGCTCAAGTGGATATTGAAGAAATAATGGCTGATGAAGAATTGAATGAAGATGATGTAATTAACATGATTCGTGAAACAAACAAACATGATGAAGACAATGATTCTGATGAAGAGCAATCTGAACCAGTTGCGTTCACAGCAAGAATCATAGGTGTAGGACTTGATTTGGGAAGAAAATTGGGTAACCATTTCTTACAATATGACACAAATGTTGATCGAGCTCTCCGATTCCAGCGAGACCTTCGTAAATGCTTAAATCAATATGAAGAGGTCTATAAAGATTTAGCAAAAAATCCTACACAATTGTTAATTACCGATTTCATGACAAAGTCTTGTCAACCTGAGATCTTGCCTAATTCGTCAACCATTGAGCCAGAATCACATCAAGAAAGCTCAAGTGATGAAAGCGACATCATACCTATCAGAAAGAAAAGACTGATAGTACATGAAAGTGATGACAGTGATTAAACTTATAATTAATTTTTAAGGGTCTTTTTGTTTTTTTGTTCTTTGTTCCTAATGTAAAATAAATTAAATATGTTATATTACTACATTCATATGCTTGTTGTTTTATAAACTAAGTATAATTTTAAGTTTTCTAAGATGTCTTACTTTTGTTTTATTTAAATAAATGACTGAATCATGCACATTTTGTGGTTATTTTCGTTTTACACAATTTTACTTAGCAAAATCCAAGATTTCAATTTACATGGTTTTGTGCAGAACCTATCTTCTATGTAAATCGGGGGACAGGTGTACTTATCTTTATTTAATTTTATGTATGAGATGCTTCTGAGTGACAGCTATTTAATTTTCTTTTATAGATTCCTATGTGCTTCAGATTATATCACACAAGACTTTTTTATTCAAAGTGAAACAAAATTGTTCAACTATAGGTTAGAATTTTGTGACTTTCCAAAACTGAGACATGTGCTTCAAAAGGCATGCAAGCAATCCAAGTTTGTTTTATCAAATAACTGTTATATTTTAAAATCTTATGAGCATATTTTGAAGTCAATTATACTTATAGCTGAAGAAATTGAGTTTGCAGTGGAACATAGGTTTAATTTTATAAAAGGTGAGTTTCAGTATTCATACTTTATGCATATTCAATATTATACTATAAGATAACATTTTGCACATTTCATTTGTGAGATTATATATTATAAATATTTTTACTATTCATCTATATTATATATATATATCTTTTAAGTTGCTACCAAAGCTATTAAATGCAGAGATACACCAGTCCAGGTTATTTTTAATGTATGTTGGGCGCATGCTTCGCCATATTAAAAAAAAAATATTTTTTGAACAAAATTCTACATTATTAAAATAATGCCACAATCTCTCTTCATATTTAAATATACCGTATATACTCGTGTATAAGTCAACTACCCTACTTTCAAAGAAGAAAATCAAACAAAATCCAAAACTCATGTATAAGTCGATCCCAAAAAAAGAAAAAAAAAATTTTTAATAAATTATTCAAAAACACTTGAAAACGAAAATATATATATATGTATAATAATAACATTTAATTTCCATAATAGAAACTTCATCGGAACCCTTTAAAGTCGGATTCCAAGCAAGTAGGCATATGACATACGAGCTTTATCTCCCGTCCGTTTGGGGGATGCTAGTTCTCGTGTGACAAGCTCCAGACATTCTTTTACCCCCAGCACACAGTGTCCTCAAAGCGGATGGGAAACAATGCTCATGTGTCATAGGCCTAATACATATAACTCATGGTTTTTTATCGAGGTTTTTCAAACTTGCCAAATAGTTTAAAAAACCATTGGCGCATCATGAAAATATCAACAATCCCATCTATGCCCATGTCATAAAAATCACTACCATCATCATTTATAAAAAACCCATAATCATCTATGCCTTCAATTACTAAAGCAAAATTCATTACCAAAACAACATTGAACGATTTCACGACCACTTCCCCCATCCCTGTCCCAAGCGCCCTTGACCCACCATGCAATCAGAACAATATCTGGCTTCCACCCATTATTTGAGCCGGCCGATTTTTTCATTAACCCCCAATCGACTTGAAGCAGCACATTTGTTACAGGAGAGTTTCGATTCGACTCACAGGAGAGTTTTGATTTGCAGAGATTCGGAATGCGCAATTGCATAATTACTACTGCAACCTTTTAGGATGGATTGCTTCATGGGAAAAAAGAACTTTTAAACTTATGATTTTTTTTTTTTAGACTCCGCATATAAGTCGCCCACCCCCACCCCCCAATCCACTTTGAAGCTTTTTTTTTTGTCACAAGTTTCTCAACTTATATGTGAGTATATACGGTAATTTATAAGCTGTACTGTGTTTGGGCGAACTCTTATTCCTGCTACAAAAGGAAAATCTCGTAGGCGAGGAAAAAATAATATGATCACAGAAGGGAAAATCATGAATGCCCTGACTGAGTTTTTCCCTACTTAGATGCAGCTTGAATACATCTACTAAAGAACCCAAAGTTACTTTAATTTGCATGTACAGTGATGCAGCTGATGAAAAGAAAAACATGACAGAGATTACGTTGAAACTGGGACTCAAGTTCATGTTGCCCCTTGGCAGTCATTATTGATTAGCAATGACGAAAGAGACAAAGAGACATAAACAGATATAACTTTTCTAATATGGATGTTTTACCACATTACAATCAATAAATTGATGTCAATCCTTAATTTTTATTCTTTTCTTGGAAACAATTAACATAAAAAGAGTTTATTACCAAAAGACCTAGTTTTAAAATCAAAATTATATTTTGATATAAAACTAAATACTGTTTAAATTTATAAAATATACTCACTCACAGATTTCCATGAATCTATGTTTTGAGCATCTTCAAACTGTCAAACTGTTTCTATGTTAAGTGTTTTTATTCAAGTAAAACTTTTACAGTTTTCTTTTTCATTACATTTTTTATGTTCAAAATTTTTAAAGTTGATATGGCAGTTCAGACCCATGGTCCAAAAAACTATGTAACACTAATACCTTGATCATTGATCCTGGAAGTAAATATTTGATTGCTACTGTGTAAAGATATTTATCAATTAACAAAGAGTGAACAGTAAATTAAAAGTGTTAGAGGACAATAACTTACAATATATCCCAAAATTACTTTCCTTAATGAAAATGCTAATATATTCAATGTAATAACTAAGAAATATGATTTAAAACCAATAAAAATATTTATATTATGCTATATTGGCCAAAACAGTAATAGAAAAATTGAAATACATCCTAATGCATCCCTTCTGAAAACAGAAGTTGCAGAATCCTAGTCATAATATATATTTCACAGTACAAACACTGTTAATGCCCACTATATTCTAATGATCCTATATGTATAAAATCACAACATTCAATGCAATTAACCATGACTTTCTTTTATTTCAGTCCATTTTACTTCAGCTTTGAAGTTTGTTAAAGAACGTTTCTATCCCCTGCATTCTGGTTATATTCATTTACCATTAAATGATTTAAAAACACTTCTTTTGTGTATGTTTGAAGAGACGGTAATTGAAGGAATAAATCAGATGAAAGCATCTCTTTGTATGAAAGAACTAAATGATCCAAGAATGTTTTATATGCACCAGAAAGTTAAGGTAATTTTATTTTAATGTTTTACCCAAATTAAAAAATATCAAATTTTAGTAATTGTAGAATTATATATATATATATATAGTAGGAATTGTGGAATTATATATATATGTAGCAATAGTTCCAGATTCTTGAAATTATTTCTAGAGAGCTAATTTCACTTCAAATCGCCCAATAAATTTTGAAATGACACCCACCAACTTAGAGTTTCGTGAAACTTTTGATATGAATAACATCTACAGTTAGGGTTTCTCTGGTGGAAAAATGGAGCGTTCTAAAAAATGTAAATACTGTGGACATTTCTACCCCCAAACCTAATAGATAAAGATATAAATAATTTTGTTTTGTTTTGTTAGAAATGTGGTCCAAATTATAAATGTATAAAAATAATTTTAATATTTTAATACTATGAACTATTTTTCAAAAAAACTTGAAGTAGCTCTCCGAGTGAGCGTGTTTTTCATTTATCTGATTTTCACTCGAAATTTATTGATATAAATAGTAAACTACAAAAATGTGTACTAGAAAATTTATTATTAAAATTTATATTTTGAAAAAGCTCTTATAGTTCTCGAGTAATCGTCTGGTCAAGTTAAAGAAAATTGAAAATTTTCTGTTTTTCAAGATTGTAATGCTTATATCTCAAAAACTAAAAGAGCTAGCTTTGAACAATAAGCAAAAATTTGTAGCTCTTTGAATCTGTATACAATTGGATTATCTCTACATATGGATATAATTGGATTTTGAATAGAGCTCTATTTAAAAAAAAACTTAAAAAAAATTTCTGTCTGAATGAGCTTTTTTTTTTTTTCCTCATACTTTCACTCGAAATATCGTCAAATCTGTTATAGATAAAAATAGTAAACAACAAAATATATATGAGGAAATTTAGTTTTTTAATCTACATTTATATTTTATAAAAAGCACTTATAGTTTTCGAATAATCGTCTTGCCAAGTTGAAGTATGAACATTTTACATTTTTCAAGTTTGTAATGCTTATATCCTAAAAATTAAATGTGATAGGTATAAACAAGAAGCAATAATATGTAGCTCTTTGAAAGTCCTGTGAATGTATATAATCAGATTTTGGATCATATTCTTTTTTTTTTTTTTTTTTATATATTTTAAATGTTGAGTTTTATTTTACAAAATATTATTCATGCAAAAAAATTTCGGCTCCATCGAACTGAAGCCACCGCCGATTTTTTATACTTATTAATGGCATCGAGTTATTAAATCATGTACACATTTTTTTCTCTCTATGCCACATAGTTTCTTGGATATAAAATAAGTTTTGGAAAATTGCACATAAATGACTTTTCCGAGACTACACTTTTAGAGGCAGTACTTGAGGAAAAAATTTCTATCTCTGTGTCCAATCTACATATTACTACCAAATGTTTACCAAATATCAATAAAGTGTGGAGATTTCAGAAAAAAATACTGTATAAATATTACCTACTTCTGAGAGACACTAAAATTTAATTAATTTTATTTCATTAAAAAAAATTTAAATGCAAAAACATCTTCAATAACTGAATATTGAGGCATGAAAGTTATCATGTCAGGTTTTTAATTGAACTTTAAGGCTGTGAAAGATAATGGTAACATTTTGATAGCTAATTTATGTTTAGCAGCCAGAAAGGTATAGATTTAATACCACCCTAATCTAGTTGTTTTAGCTTATGAATTAAGTTATTCTACCTGTGCGAATAATTTAAAACATATTCCATGCAGATACTATGCATAATAATAGATAAAATACCATAATAGGACAATTTTATAATTTTTATATTAGTACTAGAAAATGTACCCAGTGATATCTGAGATTTAAAATGAGCAACAGTGGTATAGCCATGTGTGCACCCATGCAACAGTTTTTATTTTATTTTTATTAAAATTAAATTAAATTAAATTTGTTTGAAAGATAATTTTTGATCTTTCTGATGGTGTCAAGATGGGAAACTCTGATAATATTTTCAGTTATTATGGAACTAATTTGGGTGAAAATTGCTCAAAATCATGCTAAAACATAAAATAACTCAAACTAATTTGAATTAAATATCTCACCAAGGTACACCTTCCTAGGTCCTGAAGTACCTGTGTACCTTTCTAATAGCAGCATTTTCATGGATTCAGAAAAAGAAAGATTGGTACTTATCGGTTATAGGGACCATGGGTTAGCGACTGCTTTTCCGAGTTGTCACCAACACGCATATTGGCGATATAATCCGATGTGAAAAATTCACTACAAACACATTGATTAAAATTTAATATATAATGGGGTTTGATCAACTTTACTTAACAAAAAAATATTGTATTACATTGAAATTTGTGGCAGCTAAAACTCAGCTATTGCCGTTAAAATTTCATTAAATTTATCACTACCGGTAACACTTCACCACATAAATTCTGCGAGATATATACAATATCTGGCTTCCGCACTTTATTTGAGCTGATTTTTTTGTTAACCCTCCAACACAGTTGTTATTAGATACTCTCTTCAATAAACAAAGCAAAAAAACACTTTCAATTTAAAATCCTGCATTATAGTTTTAAACAATCCGTGTTACAGAATTATTTCTGAAAAGAGCCATTTTTTGTCAAAAACGATCGGCCTTAATCTGAGAAATGAGAGATAAACATCGAACAAAAATGTATGCATATTTTTTGATGACGCGATACACTAGTAGTCGGGAGGGCAGTGACTCAAAGGAGAATTTTGAAGTGCGCGATTGTGTAATTACTACTGCATTGCTTTAAGAGGGATTGCTTTGTGGGAAAAAATAACTTTTAGACTTACAATTTTTTCTTTTTAGACTCCTCGTATAAGTCGACCTCCCCACTTTGAGGTTGTTGTTTTTTTTGTCACAAATTTCTCAACTTATATGTGGGTATATGCGGAATATCACCAATATTCGTGTTGGCGGCAACTCAAAAAAGCAGTCGCTAACCCATGGTCCCTATAATCAATAAGCACCGAAAGATTTTATAGTTTGCAGATTTTGATTTATTATTATTTGATTTAAAAATTTATTTTTACATGTTACAATTACAAATATTACAAATTTTAGCTGCATTGAATGCAAGTTGTAATTAATTGTATGAGAGATTCGCATGATTTTCTAAGGACATTTCATTTGAATATACACATTCCTATTACAATTTATTTTTTAAAAATTTATACTATTCATTTTTCCTATTTAAGAAACATGATAAATGTCTAAGAAATGCTGGGCCCATATTTCTCAGATCCATTCTTTATTTGCAATACATTCAATTTATCTCAAACATACACTTTTGTCACTTTTCCTTACCATTTTACAAAATAATAACCATGCTCTTATAAAACATGCTGTTGTTTTGTGCATTAATTAATCTGTTGCATAAAAAAATCCACAGAAGCATAATTTTATGTTTTCGTGATAGACTGTTTTATAACATTTGATAACTGAAATGTATTTCCTCTAATGTGTATTTGTTCTAGAACATTTGAATCAGTATCTTTTAGAAAACATTGTCTATTGAAATCATTTCTGCTTTAAAATGTGTAGATTAGGAACATATTCTTAAATCTGCATTTTAATTTTTGTTAGAATTTGCAATGTAAATCATGGAAAAAGTAGTGCATCATACAGTAAAGTGCTGTTTATATGGTTTTCATTTCTATGCTTTTTTCTATGCTTGGTCTCCAGACATTTCTATCATTTGACATAAATTTAGATTATACATTTTTGCAGTTTTACTCTTTTGGGTAATCCCTTGAGAAACATATAAATAGTGCTTTACTGTACCAATATTTTTACCGAATCTTAATTTACTTATTTTTAAAACTCTAAACATGACATTTTGTTTTATTCAGCCAGCTAGTATGTATATATATTTTTAATTTCAGTCTCTCGTATTTCTGAAACTTGTTATAATCATTTTTTTCACATCTCACTATTTTTTTCTGTAAACTAAAAATGGGAGCTATGTTTACATTTCTGGCAGCAATGTTTTAGATCTTCAAACTACAGATTAATTAAGAATATATTACCAGTAATGTACAAAAATTTTAACACATCTTGTTACTGCATTATTTATTCAGGCAGTAAAAAAAACAAGTTATTGTATATCATAAAATAAATTCTAATGAACTCTTTGGAAAGCAAAGTTAAAACTAAGAGTGATTTAATAAGTAATTCAATCATACTTTTAAATGATGTGTGTTGTTGTTTAGTTATTGACAATTAATATCTGATTATTTTAATTTGCAGAAGTGGCTTCTTTCTAAATATTCCAGTCCTATTGTTGTATCTGGCAAGCCATTTATCAAAGGAAGCAATATAATGACTGAAAGCTCAAAATTTCCTTTGTGTATGCATAATTTGCATAGCAAACTCCTAAAATATCATAGATTAAATCATATTTCTAGAGTAAGTTATATTTCTGTAAAATTTATTTTCTACTGTTTGTAAAGTATATACACTGGTTTTACTTATTTTTGTATGAGTGAATGATTTTATTTTTTTAAATGATCTACAGATGAACTCCTGTAACTGTCTATAAATTAAATAGGGATGTCACAAAATCAAAACAGAATCGATACTATCGGAGTACCCAGGCCCGACCCTTAGGGGGGAGGGATGAATGTAGGCGGTCTCCTGGGGCTCCGCTCTTGTAGGATCCTCACGCCTGGGTGAGGTGGGTTTTTTTGTTAACCGTTGTTAACTGTTTTTTTAGTTGTTAACTGTGTAATAATTTTCAATGTTTTAAAAAATGAAAGCGCTCTCAACCGATAGGAAAACCATGAACCCTAATAATTCCCCAATTATTGGCACTGTTACTAACCGTAGGGACATGTGATGTACCATTACCTACGTATATTCAAACATTTGTCTTCAAAGTTTTAGTAGAGACAGATTTCAGTTTTCAAAATGTTCAGTTTTCAACAAATGTAGGGATTTTTCTAACGGCGAATTTTCATTTTCTGCTCGGTGCCGTCTAGACGGGTTTCGATAGACAAGATCCAGAGCGGCGTGTTCTGCAGTATATTCATTCGTTCATTTATTTATTTTGCTTCTGTTATAAGAATATCTATAAGAATATTTAATTGCACATAATATAAACTATTTACATCAAGAATTAATTTTAGTTATAGTTAATACTTGTAAAAAAATTAATGCATAAAATCAGTTTTGTATTAAATTTTATTTCAACCATTTATATATATATATATATATATATATATATATATATATATATATATACTTACTAGCTGAACTACATGGCGTTGCCCGGGAAAAGCATGATCCGCTATTAATATTCACGTTGTTTTCTCTTATAAATATTCCCTTTATTCATCGTTATTAATATTTCTGTTATTGTCCATTCTATATTTTGGTTATTATCTTTTATTAACAATCCCTTTAATTTATATTATTAATATTCTCATCTATTTCCTTTATTCCCATTATTAATGCTTCCGTTATTTTTCGTTATTTATATTCCCTTTATTCCTTGTTATTTATATTCTATTTATTTTATATTCCCTTAATTTCCGGTTACAGGTATCACCTTTATTTCCGACTATTAATATTCCTGTTATATAATTATTTAAACTGTTAGCCCATAATATTATAAAATCGTGAGATAAAATATTGATTTGCAGGTTATGATTACCATGTCAAGCCGTGATAGAGACAAATTCAGAAAGTATGCGTCAAGAGCCGAAAAGGCCAGAAAAAGGGGAAAAAAACTAATGACTTTATCAAAAGCCAAGCTGGATCCCGGAAAAAATACGTTGTTTAAGTTCAACCCAAACCTAAAGAGAATAATGAGGCTTCTCCAGGCTCAAATACTGAAGCACAGGCCTCACTCTCCTTAAGTAGCAGTTCTTATTGTGATGATTTTTGTTTATTTCAAATGGAGTCTGAACAAAATCACACCGTTGGATGTGATCGTGATACGCAGCCAGCTGTAGGTGCAGGTTCTAACGAAAATTTTCAAAATGAGTCTGTTGATACGTAAAGGGAATCTTCAACTGATCACAATAGTTTTGATCCACGCAGCTCTCAAAGACCAGTAGATAACACTGTGATTGAGTTTGATTACGATCCACCCTCTTGGGGGGAAATTGACAGCAAGAATCGCAGTTTGTTGATAGAAAAGGGTCCCATTAGGGTAACAGATTCTGATTTCCCTAAAGACAATGAAAAGAGGCATTTCTCCAGTTGTTTTTACTATCGTAGCCTTTCAAATGGAGAAAAACAAGAAAGAAAATGGTTAGTCTACTCCAAGAAGGCAGATAAGGTGTACTGCTTTTGCTATAAATTGTTTGATTTGCCTGCCTCTGATGACAAATTAAGTAAACTGTGCACATCAGGTTTTAGCAAGTGGAAAAACATTCACTTTTCTTTGCAGTCCCATGAGCCCTCCTCCAATCACATACGAAACATGATTAAATGGGTAGAGCTTTAATTGAGACTTCACAGAAAAATCACTATAGACAAGAAATTACAGGAAGAGATGGAACTGTAGAAAGCCCATTGGCAAAATGTGCTAATGAGAATCATCGCAGTTATTCAGTACTTGGCTGAACGTAATTTACCTTTCCGAGGACAGTATTAAAAGATTTTCCAATTGGACAATGGTCATTTTCTAGAATTAATACAAATGATCAGTGAATTTGATCCTTCAATAAAAGAACGTCTTCGACGAATTAAAGACTATAAAACGCACATTCATTATCTTAGCCATCAGGTTCAGAATGAATTGATTGAACAGATTGAGAGAGAGAGAGGTACAGAAAATCATCCTTAAGATGATTATGGATGCCAAATACTATTCTATCATACTGGATTGCACCCCTGACACCAGTCACCAGGAGGAAATGTCTCTGGTTATTCATTTTGTATCAATGGACTCTGAGATGCAAATAGAAGAAAGGTTTCTACAGTTCATTCCAGTAACAGATTCAACTGACCAAGAGTTATCTAACATTCTTATATCAACTTTAGATGATTTAGAACTCTCTCTCGGGAACTGTAGAGGCCAAGGATATGACAATGGGGCCAATATGAGGGGGAAGGAACAAGGTGTTCAGAAAAGGATACTTGACATCAATCGATGAGCTCTTTTTACCCTTTGTAGCTGCCACAACCTTAATCTTGTTCTCTGTGATATGGCCAAATGCATCCCTCGAGCGCAGTTATTTTTTTAAATCACACAGTGGCTTTACACTATTTTTGCGGAATCAACAAAGGGATAGGCAATCCTAATCAAACATGTCAAAGGTTGCACTTTGAAATCCTTGCATTAAAAATATTGAAATTGATTTCTCAAATGAAGAATTCTTTTCTGAATGTGAGTGTTGTATACAGGATCCTGTTAACTGCTGCAGTGACTGTTGCATCGGAAGAGAGAAATTTCTCCAAACTGAAACTTATCAAAAATTATCTTAGATCCACTTTGAGTGAAGAAAGATTAGTCTAGCTATTCTTTCCATTGAGAAAGATATATCTGGAGGCCTTAAAAAAACGGACATCATAAAGAACTTTGCAAACAGAAAGGCCAGGAAAATGGATTTTAGTCACTGATTTATTTTGTTCTTAATGTGTATATTTTTCATTTAAAATTGTGTTGTTTTACAGAGTTTTGAAGTTTCTGATAAAGGATTTTCTGTAATAACATGCATTTTCAAATCTTACTTTACTTGTGTTTGGTATAAACACTACTAAATCAGCAAAAAAAAAAGGAACGAAGTGTCTTGGTTTATTAACTTTTAACAGTTGCTGTGCCAGGCCTGGCTATGCTGTAAGATGTAAAGTACTAAGACGGGATGGCACACACACATACAGACATGGGCGGATCTATGGGAGAAAGTCATGGGACCCCCCCCCCTCCCTCCCAAATCAGTCAAAAACATTGTAATTTGAATATATATATATATATATATATTTTGCATAAGACATCATGATAGAAAAGATGCTCTCTCTTCTGGTTCGCCTGGGGCCCTGCACCCCCTCGGGCCGGGCCTGGAGTACTGAAGAATCGATATGATCCAATACTGATTAGATTGCTATTATAATGTATAACAAATTTTTAATTCTAGTAAAATTATGTTTAAAACTTATTTCAGCCATAATTTATAACTAGCCACCTTCATGAATATTAAAAAGCGAAAAAATTTATGATACATATGTTAATAAATAATTTATGAGTTCTTTTGAAAATCATACTAAAGGAATAATTGTGAAATAATAAATAATTTACATTAATCTGAACAGAGTGAAAAAATTGTTCCATAGGGGAATAAGAAAAAAATTGTATCAAATACAAAATAATGAATTCTAATCACAGAAAAAAAAATAATAGAAATACACAAATAAAAAAACCCATGCCTAAATCGAAACTTTTCTAACTATCCTATGTCTAAGGCCTGCTTTGCATTTGTGCATTGCTAGTTATATCCATGCTAGTGAATTGTAGTAAACATTATTTAATAATCTTCTCTGTACTTTTGCAGAAGGCATTTGTAAAAAGAAACATTCCCAGCAACCTTTCATTAAATTATCGTCTACTGCCATGATTATGCAATGGTTCAATGAAAAATTGCTTGTGAGGCAGAAAGTGGAAAAGAACAGCACTGTACATTAACTAATGAATAAACCTAGAACAAACCTGTCACTAGTCACTGACAAGTAGTGGCAAAAGGTTTATGAAGGTTTACGCATAAACAGTTTATAAAAAAAGTCAATAACTTGTAATATAGGAAGTAGTAGGGGCACATTTACTGCATAGGGGTCCAAAAATTTCAATTTGACTTGGAGGTATGAATCCGACTTGAGGGGTATTATTGCCCTGGTCCTCTAATTATTTGTGAGAGGATCCAATCACTCGACATTTGTTGTTTTGTAGCTTTTAGTTTACTAGGCATTTTCTTTGGCATGAACAAACATATTTATTATTTACAGACACACTGCACATTATATTTACAGGAAGAGATATTTTACATAATTTAGTTAGAAAGAAATAACAAATATTAGCAGAGCGGTTCTGTAGCAGACTGATAAACCATACGTAAAGTCCCGGACAGTAGCATCCTAGAGTGGTAAGAGTTCAAAGTAGTCAATTGGAGGTTTCAACTGAACAGTTCAAGATTTTATGAGCGAGTATCAGAACACTTGAATGCTTTTCTGTAGACTAAAATTAGCACACACCCCTGAAGGAGTGACCAACCATGTTATTGGTCTTCACTGGTCATGGGGCTCATTTATGAAGGTTTCAGTCATGTAAACCCCATGTTCATAAGGTACATTATCATATTAGTTTTCACAGATGCCAATGCCAAAAGTTATTGCTTTCAAGTGTCAATATACTGTCACTGATGTCAAAGTTATGTGAAAGTCCCCATCAGCAGTTTTTAGAAATCAGGCTTCCAAAACAGGAAATGGTATCTGGTTTTCACAGTCATGTGATACTGAGAGAAATGATGCATCAAGCTGGATTTGGTGCAGGTGGTTCTTAGTAACAGAAATGATGAGAGCTTGCCACCACACAGGGAGCACACTCTTGTATTTCAGGAGGGAAGGAGAATTGCACTGTCTCTATTTTTCACAACAATAATTAAAACTAAAAGTTTCATGATCATTTAGTTATAAATAACCGCTTTTATGCATGATTATGTGAAATTGTGTTCTATGCTGCCACCTTAAAAAAATATATCTAGTTCTAGATTTTTCATTAACAAATCCGAATGTAGAGTTTCCTGAAAATCCATTAATATTTGTAGCAACTATTGTGTATACAAGAAATCGACCACAGATGGACATCATGCGAAAAATAGTCTCACTATACTATTTTTTTTTATATGAGAAAATAAAAATAATAACTAGGAAGTAAGTTTTACATTGCAATAAGAAAAATACATTTTCAATATATATAAAAAATATAAAGAGTTTTCCTTTTATGCAGATGCACAAGATCCGACATATTTATCCCTTGCTTCCAGTGTTTCTCTTGAGGTATTACCGTATTTTATCATTTTTCTACTTATCATTATGTTTCAGAATAAATGACAGTTAAAGACAACCCATTTCCTCAGTGCTGAAGTACAAAAAAATGAAGAAAACAATATCAATTCATCGTTGGTATCAGGAGAATACTGATATATCATCAAAATCGATAATTGTATCGAATATCGTAACACCCCTAAAATCAGCTTATGAATGTGCTTGGGAGGGGGAACAGAAAAATTTAATTCTGAATCTATTATGAATTTTGGCATTGTTATGTTTAATACATATATATTTTTTTAACTTTGAATAGATAGCCAAGAGTTTAGCTTTATTCCAATTTTATTGTAACCATCGTAAAATGTGTGCAATAGCCACTGCTACGTGTAAACATTTTATTTGCATTTATGTGGGATAATGGAAATCATTTAAAAAACATAATTGAAAAAATTTTGAATACCATGTTCAAAAGAACACTGAAAAGAAGAGTGATTCTCTTGCACACAATCATTTTTATAATCGCTGCAACAGCATCAAAATCCAAATCACATTTTTATGACTTTACACTTTTTGAACATTCATGATTACAAATCAACCAATATTTCAATAATGTCTGTATCTTTAAAGTGTCTATTATGTCTTAGAGATGTGGATTTTCTGGAAAATTTTGAAATTATTCTCTATATTACATTTCAGCAGAAATAGCATATTCAGTGACTTTTAAAAGTATTAATTCTTATATTACAACTGCAATCAAACATAAAAATTATATAACAAGGTTAAAAAGGTTTAAATCTAGAAATATATAAAAAATTCTATGCTTGAAAATTTCTTATATTTGTACACTGCAGCTAATAGCTATAATTTATTATTTTCCTTAAATATGCTTGCTTTTGAAAATTTATAAAAAAAATTCTATTTCATCTATAATAATGTTTTTTTTATCTTCAAAATTCCAATTTTAAGGCATTGCACAAAAGGAATAGCATGAAAAATAATTGAAAATTGTTAAACTTTATCAGAATCATAAATAATTTTCTGTGTATTATAAGTATAAAAAGTAGATTATAAAATATAATATTCTAAAAAAATGTTTATAATTAAAAAATGCATTAAATATTATATTGCATTTCTTTCAATAACTACTGATAATTAATTCAAAGGGAAATATTCTACTATCATCTTATAAAATAACAAATAATAATAATAATAGTTTATTATATGTCTAAAGATAAATTATTAAATATATAAACATATTGTACGGCAAAATTAAATTAAAAAAATGTTTGTAATTAGCACTTTTAAAAATACATTATTTTATATATTATTAAAAAATGTTTAAAAAATATGTGTTCATAATTGAACGATTGAGCAAGTATCACATGAAAGAAGAGACAATTTGCAAGAGGTGTTAATCATATATTTAGTGCCATTAAAGCATTTTTCCTCAGCAGAAATTGTGAAAACATTCCATTTTTTTTAAATATTTTTATAAATTTTGGAAAACTTAATACTGAAAGAATAAGTGTCTTAAAATTTAATTTGCTTTTTTAGAGAATGAGTAAAATGTCACTTTTACCCTTTTGGTTATCATCCATTCTTTTTCTATAAAATAAAGCACACATATACACGTTTGCCTCCCCTTCCCCCTCCGCCTTCCTTCATTTTCCTTCTCAAAATTAGAAAACTCAATGATCAAAAACTTCTTGTAAAGCTACTTGCTTTTCAAAAAAACAGTTTGGAAAGAGTATTACATTCTATTTTCAATTTAATTAAAAAGAAAAAAAAGAATGGAAAATTTTCTGATCCACATCTTTATGTTTGACCATGGTATTTCACAAAAAATACCATGGTACCAGCAAATTAAATTAAATTTGGAACATTTATTTCAATTGATAAACTTGAAATACCAGTTGATTTTCAGATAAGGTCGAACTAGAGAAAGGCCCTTAATTTACTGAACATCATTACAGAAGTACCCTATATATATTTAAAATTTTATTTAAAATCAAATTACATCTGTTGCAAAATATTAACATGCATTGTTCTTGATATATTATGTGTCTTCAAACTAAAATGGTATAATTACAGAGGGTGTTCACACATTTTTGTAACGATTTTGACTTTCTCCATGAATTAAATTTAAATTTAAAAAATAAAAACCTGACTGGCATCAAGTCGGAATAGGGTTTGATCATCATCATTAAAAATATTCTTTGCTTTAAAATGTCGTTAGAAAATAAACAATGGATTGAAGGTTATATTTTTGCACTTTCCGAAGAGAAATACTCTTATTAAATTATAATACTCTTATTCAATTATTAAAAAAAATGTGAAACACATGGTTTTAATATGTCTTCATGTAAATTCAGTGAAATAATTAATAAAAAAGGAAAGAAACGTCAAAGTTTACATTTGACTGGGTAAAAGGTAAAAAATGCATATCCAACAAAGGTTGGTTCAGAAAAGACAAGAAAAGTTTTGCTAAAGGTTTTATGGTTATTGCTGGATTCTCTCATAACGGAAAACTTAAAATAAGGAAAGTATAAAAAATGTCAAAATTAACTCGGATTACTATCAGAAATATGTTTTAACACCTGTTTTCAAAAAAGACATTCCATCACTTTACCCAAACAATCTTCACTGTGTTAAGTTACATCAGGATAAGGCTACCAGCCATGTCTAAATCTACTGCTGTATTTTTTTTTTTTAATAAGAAATGAAACCAGAATTGAAGCTATTCCATTTAAATGCATCCCACCCAAGTCCCCTGACCTGTCTCCTATGGATTAATATGCATTTGGATTTTTAAAACAAGCTCTTTATAAGCGCCATCCCAAAACATTGGATGGACTCTGGAAGATTGTGGTAGACGAGTGGAACAACATCAACCTTGATATTTTAAGGAAAGCTCTTTTATCTTAGAAATCAAGATGTAATATGATAGTTCAACAAAAGGACTATCAGATTGAACATATTAGAAAATAAAATTCTTATCTTTGTTTATATATTTTTTTTTTCAAAATCGTTACAAAAATGTGTGAACACCCTCTGTATTTTATGTCCACTATTATCAAATGAGTTAATGCTTTGTATACATTTTACCAGAAATAAATGAACACCTTGATTTAGCAGTTATCATAAGCTACTGCTGATATATTAGAAAGGTTGCTTTTACAAAGGAAGCATGGTTTCATATAAAAGAATCGAGATTCCATTAAATTTATTATACTTATTTTAGAAAATTTGTAGAACAGCATAAAACTAAAATATAATGGTGTCACCCAGTTTCAAAGGCAAAAATCAGCCTTCTTCATAAGGAAGTGTGACCTACACTCACCAGAGCAAGATTAGCATTTGCCAGTAAAATAGCAAATGTGGATAAAGTGGAAAAAGGGTTGCTAATGGTGTGAGGAGAAAATGGAAGTAAAAACCTTATAGAGAAAATTCAGTAGCTGACTTTTATAAATGAATGACAAAAATCTGTTCAGAATGTAAAACTCTGAACATAAGTGCCCTACTCTAAATTAAAAAAGAAACTAACTGGTGTTGGAAGTTACATGGGTTGTTCAAACCAGCTGTAAACAACTGCAGATTATTAACAACCACAAAAATTAAGTAAAACTCAACAGAAAATGAAGGAACTAACTGGTTTCATGGGGATATAAGAATTAACTTCATCAACATATACTGCAAAAAATAACATAAATTGCAGAAACAGGTATGAAATAATGGGGGGAAAATAGGAAAGAATCAAGTGGTTTTAAAAGTTAAGTTAAACCAGATATTTCCGAGCAGAATGGAAAAAAGAGACAATTTTCATTAACAAGGGAGTTTCACTGAGAACCAATAGAGAAATTTTCAAGAAAGCCCAATTCAAAAATGGAATTCAGGGTAAAAATAATCTTAGCCTCCAAAAATTGAAACATGATTAGAGTCCCAAGAATGTTCTTTTTGTTTATTAAATGTTTCCTTAAATTTCATTTCCTTAAATTTTCAAGAAAGCCCAATTCAAAAATGGAATTCAGGGTAAAAATAATCTTAGCCTCCAAAAATTGAAACATGATTAGAGTCCCAAGAATGTTCTTTTTGTTTATTAAATGTTTCCTTAAATTTCATATTAAGGAAACATAAAGCATGTATTCCTTAATATGAAATGTAAGAGCTCTTTTTGTTTGACCAACATAACCAAGACCACATTCATATGGAATGTGATAAATATGCCAGTGATTCAAGACAGGAATGGAGTCTTTAAAAGATGGAAAATGAATGTTGTTTAGAAGTTCACATATACAACTAAGATTGAAACAATATGGAATAATGGTGAACTTATAGCTAGCAAATGAATTAAAAGGTAATCTTCAAAAATCCACTGTCCCACCCGAAGGTATCCAGGAAAAGGTAAAATGATAAAAATGCATGAACAAACCTTTTGATGTTGAAGGTTAAAAACCAGTTTGTGCTTCTGGAATTTGGACAATGCTTTGTCAATAATGTTGGATTTTAGCCTCCAGAAGCGACCAATGATTTAAGATAGTCTATCTCACAATTAGAGTCCGAGAATCTGAACACAAATTTAAGGCATGGTAAATATAAGTATAAAAAGCTCAAGAGTTTTGTTTAATAAGATGAAGAAGTCTGTTTTTTTCCCTTCAAAACCAGTTGACACCATTATTTTTGTATTTTGTACTATTTTATATATATATTAAGTTTTATAAACCTTTTAGTTTGAATGGCTGTTTGAGCCCAAATTGTCAATTTTCAGCAAAATTGTATGCATCATAAGAAAGCTCTAATTTGTACTATTTTCCCCCCACTGCATCAAAATTTATTAACCTATAGAGAAAGTTATGTGTAGTACACATCATATTTTTTTTCTCTTTATTTGTCAATATATAGAAAAGTGAAAATTATTTGTACATTCAATCCCTTTCTTACATACATTTTGCATTAGATCTGTACCTCAAAGTTATGGTATTTGCTTCTGAGTTGTGCTTTGAGTATACTGTGGGCACTACTGCCTACATAGCACATTACTATTACATATGTTTCATCTTTTCAAAAATGATTTATCTTTGCATCTCTTTTTGTCTGTTTCTGGTTCTGATTAAATTGATATTAAAAGTGTTTATGACTTTTATTTTAGTGTTTCCTTGTGATTAAGATAGTAATTAAGTTGATAATGGACATTAGTGCAAAGGTAGCAAGGCTGCAGTAGGAAGTTCAGCATTACAAAAAGATTATTTCGGAAGATGTGAATAAAAGTTTGGGAAAATAATTTAACATTAGACAGCTCAAAACTTTACACACTCATAATCCAGAAGCAGCTGGATCAAATTATTTTAAGATTTGCATTTGACGATTAAATTTCGAAATAGATTCGAAATCTGGCTTCAAAATTGTGTGTTGCCTTTAGAAATTTTAAAGTTGGTGTGCATTTAGATATGAAGATAACCCCTTATGCAAATTTTTTACATATGAATTTGTAAAGGAATCTATTTCCTATTGAATGGTGGTTCTAAATTGGCTCTATTATGAATAATGCACAAATAATGAGAGGTGATTCATGTTTTTTTCACATCTGTACATTGATAGGTAAAAAAAATTAATGACTTTGACTTATGGGCATGCTCTAGAATCAAACCTATCATAAATCAAGGATATGACTGTATTCTGAATGTCATTTCTACTTTAAGCTGAAGAGGAATGTATCAGTTTCATAATATGAACTCTGTGTTGATGTATTTTTTTCTAATTTATGCACAATTTTTTATTGTAATCAATAATATGACTGTATTCTAAATGTCCTTTCTACTTTAAGTTGAAAAAGAATGTATATCTTGTGTTTAAAAAAATAAAACTTTACAGTTTTATAATATGAACTCTGTGTTGGTGATTTTTTCAAATGTATGCATAATTTTTCATTACATTAATTGTATATAAACAATGGCAGAACTAGTATTAAGCTTTGTTAAGCAATGCTTAAGTGCCCAAAAAACATTGAGATTCAGAGTGAGATGTGATATTTGCAGTGCCTATAACAAAACCATTATTTTACTGAAAAATAAAAGTATTTTGTTGTTATTATAACAATTATATGTATTAAGTTATTTGTAGCTAATTAAACAGATTTTTATGATAAATATTAAAAAATTTTGCACAAAATATCCATCAGTTGTTAAATATATGTAAAAATGTTTCCCAAAGTTCTTTGTCCTGCCTTTAAACATACTCTCTAGACTGTTTACCATAATACCTTTTAGATTCATTTTCGTAATTATACATTCTAAATGATGTGTACTAATTTTTGTGTTTAAAGTCTAGGAACAGCACAGATATATATAATTCTTATATATTTGCAGGTACAATACACACTTTTTCTGAAAGAAATTGGAGTACCTTGTTCTGATGTTATAAATTTGTTTATGAAAGAATATTCTGTTCCTGTTGAGTCATGTAAAGATAGCCATACACATTGTTCACATAATTGGAATGACAGTGAAAAGCGATATATTTATAGCATAGAACATTTATATGGAATGAGAGGAGCTGGAAAAAATTATAAAGCACATAGCTGTCACTCACTACAAAGTAATTATGATAGTGAAGGTGGATGTCCCTTTGTTACATTTGATCAGCAGCATATGAAGACAACTTTAGAAAATCATTGTTTTGAGGTAAGTATTACTATATTTAATATACTATGTGACCAAAAATATCCAGATACCTGCTCATCCATACACAAACTTTAGTATAAAAGACAATATGAAGTTGGTCCACCCTTTACTCCCGGCCACTCAAATTGCTGCTGTAAACCATTGGGTCGGCCGAGTGGTCTGAGACTTTAACTCTTTACTTCTACAATAGCCTTTACTCTTCTGGGAAAGCTTTCCACTAGATTTGAAAATGTTGTTGCCAAATTTGCCTTCAATTCCTCCTCAAGAACATTAGTAAAATGGGTCACTGATGATTGGTAATTTGATCTGGTTCATAATTCACGTTCTAATTTATCTTAAAAGCTTCCAATACTGATAAAATCTATACACTGTACAGGCCAGTCAAGTTCGTTCACACCAGTTTCATAGCTTCGCTGCTCCAAGTCTTCGGACGAGCCGGATGGTCTGGGTTTTCGACACCAGTTTCATCAAAGTATTCTTGTAAGGACCTCGCTTTGTTAATGAGGAAATAACATGTTAATGGAGGAAAGGGGCTTTACCAAGCTTTTCCCAAAACATTCTGAGTACAGAATTGTCTAAAATATCTTTATAATCTTCAAATTTCAGGTCACAGGAACTAAGAGGCCCAGCTCTAACTATGAAAAACATTCCAAAATCATAATACCTCCCTCTCCAATATTCATAAATATCACAATACATTCAGATGGGTAGAATTCTCTAAATCCAGACTGCTAGATAATGAAATGCTATTAATCTCTTCATAGAATGTATTTTCACTGTTCCACAGTCTTATGGCAATGAACTTTACACCACTCCATTTGGAGCTTGGTACTTCCATCTCTATCTCAATGAAAAGTCTATACCGCCTTAGCTTCCAGAAGAACTCTGGAACTCTTATCAGTGTTATCACAAGTCATGAGATTTTTTTCAATATTTGTGTTTCAGAACTCCATGGTCCTTATACATGATTTTATTCAACCTACCCATTCATAATTGAACTGTTGAAGATATTCCACTTTACAGTAACATTACTTACAGTTGATCTAAACAGCTAAAGCAAGACATATATACTCTTTAGACAAAAAAAAATCGACGTACCCCTCAAAATAATCCGATCGTAATGAAACTGTACATGCAAACACCTGTCGACCGAATATGCAAACGATCAAAAAGTCATAGTCGATGAATGAATAGTTGAAACTACAGAGCATTGAAACTGAGCACCATGGTGGTGTATATAAGGAGTGAACCTCGCATTTAGGAACAAAACATGCAGTTGATTTCTATTGCGTTTATGTACCTTGATTGTAACAATGCCTGCAAATTCGAGGCCACTACGAGCATATGAAGGAGTTTGAAAGAGGGCGTACGGTCAGACTGCATGAGGCTGGATGGGTACACCGACGAATCACTCAGCATTTGGGTAGGAATGATGCAGCAATTTAACGATGCTGGCAGGAATGGGTCCAGAATGGCAGATTTCAATAGCAGACGGGCAGCAGATGGCCTACAGCGACAACAGAATGGGAAGATAGAACGATTAGTCAAAGCAGCTGTGACAGCACGAGATTTGTCGTTTTCTACCATCCAACGTGTGACAAACACGGAAGTTACCACCCGGACCATTAATAGAAGACTATGGGAGCGGAATCTATACTCGCGGTGCCCATTACGCCGCCTACCACTAACCAGTATGCACCATCAACAGCGATTACAATGGTGCCAGGCCCTATCAACGTGAAATTGTTCATATTAGGAATGAATTGGCTTCAGTGATGAGCCCCGTTTCGAACTGAGTCCCAACGACCAGCGGAGATGTGTCAGGAGACAGCCCAGACATCGTCAGGATCCTGCTTTTACTGTCACATGCCACACAACCCTACAACAGAGACTTATGATCTGCGGTGCCATTTCGTTTAATAGCTGGACTCCTTTGATAGTCCTCCGTGGCACCATCACAGCACAGTGGTACGTTGCCGACATTCTACGACCCGTTGTATTGCCATTGCTTTTACGACACCCCAGGCTAACTTTTCAGCAAGATTATGCCAGACCACACTCAGCTCACCTCTCCATTGATTGTCTGCATGCTTATGACACACTTCCTTGACCAGCCAGATTTCCAAATCTCTCACCTATTGACCACATTTGGGCTGAGATGGGGCATCGCCTGTGACTATCCCAGAATGTAGATGAATTAGCTCATCAATTAGCCATTTGGAACAACATCCCTAAAAAAATCATCAGGCAACTTCATGCATCAGTGCCATGTCAGGTAACAGCTTGTATCAAGGCCAGAGGTTACTTTACTGGGTGCCGAACATTTGGGCATTCCAGGAAATGAGATGGCTGATGAATTGGCTAGAAAAGGCTCAAGTACTCCTTTTGTTGGTCCCGAGCTGGCTTTGAGTGTTCCTAATGAACTAACTAGAAGATTTTCTATGACATCTTCAGAAAGCTGCAGTGCAAGAACTGGCATAATACTAAGGGCCAAAGGCAGGTGAAAGTACTAAACTGTAATTGCCCTAGCATGCGTCAGAAGGGCTGTTGGGCTCCTTACTGGGCACTGTACCCTTAAAAGACACCTAAATATTATGGGTGTCACTAAGGATTCGCTATGCAGAGGCTACAATTATAGTGAAGAAACTGCCACACACATACTTTGTGAATGTGAGGTTTTCTCTGCCCATAGGTTCGAACACTTGGGTCGACATGTGATCGAACCCTGGGAGTTGTATGACATTCCTGTCAAGTGCCTGCTTATTTTTGCCTTGGCTACTGGTCTCTTTTCTTAAGGACATTCGCTTTTTGGGGTAGTACAATAGACTTCTGGTCGATGTGCTGGACTCTCTTGGAGCCACCTGCTTTCATGCCATTCATTCATTCATTCAAGGCCTAAGGTGGACCAATGCCATATTGACATGCTCACTTTGTGTAGATCCTTCAGTACAATAAATCATCCAGTTGTTCTGAAATTCTAATCTTTTCTTTTTCTGTACATCCACATTACATGTACCAAATTTTGTCTCATTTGGATAATTCTTTCTTGGTGCATCAATTTTTTCATCTTAGAGTGTATTTCCTAAACTGAGATTATTCAATGTTAGCTTCGTATTGTACCATATTAAAAGTCACTAGGCTCTGCAGAGCAACCATTTTACTTTTAATGAAAAATTATGAAAATTGCAAGGCTGTGTACATCTTTTAAAACTGGTTTGAGCCATACTTGTATGTAGTCAGATCGATTGTTAAAAATGTGTGTCTAGATATTTTCGTCTTGTTAATATATATATGAAAGGAATATATACATATCTGTAACTTACTCATTGTAAGCAGTTTTTTCTACAGTAATACAGTGTTAAATACATTAGAGTACATTTACTGAAAGAATTTTATTTACTTTTACAATTGTACTAATAAAATGTACTAACATGTCTTTATTTACATATTATAATTTATGAAACTTTATTGTTCCATATACATAACATTATGGTCAATTTTATTTACTGAACTCAATAAAATATTTATTGGAAGTAAAATAACAGCCACTTATTTGAATATCAGTGTGTGAAAATGCAATTAAATTTGTTTATTAAAAGAGGCAGTGCTTCAATAACATAAAATAGCAAATTTATTGTAAACACTCCATTTTATATTGTAAAGTAAAAACTTCTTTAAAAATGCAGCATATAACAAATTAGTAATGGTAGCAACTGGTTTTGGTAGCAAAAAATATGTCTGTTAATAAATAGTTGCATCATATCATGACCTAAGAAGGAAATTGGTGTCAAACATGAACCAAAAAAATGAAAAGAAAAGAATAAGAGATAGGAAAAAAAAATAGTATGAAAATTCTAAACCATTTCTCAGTGAATAAGACTATGAACTGGCGTGCCCTAAAATAAAATAAATAGGAAAACAAACAGTTTCTGCAGCTATTTGAGCAACATTACTTAACTTCAAAAAACGTGAGCAAAAATTATTGGGAAAAGTACTTGTTAATAAAATATTACTAAATTATTTATTATATAATAAAAATGAAGGAAACAAGCTGTTTCAGAATTTAGAAGAACTACTTCCTCAAAACACATTCATTCAAATTGCTGTAAAAATGTCAATTTATAGAAGACTACAAAAAATAATGAAATAAAGGATAACAACTGGTTTGGAAAACATGAACATCTTCATAAACTAAATTCAAAAAATATTTTTTGAGTAGGAGAAAGCACCTAGAAACTACACTTCTCTAACTCAGTAATATTTTTAGCACTTTACAAAATAGTTGAAAAGTGTTTATAACTTTGTTCATTCTATCTATCTCTGTTTGTTTGCACGATAACTGCCGTAAAAATGACTTTATCAAAATGAAAATTTGGTATGTTGTTAAGACAGTTGTAGGACATAAGGGAATGTAAATGAATAATATCACCCATTTAATTTTGGATTGACCCAGGTTGAAAAAATGAAATATATATTAACCCTATGGGACCTAATTTTTCAAGCATTTTTTAAGCAAATTTAAAATTCACAAATTACTTTAAAAGTTTTAGGAAATATTCAAATATGATTATCCCATAAAATATATAAAAAAAATTTCAACATAATATTTTCAGTAGTTTTTTAAACAAAAATTTTTATAATTACACCCATATTATATGAAGAGATCACTTGACCCACTTCAAAATAAATATGACAACCATCTTTTTTCCCAGTGTCAAAATCATGATTTTAAAAATTATTTTTAATTTATATTTCATGTTGCATCCGTCCTAAAACTGCTTTATTTTTGCATAATTTCTGTGCGTCTATATTCTGCTCTTACACAATTACAATATTTTTGAGTTTAAATGATCATCAAACTTTGATTATTTCTACAATGAAGCCTAATTTTAACGTATACAGAATGTAAACACTACAAGCTGTAAGATGAGTTATGAGATGAGCTGTAAGATGAGTTATGCAAAATTATTTAGTTCTTGAATCTAGAATATAGGTGATATGAATGAAATATTCATTGATTTTACATAGAGAAGCAGACAATTTTATAGCATTGCCTTTTTCGATAAAGTTTTAAGCATAGAGTTAGAAAGTACTTTTACCTCCATGGTTTTAAGTTTCCAAGTAAAATAAATTATTGTAGTACTGTGATAATTTATGAGAATGTAGACAAGTGATTGTAAGATGAGTTGTATAAGAATTGCTGAATTTTTTTCCCACAAAATTATTTAACTTTGGAGTTTGGAATAAAAGTGTATGAATGAAATATTCACTGCTTTTACATAGAGAACCAGACAATTTATATTTTGTTGACATCATTTTAATAATATTCATTTTTTTCGATGAAGTTTTAAGTTTTCAACTAAAATAAATTATTGTAGTTCTGTGATAATTAAAAAATATGTCACCGCTGAATGTATCGCATTTTAAAGATGCTATACATTGATCGGATTGCATTTCAGTTGGAAAGTGTTTCATAATCAGTGCTTTATGCATGATTGATCTTTCTTGTTTATACTTGCCCAAATTCTGCCCAATTTGTGAAGAGAATTCATAATTTAAAATCTTGTGATTTGACTGTTGTCTCCTTTGATATTACGGCATTATTTGCTAATATGCCTATTAACCCTTTCGGGGCGGCGGCATTCCAAAACTGCCGTGGCCCAAAGGACGGAGCGCTTCGTTTCCGAACTGTTCCCAAAAGACGGCTAATTTTTTGGGGTAAGCCTAACTCTCGAAAAAAATTCAATAAAAATCACCCGTTCAACACAGCATTCTACTTTTTTCAGGAAGAAAGGAAATACTTATTTTCAATTTGATGTATATTTTTCATACAAATTTTCTTTTATCAAAATATTAAAAATTTTAGTGTATATATGTTTTAGGTACAGATGGATAATTCTGTGGCATGTCCTTCCGATTTTTTAAAACTGTACCACATATATGCGTATTCTTAGACAACAAATACTTTGCAAGTGCAGGAGAGGTAAAAAATTTATCCAAATACAAAGTATATCCTTTTCCTAAAAGTTCATTTATAAGTGTTTTCACAACGCGTTCTCCATACCCACCATCAGAGCTTGATAATTTCGTGTCCTTTCCAGTATACACAAGGAAATTCCATATATAGCCTGATTCCGATTCTGACAATTTATATATTTTTATTCCATATCTGGACCTTTTCGAGGGGATATATTGACGAAATCCCAGCCTTCCTTTCCATGAGAACAAAGATTCATCAATGAACACATTTCTTCTAGGAGTGTATGTAGATTTAAATTTTGAAACTAATGCATCTAACACGGGTTTCAATTTATCTAGTTTTGGGGCATTACTATCAAGAGTAAAATGAAAGTAATATAATATTCCTATAAATCGATCGCGACTCATAACTAAATTGAAAAAAGGAGTATGTACTGATAATTGGATTCTTAGAAAAATACATTTTAAGATTTGGTTTTCTGACAATGCTCGTCAAAATTACTAGTGCGAGAAACACACAAAATTCGTTTCCTGTCACAGGTGTAAATACATTTGAAACAGGTAGAGTCTTCGATGTGGAAGGAGAGAGGAGATTTTTCTCCCATTTTTTCTTTGCAAACTCATTAGTTGCTTTTACAATAAATTCTACTAGTTCATCATCAAAAAATATGCTAAAAAAATCAAGTTCCTTATCTAAATTAGGCGGCATGATATTGTGATTTATTCCAGGTATGTTCAAAAACTCCAAAGAATTCAGATCTTTCACATCACATGTCCAAACATCATTCGAAAAAACAGCAACTGAAGCTGGCGGCGTTGTAATAATAGTACGCTCAGAATCTGAAGAATCAATTGCATTTTCAGATTCATCATCAGAAATAACACTGTTCCACAAATCTTCACTATCTGCTTTGCTTTCATTACTGTCTGGTTCGTTTACCATACGCGTATATTCTTCCACAGAACGGAAACCTCTCAAACTAGCCATACTTTTAATCCAAAATAGCCTAATCATTTCACTGTCGCACATTCCTTTAAACCCCCCCCCCCCCCTAAAAAAATACTCTCTTATATTCCTGTAATTCACCAACGAAATCATTAAAAGCTAAAATCAAAAGGAGACCCGGAACTCAATTATAAAATTGTTGATGCTGCGAGAAGTGCTCTGTCTGTTTACTTTACAGAACCATGTTTCACCGCTCCAAATGGAGAAATAATTCATTGGATTCTCCTTGTTCCAAGGTCAAGCATCTGCAAAATACATTTAAGTTGTTTCCACGAGAATTTAACGCCATCTAGTAGACAAATAAATTCAAATGAAAACGTTTCACGTAGAAACACCGATACGTGCCACTCGCCGTTTAGGGTAAAGTTCTCTCCGGCACGAGTACGTGCCATACGTCCTTGAATGCAAGTTCGCAGCCAGCACATGGGCATACCAACCGTCGCGAAAGGGTTAAGAGTGCATTAACTTGGCTCAGAAAAATATTGTATGAATTCCATTTCTTTAAATTTAGAGTTGATGAACCTGTTTCTCTAACCACCATCTGTTTATCATAACATTATTTTGTCTTTTATTATAAATTCTACAGTATGTCTGATAATTTAGTAAAATATGTAATTCACTCAATGTTATTCTCAGTGGCATCTATATGCAGTATTTTGAAGTTCAACATTTTAAAAAACTATTCAGTTTGTTTTTTTTATATGTACTTGTTATGTCAACGATGGTTTTACTCTACTGTATCACTCTCTTATTAATGTTAATGATATTTTGGAAATTTTGAATTCCGTTGAACCTTTTATCCAATTTAGTTATAAAATAAAAACATTTTTTTATGTCTTCATCATTCGCAACTATGATGAATTTCTCACTATGATCTTTTATAAACCCATTTCCCACGCTTTACCTTAACCTAAAAATTCCTGCCATCTACCTCACCAGAAAATCACTGCTTTCAATAATTTTAGCCATGAAGCTTTCAGCATTTGTTCTACTGTGGATTTTCTCAATTCTGAAATCAATTATTTAAAAGCTATTGCTGTTAGTTATAATTTCTCTACTAGCATTGTTGATCATGCTATTCAAAAATTTTCTAAATCTTCCTGTAAACTGGTTTTTGAAAGGGATCTCAATAACAGTATTATTTTACCATTTTCCAAATGTCAGTCAGCAGATTGCTGAAATCCTTAAAAAAAATTAAATTTCAATATTCTGTTTGCACCAATAATAAGCTTTTCCAAACTTTAGGATCCTATAGCAATTTTTAATTTCTTGGGACATTTAGAATTATTTTGCCATTGTGGTCTTTCTTAATTTGGCTAAACTAAATGTGCTCGAAAATGTATTATTAGGTAATATTAAAACTCTGTCAAAAAGCATGAATTTAGTAAATTTTTTATTGCTCAATACTGCTTTAATTTTGACCACTGTTTTGAATTTTCATCCACAAAGATTATAGGGTAATTCCGGGATAGATGCCTCATATGGGATAGATTACACCCCCACCTCCTCCCCTAGTTCTGAAACTTACCATAAGATGAAAATGCAGTAAACTCTAATGGTGTGCCATTTAGTGTTTCAAATGTGTTTGATAAAAGTAGTGTTCATGTGCCTTTTTTCACCTGAAATTGAGAAATATCAAAGATGAGTTATAGAATTTAACACGAAATATTTATTGTGCTACCACAGATTGTAAATTATAACTGAAACTCTAGAAATGTCAGAGCATTCCTCATTTGAGTGAAGCATAGTCTTCGTGTCGAGTGTTTATATTATGATTTTGCCATTTTTTAATCCAAGGTCAGAAAGTTGTGAGGTACAGCATCACTACCCTAGAAACGGGTAAACTCAAAAGTTATTTGAAAAATAAGTAAAATTTTCATAATTATGTTATTAATTTTCATCCTACTCCGTTGTTCATTAATATCATTATTTTGTCGGTGTTGGTTGTATTCTTAAACTGAGTTTCGAATAAACAAGAAAGATCAATCATGCATAAAGCATTGATTATGAAACACTTTCCAACTGAAGTGCAATTTTATTTAAACATCCCTAAAATGTTATACATTCAGCAGAGATACTTTTTTAATTATCAGAGAACTACACTAATTTATTTTACTTGAAAACTTAAAACTTCATTGAAAAAGATTAACTTTATTTAAATGACATCATCAAAATATAAATCGTCTGGCTCACTATGTAAAAGCAGTGAATATTTCATTTATACACTTTTATTCCAGATCCCAGAGTTAAATAATTTTGCATGACAAAAATTCAGCAATTCTTATATGGGGCACGACGGCCCAGTGGTTAGCATGCAGGAATTGCACTCAGTTGGCCCGGGTTTGATTTTCCGCCATTACCAAAACTGTCACCATGTTCACGCAGAGTACGATCACGTTAAACATGTGGGTCCATAAGTCCTTCCAAGAGGTTGGTGGTAGGGGAGGGAGGGTACAGACCCAGTGTGGATGTCTCCCCCACTGGGTTCCGGTCTAAATTGGGTGGCACTTCCCGGCCATCCAAACAGATACTTTATACCTTTCTGGTAGGTCAGATGGTCTGGGTCAAAGAAGAAAAAGCAATTCTTATACAACTCATCTTACAATCACTTGTTTACATTCTGCATCCATTAAAATTAGGCTTCGTTGTAGAAAAAATCAATGTTTAATGATCATTTAAACTTAAAAATATTATAATTGCATTTGTGCAGAGTGTAGATGCACAGAAAATATGCAAAAATAAAAGCGGCTTTAGGACGGATGCAACACTAAATATAAATTTAAAAGAACATTAAAAATCATGACTTTTACTCTGAGGAAAAAAGATGGATGCCATATTTTATTTTGAAGTGGGTCATGTGGTCTCTCATATTATATAGTGTAATTGTTATTTTAATTTTTATTTAAAAAACTACCAAACATATTTTGCTGAAATAATTTTATATATTTTATGGGATAATTTGAATATTTCCTAAAATTTTCAAAGCAATTTGTGAATTTTAACTTCACTTAAAAAATGTTTGAAAAATTAGGTGCCATAGGGTTCAATGTATTTCACTTTTTCAATCTGGGTTCAATCCAAAACTAATTGGGTGATATTATTCATTTATATTCCCATATGTCCCACAGACTGTCTGAACAACATACTAAAATTTCATTTTGATAAAGTCAGTTTTATGGCAATTATTGTGTGAATGGACTGACAATGACCAAAGTCATAAACACTTTTCAACTATGTTGGAAAGTGTTAAAAAGCAAACATTTTTCGAATTTAATCAATGTTTTATATTTTACGAAATTGCAATTTCAGTATTTCTATTCTTTTATATTTGAATATACATATTTTTTGAAGAAACATATTTGGTATAGCTATTAAATTTCATTTATATTAAATGCGGAGAGTATCCCTTATGGTGCAGCATAATACCCGACTCATCCGGGAGACGATGCTGTAATGATAAGGTTTACAAAATAAATTATAATTGCTTATTGCGTATTTTATAATTTTTTTATCCTAATACATATGTTTTTTTTAATGCAAATAAATTATTATGACTTCATAAGTTTCTTGTTTGTTCACCATGGATCTCAGAATATTGATTTAAAAAAAGGTGCAGTATCCATCCCAGATTTACCCTACAAAAATGCACATCGATCTATGATCTTGATTGTTTTTAAGCCAATACACTCATACTTCTCTGTATGGCCAAGATATGTTCCTGGAAAGTTGGTTGTAAAGCAAAATGCTGTATAATGAATTATTTATTTTCATATAAAGTCATACAAATTCCATAGCATCTGTTCCAATTTCATGGAAAATTTTAGAAAATCAATAGGTTTATAGTTGAAAATGCATTTTTTTTTTTTCGCATTTAAACATTCATTTACAATAGTTATTAATTAAAAATGTACGATGTAGGATTCAAAAGTTCCCGGACTGAGTCTATAACTTTAAAAATATTTGCAGTAGAGTGACTACGATAATGTTTCTGTGTTACTATGTTCTCCCCCTCTTCTAACACTGGTTTGACCCAAATCACGTGGTCGCAAACCACGTGGCATTATATTTTGTAGACGGGTGCACATAGCAACCAGCGATTGAAAGAAATAGCTTTTATTGAGCAGAGAATTAATATCAAATTTTGTGTTTGCTTGGGAAAGAGTGCTACAGAAGTTTATGAAATGTTGAAGCATGTGTACGACAGTGATACATTATCACGAACACAAGCTTTTGAGTGGCATCAACATTTCAGAGAAGGCAGGGAAAATGCCGAAGATGACGAACGCATTGGCCATCCGCAGACTTCATGCACTGCTGAAAACATTGAAAAGGTTTCTGCAACAGCATGTGGGAACAGGCAGCAAAGAATAGCAGAATCAGTTGGGATATCTGAGGCCACATGTCAACGGATACTGACTAAGGATCTTAACATGCATAGGGTGTGTCAACACATCGCTCTCCGCATGTTAACCAAAGACCAAAAGGTAATTCGAATGTAAATGGCAGGAGACTTAATTTCGGTTGTTGACAAAGATCCTTCCCTACTTGGTAGAATTGTTACTGGAGATGAGAAATGGTGTTTTTTATACGACCCACAATCCAAGAGAGCATTGGCAACGTGGAAATCGCTACAATCTCCACGCAAGCAGAAATTCAGCCAAGATTGGTCTAAAGGGAAGATCATGCTAGAGGTGTTTTTTGATATCCAGGACATTGTGCATCTGGAATTTATCCCTGAAGGACGCACTGTGAACTAGGAACTCTATGTAGACATCCTGCTTTGTTTGCAGAAGTCGATCTGGAAGAAGAGACCAAAACTGTGGTCTGAGGATGACCATGGGTGATTTTGCATGACACTACTCCTGCACACCGATCCCTCCTCGTCGCTGACTTTCTTTCAAAAATGCAAACAACTGTTTTGCCACATCCTCCTTACTCCCCTGATCTCTCCCCCTGCGACTTCAGCCTATTTCCTGAACTGGCAAGTCGCTTGCAGGGTCATCGATTTCAATCCGCAGATGAAGTGCATCGCAGTCTGAATTAAAGGACATGGCTAAAAATGGATTCCAGAAGTGTTTCCATGACCTTTACGAGTGATGGCAAAAGTGTGTTGTTGTGCAAGGATCTTATTTCAAAGGAGGATGTGTTTCAGCATTTTAATTGATAATATTTTTTGAGGTTTAGACTCAGTGCAGGAACTTTTGAATCCTACTCCGTATAATATAAAACCAACATTTAGTAAATAACAAATGAATGGTTTTAATCAGATATCATCACATCAAAAGTAATTTTTAAACCAATTATCGAAGAGAATGTTGGACCTCCAAATAATGAACAATTGTTTCTTGTGTTCAATCCTTTAAAAGCCCTTTGATTTTCAGAAGTTTCTAACACTTACTAAACATTTGATATCATAATGAAGTAAATACATACATATGGTATTTCCCAACTTTGTAGGCCATAATTAGAAAAAGCTGTTATAGCAAAAAAGTGCATGATGATTAAAACTAAAAATAATTACTCACGATGATAATGTAGAACAATGAAACAGCAACTTTATTCAATATTTTACATCGCATGAAAACATCATTCCTTCTTCGCAACACAATCGCCACACGACTGCCGTAAAATCACGATTGCCATCTTATTCTTACGACTTTTAAACATGTTGACTTGACCATTGAGTTTAATATATTCTGTTGAGTTTAATTTATTCTGTTACATTCAGCCATGCTATAAAGGAACGTCCTCATTCCAATTTGTTAACTGCTATCATCATCATTGCCGTCCATAGTTCAAACCCATGCTCACATCAGTAGACCGGAATTGAGTCTGGTATCTTGAGGGAAATATCCAGAATTAACTGATTTATTTCCTGGCATTTCAAATAGATCCATAGTCGCAGTATTAATATATCCTATTTCATTTGGTTTTATAGCAATACATAATCGAAATTCATTTAGTAAGTTATATAGTTGTTGATGTTGAGCACAAATGATAATAGGGCTAACATTTATTTGATCACATTAAATATGTTTGTTCTCTATTTGGAACTTCAGTCGTAAAAATTTTTGAACCTGTGTTTTCAGTATCGAGATGAATATTACTGTCTTGTATGAAATCAGATGACCACATGCCTCATATAATGACTTCATCCTTTATGAATCGTAAATTTTCAATACTGGAATTAACAATCGGTACTTGTGATCTTCCTTCTCTGACCAAATACACATCATGTTGTCCTTCCGAGAGGTTGGTGGTAGGGGAAGGAAGGTATGGTCCCTGTGGATGCCTCCCCCACTGGGTTCCGGTCTAAATTGGGTGGCACTTCCCGACCGTCCAAACAGTTACCTTACACCTTTCTGGTAGGTCGGACGGTCTGGGTTTCAACAACAACAACATCATGTTGCTTATCATCGAAACTGTTACATGAAGTTAAACCATTTTGATGTTCATCCTTGGTGATCAGAGTTACTAATTGAACTGTATGAGGCATCATGGAAACTGGTTCACCCATTTTGAGAACTAAACATTGAAGTACGTCATCTACTTCAAAATCATGCAAAAAATCAAATTCATCTTCATGTACTAACTTGGACTTTCCTTTTCTTCTAACCATTATTAAGTCAGGTGAATCAATAACATTGTTACCAATCAAAATATTAGAACCCTGAAATGTACCATCTGACACCACATAAAACTGTACATTTTCTAATTGCACTTTATTGATTTCTACACTTGTGGTAGTTCTTCCAACTGGTTCTTATAATCCTCAATACCACGGATCAATGTGAATTTATCATTACTGAAACTAATATTCATTTTCTTAGCAAAGTTGTGTTTCATCATTGAAATATCAGCAGCAATGTCTATAAGGCAGTGCCTATAACTTATTTGTGTTACTTCCATTAACACGAATAACTTTGCTCATATTTGTATTCACTAATGGATGAGATTTCTTTGGACATTCTTTTGTACCATTTCCTTCTTTCTTGCATGAAGTACAAAATTTTAATCTTTTTGGTTTTATACAATCTCGAGCAAAATGAGCCTCTTCATAACAGTTGTAACACATATTTTGGCCTGCAGGTTTACTTCGATCAACATATTTTCTATTTCTATCTTGTTCATTCGTAATAAAATTTTCTCTTGTAACCCAATGTAAATTTTTACTTTCTTTAAATGATTCAAATCCAGTCTGCTTTTTGAATGTATTTCTGATCTTTATATATTTGTCTATTTTCTCAGCCAATAAAATAGGCGACTTCAATTTTGTCCACTGATCAAAGTAGTGTTCTCTAATTTCATCTGGAATTCTTTGTTTTATTTGATTTGCTATAATCAGGTCCTTTAACTGTTCAAATGTACTAACTTCCAAACCTTCAATCCATCCACTAAAATATGTCTTCAATCACTAAAATATGTCTTCAATATGTCTTCAGTCAAGCAGAAAATGTTGAATAATTTTTCCAAACAAAAATTTCAGTAAGAAAAAAGTTGATTATTGTAATCCTATTCATGAGTAAACTTAATGCAAGGATTAATTAAATTGATCAAAATCGGCAAATTTGAAATATTATAATTATTATCCCCAACTAATATTAATGTATTATTCATATTATACCTTAACAAACAATCAAAATTGTATGATTTAAATTGTTCTTTTTCTTTTCACCTAGGTTTTATTGTTTCATTTTTTTTTCTAGTTTTCCTTTGACAATTTCCTTCATGTGTTGTCATACATATTGTCAGATGCATCTTTCTTTTGCTAGTGCTCTGTTTATCCTGAAAGAGGCTGCATTTTGTCTTTGAAACTGGTTGTAAACTGTTGTATGCTATGTTTTTATTTTACACTTATTTTTGCAACAATTTGAACAATTTAATTTGAAAGAAAATTTTGTTTCGTAAAATGTTTCTACTCTAAGAAATATTTTAAATCTTTATCTAATTGCCTCTTTTACCATGTTCTTTATGGCTGTCTTGTTTTGATTTTGTTAGAACTTATGTGTGTGTTCAGAAAT
This sequence comes from Amaurobius ferox, assembly GCA_951213105.1. Taxonomy (NCBI): domain Eukaryota; kingdom Metazoa; phylum Arthropoda; class Arachnida; order Araneae; family Amaurobiidae; genus Amaurobius; species Amaurobius ferox. The sequence goes on along the minus strand of OX578142.1, from coordinate 93,846,017 downwards.
TTATCAAATAATTAAACCCAGTTTCTTATTTTTTCCCCTATAATATTAGTTCTAATTGTCCTAAATATTAATTTCTAAAAAAATTTGTCTTATTTAAAGATTGCTTTATCAGAAAGTTCTGTTTATAATATGACACTAATTTCAGTTGATTTTTCCCCACAGATCAAAGATATTGAAGATATTATTTCAAATGCCCATGCAGGAAAATATCAAGAAGCTTGCAGTAATTATCTTCAGTGCAAATTCACAAAACATCATGAATCATTTCATTATCCTTCTTATAGTGATAGACATGAAGATAGTAAACTTTTTTCTATCAATAAGCCTAAATCTGATTTCTTGGATTATAATTTGACTTTAAAGGAAGATTATTACAATAAAGTTATCTTTTTAAAACAATCAAAGTTTACAAGTCCATGTGAATTTTATTCGTTGCTATCATTAAAAAAATAGGTATTTTCTGAATGCTAAATTTTATTATATATAAACTAAATCTTCAAATTAAAAATTTGTGTCTCATTTAAATATTTTTATATGAATTTTTATAATTATTAAACGAGCTTTCATTTTATTATTTATTTATTATTTAAATTTATTTTACATTATTTAATTTGTTCTTGGCTATCATTATATATTTAAAAGATAGGTATTTGCTGAATCTGTATTTAAGTCTGCATGCTTTTAAGTTTTAACATGTGTTCTATGAAATATTAAAGTGGAAAATAGAAGTTTCAAACATACACGAAATGGAATAGCATTTCAATGCAGCCAGTTTTTAGCACCAGTTACTCCCTGGGTGTAACTTTTTTTTCAATTAGTCTCCAAATTTTCCATCTTGGTACTTAATTATCTGATTTTGTTTCTGCTAGTGACTATAGTTTCTGTATCATTTAAATATGTAACCTGGATATACATCTTTTGGTGTCAACCTCCTAAATGTAACTTTTGCTTCAAGTACCCCACCCCCAATTTTATATCTTGGCTCCTAAATAAGATTTGTTAATTCTGCTGGTGACCAGAGTTGGGCAGTATTGAAAATACATGTATTTGAAATACATTTTCAAAATACATTTGTATTTTGTATTTTAAATTGAAAAAATTAAAGTATTTTGGTAATGTATCGAAAATACATTTTCAGAGTATTTTGTATTTTCAAAATACTCAAAATGCATTTTTTTAGATTTCAAGCTATCATATTTAAAATGCAGATAAACAATTTACAAATGGCTGATCTGTGTTCTGTCTAGTCATTGAATTCATTTCTAAGAGTCAATCTAAACAACCTTTTGCAACCTAATGCCAAAAAATATGTTAATTAATGGGATGTTTAGTATGTGTCGTGGCCTCTGAAATATATAGTTTCTGTTATAAACTTTACGTTCATATAGGAATTATATAATGATGTTGTGTGGTAGATGTCTTCTTCCTGTCTATGTATAAAGAAAAGGAACAAGAAGAGAGCTTGAAGTTCCCTTCTTTGTGAAAACAAAAGCATGGGCAATCCAAGCTTTGCTATGCATTGTATATATATATTAAGTAAATTAAAGAATGTATTTTGGGAAGTGTTAAATGGAAAATCTATCTATTGATGATAATGAAGTGGTGAAATGCCAATTATGCACAACAAAAGTGTGGTTATAAATGGGGCTTTCAAGGCCACAGCAAATTTTAAAACACATTTAAAGGTAAGATTTTAGTTTTATTCAGGAGTACCTCGATTTAACAAGTAGGTATGCTTGTTCATTGGCATTCGTTTAATCCAGGTAGTGCTATATTATGTAATAAGTTTTATTGGTGGCAAAAATTTGCAATTCTATATGTTTTCGGAAAAATGTTTCCTTGAAACATCTATTTCTTGGGATTTGCTATAGATTTTGCTCAGATGATGACTGATTTGATGTTAGCATCTTATTTTGGTTGGGAGGTTCACTATGGATCCAATTCTTTTTTCAGTTCCAGTTCAAAAATTGTCATTTTACTTAAAATGTCTGTATCTCAAAATTGCTATAGAGTTTAGATGATAAATGATGATATGGTTTCTGTATTAAATTCTAGATGATGTAGGATGGTTCACTAAGAAATTTCCGGTTTCTTTTAAACATCTGGTTCAAAAATTTTCCTCAAAACATCTATTTTTCAGAATTAGTTACAGATAAAGATGATGACTAATATGGGTTCTGCATCAAATTTCAGATCTGTTCAGGGTTCGCTAAGGATTTTCTCTTCCAGTTCTTTTTCCATTTCTGGTATAATTTCTATTTTCGGTTTCTTTTCTACATCTGGTTCAAAAATTTTCCTTAAAAAATGTATTTCTCAGAATTGATTATAAATAAATATAATGACTGATATGGATTCAACATAAAATTCCAGAGCAGGAATGGGGTTCACTAAGGATATTTACCTCAAGTTCTTTTTCCACTTCCGGTTCAAAAAAAATTTTTTTGAAACTCTATTTCTTAAGATTGGCAATAGATAGAGCTGAGATTATGACTGATATGAATTCTGCATTAAATTCGGGAGATAGTTAGGGGTTTACTAAAGATTTTCATTTCTATTTTTGTTTTCACTTTTGGTTTAGAAATTTTCCTTAAAACATTTATTTCTAGTGATTGGCTATTGTTTAGATGATTACTAATATGAATTCAGTGTCAAATTCTATAGGGAGTTGGTGGATTCACTAAGAGTTTTAATTTTCAGCTTTGGAGATGTCACTACCGGTTTTCCTATAAATTCTTATGACTGTAAGAAATATGTATGCAAGAGCGAATTAAAATGTTTAATCGTTCCATCAAAAATGAAGTATATAAACCATTTGGCACCATATGAATGTTTCTTCATAAATTTCTTGTATTAAGACTTTCCAACATAATTGAAAAGTTATGACTTTGGTCATTCTATCTGTCTGTCCGTTTGCATGATAACTGACGTAAAAATTACTTTATCGAAATGAAATTTTAGTATGTTGTTGAGATGATCTGTGGGACATATGGGAATAGAATCACCCAATTAATTTCTTATGTCATCCAGGTCAAAAATATGAAATACATTGAATCCTATGGGACATAAGTTTTCTAAAAACTTTTAAGCTAAGTTAAAATCTATATATTGCTTCAAAAATTTTAGGAAATATTCAAATTATTGCATAAAATGTGTAAAAAAATCAGCAAAACTATGTTAATTTTTTGAATAAGAATTGAAATGATAATTACACCCATATTATATAGCTTCCCGGCCGTCCAAACTGTTGCTCGAGTCCTTGCTGACGAGCCGGACGGTCTGGGTCTTCAACCCATATTATATAGAGAGATCATGTGACTCATTTCAAAATGAAATATGACATCCATTTATTTTTCCACTGTGTAAAAATCGTGATATTTAAAGCTTGTTTATATTTAGTGTTGCATCCGTCTTAAAACCACTTTATTTTTGCTTATTATCTGTGTATCTAAATTAGGTGTCAACACAATTATAATATTTTTTATTTTAAATAATCACTAAAGTTTGACTATTCCTACAACAAAGCCTAATTTCTATAGCATGTAGAATATAAACAAATCAAGCTATTGATTGTAAAATGAATTGTATAAGAATTGCTGGATTTTTTTCACTCAAAATTATTTAGCACTGGAATCTGAAATATAAGTGATATGAATGAAATATTCATTCATTTTACATAGAGAAGCAGACGATTTATATTTTGATGATGTCACTTGAATAAAGTTCATTTTATGTAACTTCAATGAAGTTTTAAGTTTTTAAGTATAAAAAATTACTGTACTACTGTGACAATTAAAAAAATATCAGCGCTGAATGCACCATATTTTAGGGATGTTTAAATAAAATTGCATTTCAGTTGGAAAGTGTTTCATATTCTTATGCATGATTGATTTTTCTTGTTATATCTTTCCCTTTAATATAAAATGTGTTTTCTCATAGATTCATTTATTTTTACTTTATTAACTTGGAGATTTAAAATTTCAAAGGTATTAGTCTTTTATGTCATATTTTTTCAATACATTCTAATCCTTTTAAAGTTCCAATGTTACTATTATAAAGTTACAAATATAAGGTTTGTTTATTTCCAATAAAATATATAGACAAATGTTGCTTTTCATTGAAAATTCAATCCAGTCCAATACACAGCAATGTTTGATTTTTTTAAATGTATTTTGTATTTTGAATATATTTTGAAAATACATGTATTTTGTATTTGGAATTTTTCAAATTTGATAAGTATTTTATATTTTAAGCCCTAAAACCTATGTATTTTTTATTGAAAATACATTATCAATTTTGCCCAACTCTGCTAGTGACTATAGTCTCTGCACCATCTGTACATGTCACCTGGATATACATGTTTTTTGTGTCAATTTCTGAGGATGACTTTTGCTTCCACAACTAGCTCCCACAATTTCATATGTCAGCTCCCAATTGAGCAATTTTGATTATGTTGGGGGATATATGCACCATCACTATGTGTTATCTGGATATACATATTTTTTGTATCACCTGTCTCAAATGAACTTACCTGTTTTTTTCAACTTCCAATGTGACTGTGCTCTTAATTATTTTAATTTACATGTTTTGATTTTAATTGTGTCCATCAGGCAGGGTGTACTATCTTCTTTTGAAGGGATATGGTGATTATCCCACCTGACCAAAGTTTTGGTCTCCAACTTTGAATTTCTTTAAATGTCATGCTGCTTGGACCTATGTGATTGCCTTGTGTGCCTACTGATTTGTTACAAGAAGTTATATTTTCTACTCTGCAATGGATCCACTTGACCTGTTCATGCTGACTTCAATGCCCGTATAGTGGCACAGAAGTTGCTAAAAAACTAGTTCCACAGCTAGTATTTGTTTATTTTGAACCAAGTGGTTAAAAAAATTCAGTTAGCATGAAAAAAGTTATTCATATGAAAATAAATCCCTGTAAAATTTTAAAATAACACAAAATGATAGCAATTTTAGACCCATTTGTTTCTAGCCTTGTAATTTCTCATCAAACCTACACATGGAAAATAAAAATTGGAACACAGCTTTCTGATACAATATTTTGTAACAGAAGATTGATGATTTGTAATAGATTATTAAAAAGTTTTCAAATACTAGTCTGAAAAGAAATAAAGTTGAAAACTAAACTGATTTTGTAATCTCTAATTTAATTTGTACAGAAAAGCTTTTATGAAATTATTTAAAAATAGTTTTCTGCATTTACTGAAAGTATTATAAAGCTTACATATTATAACTAATATGATAAATTTCATTACATATGCTGCTGTTGGTTAATTTTAGTTCTTATTAGTAAAAACTAGAAGCTCCTATTGCTGTTGATCAAAATTACTTTTCCTTAAAGTAAAAATTAAATATCATAACTCCTTAATAAAATGCTGAATTCCTTGTTTTTGCCAATGTTTTCGTAAAAGCTAGTTTTTATGTCATGCCTCTTAGCAAAAACTAGCTTTAACTAAGGTTTTCAGTAAATAGTTTCATCCTATCAAATTTTTTTAACATATTAGTACTAGAGTTACTTGGAGCATCAGCAGCTTTGCTAATTTTTAATACTTTACAACAAAGTTGAAAAGTGTTTGACTTTGTTCATTCTGTCTGTCTGTCCGTTAGCACAATAACTGCCGTTAAAATGACTTAATCAAAATGACATTTTAGTATGTTGTTCAAACGGTCTGTAGGACCTATGGGAATATAAATGAATAATATCACCCAATTAGTTTTGGATTGAACCCGGGTTGAAAAAATGAAATACATTGAGCCCTATGGGACCTAATTTTTCAAACATTTTTTAAGCGGATTTCAAATACACAAATTGCTTCGAAAATTTTAGGTAATATTCAAATTCTACCTTAAAATATATAAAAAAAATTCAGCAAAGTATATTCAGTAGTTTTTTAAATAAAAATTAAAATAATAATTACACCTCTAATATGAACCGGCCGTCCAAACAGTTACCTTACACCTTTCTGGTAGGTCGGACGGTCTGGGTCTCAACCTCTAATATGAAGCGATCACATGACCCACTTCAAAATGATACATGGCATCCATCTTGTCTCAAAATTGTGATTTTTTAAGTTCTTTTTAATTCATACTTAGTGTTGTATCCGTCCTAAAACCACTTTATTTCTACTTCAATTCTGTGCATCTACATACTGAAACAACGCAATTACAATATATTTCAGTTTAAATGATCATCCAAATTTGATTATTTCTGCAACGAAGCCTATTTTTCACTTATGTAAAATATAAACAGCAAAATATGTAGAATGAGTTGTATTAGAATTGCTGTATTTCTTTAACACAAAATTATTTAGCCCATGGAGTCTGTATAGCTGATATGAATGAAATATTCATTGATTTTACAAAGAGATGGACGATTTTTTTCGATGAAGTTTTAAGCATAGAGTTTAATTACTTGAAGCTCCATGGTCTTAATTTTTAAATAAAATAAATTATTATAGTATTGTGATGAATGAAATGAATGGGAAAATGTTATGAATGAAATGCTGTTTTTATAGAGAGATCCAGACGTGTTATTTTTTCTATGACATCATTTGAATGAATTTCAGTTGTTTTCGATGAAGTTTTCAAATATAATAAATTATCATAGTATTATGATAGTTTTAAAAATATTACCGAGGAATGTATCGCATTTTAGAGATGTTTAAACCAGGCAATTTATATTTCAATGCCTTCATTTGAATGCAGTTCATTTTTTTCGATGAAGTTTTCAAATATAATAAATTAATGTAGTATTGTGATAAGTTTTAAAATAGTACCAAGGAATGTATTGCATTTTAGACTTGTTTAAATAAAATTGCATTGAAGTTGGAAAGTGTTTCATAATCAATGCTTTAAACATGATTGATCTTTCTTGTTACAAATTTAAATTGGTTCTAACTGGATTTATTGCTCACCAATGCAATAGAGATTGAAGACAAGCGAATTGATAAATTATGTTTAAAATGTAACAGCAGAGACAATAACATATGAAAAAAAAATCTTGTGTATTGCAGTATAGAGCATCAAACAGAAAGAATGGAACAACTTTTGAATAAAACTCATCTAGCAACTAAATTTGGACAAAATATCAATGATAAATACTGCTGTAAAATTTGATATGGTGCCAGCATACCAAATTCGTGGCAAAAACCCTGTTGCAATATATAACACAATAGCATTAAGATTCTTAATTAGCATTACTATTATCACCATTAAATCCCTTGCTCATTGTGATGTGAGTAATGGCACAGGGTGTGGGATGTAAGATGCATTTCTGCATTATCTGCTTTTAGACTAGGATTTGTCACTGCAAAATATAGTGACTGAGCAAAATGTTCATTTTATAGTATAAACGTAAGTAGTTGTAACCAAAAGAGGAGATGACATGCATAAACTGAGAACTAAGAAGTGTCTTCTACAAAACTACTTTTTACATGATCAGAATTTGATTGTGCTAAAAGCCTTTGGTAATATTACTAATGTTGGTTTGGAAAATAAAGTATCTCTTAGGTTTGTAGCTCATGTATACTTGCTACTGGCTCAGGAGAGAATTTCATCAAATGCCATTATACAAAGTGCTTTAATTTGAAAATGTATTTGTGTGTGTGTGTGTGAAAGGAAAATCATCTTCTGTAATTCTATAAATCACAATGATTCAGGCAATAACAAATGACTAAATGGTAATAATTTTTCTGCTGTTTTAATATTTTTTCTTTCACAAATGCTTTGATGATTTACACTTTTGTACATAATTAATTTTTTTAATTTAACAATTTTAATTTTTATTCACTTTAAACTCTTATTGTAATAAAGCCTTTTTTTAATTTTGTTATTCTTCTCATGCCTGAAATAAGTGAATTAAAATCTGTTTAGTTACTTCTCTTTTACAAAAAGTTTCAAAAAGGCGAAAACTGATTTTTACTAAATATATTACAAGCAAATACTAAAAGTTAAAATTTACTAGTTATTACTAAAAAGCTTGGTCAGGGCTAGTTTTTACTGAGTGGTATGAAGTAATAACCAGATTTTAATAAAAATAGTAGTAAATACAATATATTCAACTTTTCATTTTAGACTATTAAGCAGAATCATTATTTCTAGCTTTTACTAATAAGAACTACTTTAAACAGGTTTCAGATTTTTACTGTAACATATATATATATATAGAGAGAGAGAGAGGACCAAATGTATTTATAGTCAAATTATGTATTTTTGTAGAGATTGACTCTGTTATATTTTGTTGAATTATTAATTTTTTTGGAGGGGATATAAATTTGAAATGAATTTTTGGTTAACAAATTAACAGCAATGAAATATTCATTATGAATATAAAAACATACTTAACATCAAAATTAAACATTTTATTGGTTTAATAAAATGTTTAATTAATATAAGTGTGGTTTTTTTTTAGAAAGGTATGTTAATTAATACTGGGAAACCTGTTTTGGTAAACACTTGTATTCAAAGATCCCACCCTTATTAATGAATGAATTAATTTTGTTTGGAATTTTCATCACATAGATGTAATTCTCTATGTAGTAAATATCTAACATGATGATCACTTTTACTTCAGGAACCATGTATAATATACTTCCTTCAGGTAGTGTTTTTTGCAGAGTTTTATAGTATGTTAGCTTTATCTTCTGTTGATATGTTTCAATCGAGTTTTTTCTTTTCTAAATTTTATAACTGGAAAATATTGTATTAGCTGTAATATTTAAGATTTATAATATATTTCAGTGCTTTGTAGAACGTATGTTATAACATTGTGTTTCATAACTTGTAAAAATATCTGTTATGTTTTCATAAAATTTATTAATAAATTATGTATTTTTACTAAATATATTTTCCTTTTGAAAAATTTGGTTAGTCGTATATCTGAGCTAATAAAATATCCTTGTATATAAAGTGTTGGAATAAAATTTATAATGAACTTTCAGAATGTATAATATTAAATAAGGTAATTAGAGGAAATTTTCATTTAAATAAATCATTATTTTAAAATTATATCTTCCAATTATGATGAAAAAAGTGTGTTGTAGGAGACACAGCATCATTAAATTTTTTCAAAATTGAATGTATTTCTCTTTAATTTTAATAAGGTATCAACAGTAAATTAGGTTGATAAATTACAATACAAACATAAATTAATAGTTATATTGCACAGATGTATGTTATTATGAATATAATACAGTCACTGAAAATTAAACAAATGAAACATTTTATTAGCTTCAAAGATTTCTTAATCAATGAAGAATAAAAAAGAAACTTTGAGCCAATCTTAAGAATGGTATATTTGTGCACCATCATACTTGAGAAGCATATTTTTGTTATTTAAATTATTTTGTTAATAAAATCAATACTTTTCTTCCAGTTGGTTTTTTTGAATAAATAAATGTTTCAAAAATTATACACTGCCTGACCAAAATGAAAGTCATGCATGTTAATATTTCATTGGACCACCTTTAGCACGAATAACAGCACACATTCATCATGACATTGTGTCTATGAGTTTATCCAATGTCTCAACATTTATTTGTGGCCAAATTGCAGTAACATTTTACCAAAATCCTTAGTTATAGGAAGAAAGAGTGGAATTACTCCTTAGATGCTTCCCCAGTATCCCACATGCCCTCAATGAAGGTTAGGTCAAAACTTTGTGGTCGCTAATTCAAGTATACAGATGAGTACTCCTCAAAACAATCTTTCGCAAATTTAATGTGATGAATCGAGGTGTTGTTATCCATCCTGGAATATGCTATTGCCTTAATGGAATAAAAGTGCCATTGAAGGAATTAGCTGGCCATTTAGTTTGTTCAGATACTCAGCTGACTTCGTTTTATTTTTGCACAGTATGGCTGCACTTAGACTAGCCAAACAGAAGCAACCCCAGATCATAACACTTCCTCCTGGGACCTGTACAGTTGGTACAATACTGAAAGGGTCCAATTCTTCACGCAGTTCTCTTCTAAACCTAATGCATCCATCATGTTAGAAAAGAGTAACTCTGTGAAAAGAGTAACTTCGTGTTTATTATTGAAACGAAATTTGAAATATTGACTAAACAGGATATCAAATAATCAATTATAGAAAGTAAGAGAAAACTTATTTTTGTTTTCTGAGTCACAGGGAGAGGGAGGCAAAATTTTCGTTCTTTTCTTTTTGGAAATAAAAAAGTAACAGACAAAATAAATATGGAAAATTTATTTAGACGCATATCATCTGAACACAAGCTCAGGAAAATAACATTGATGCTTCTGGTCGAAAGAAGAGGGTAATACAATAGAGCAATAGAGGGGTTAAAAAAGATGTAAAAAAAAACATATTAAACCCGGGCATTGAGACTAAATTACTTTTTTTTTTTTTTTTTTTTTTGCAAATACTGCACCTGCGGAGCACTAAAAAAGGCTAATTATTTTTCCATAGTTTTTCAAAGAAATAATGTGCAAATATCTAAACGAATTTTAAGAAATACATCAATTCAACTGAAACACGGAAGAAATTAAGCATTCAGGTTGATTAAAACAATATGGGCAATGAAATGTAAAGAGGGGAAATTAAAAACAAACAGTTAAAATATTTGAATAGAATAGAAAATTTAGGTGCTTCAAGATGAAAATAAAAATGTCAAATTTTCCATTTTTGCAGTTATTATGGTAGTGAGTGGTAAAAATACTAATTTTCTTTTTCTCAGTGGTAGGAAAATGAAAAATGCTAAAATATTTTTCTGAGATTCATTAACCCAGCCCAAAAACAATATGGAGACAACAGGTTGAACAGAAAAAATGGATATCTGTATTAAAAAATATTATCGGCTTTTTTACAATTTAGGCTTCTATAGAGGCCTTTGGAAATGTATCTGTATCCCGTTCAAAGCAAAAATCGAGACTAACTTTATTTTTAAAGGAGGAGAAACATTTACACGTACCCTTTGTTTTACCCTCATTTGTGCGTTTAAAAACAATAGGCTTCCAATATTCATGGATTGTAATTTTTGTACCAAATTTCGTTCAAATCACTCTATTCGTTCGTAAGATATCGTCTCCACAGGCTCACTGACACACATGCTTGCTGATGCTTGAAATGTACTCTCCCATCGACAACTCGAATTCGAATTTTCGAACCCGTCACAATACTTTCCTTATACATTATACTATGTATATAAGAATCTACAAGTACTATAAGAATAACCTATTTTTCCGTCCGTAATGTTTAGATAAAATTTTGGTGACGAATTTGTCGGAATATCTCCACTTGGTGACTTTTTAAATGTTGCCAAATTGACGAAAATGTCACCCAATTGATAAAAATCCGCCAAATTGATGAAACTGTCGCTGAATCAATGAAATGACGACTAATTGATGAAAGTTCAAAATCTTGGGAAAACTTATGAATAGACTAGAAGAATAACCCATTTCCCCGTCTGTCCGTGACACTTGGCGAGAAATTTATCGAGACGTCAGCAACTTGGAGACTTTTTAAATGTTGCCAAATTATCGAAAATGTCGCCAAATAGATAAAAATTGCACTAAATCAATAAAATTGACGACTAATTGATGAAAGTTCAATATCTTGGAAAGAACATAAGAGTAGACTATAAGAATAACCACTTTCCCCGTCCATCCGTCCTTAGCGCTTGTCGAGAAATTTAGCGGGACGCCGCTAACTTAGCGGCTATTTTAACATTTTGCTTACGGGTGGGACAGCGCCAATGCCTGCAAAAGGGGGTCGAACTGTTTGGGATACTGTCTGTCAAATACCTGTTTTTTTTTAGAGGTTCTTCGCTTGGGGCTGTCCCATCCGCAAGCAAAAGGTTAAAAGTTTGTCAAAGTGACAAAAATGTTGCCAAATTGATAAAAATGACGCCGTATAGGAAATAATGTTTCGCAAAATCTGATTTCCGTCATATGAAGGGCATACATTTTATTATATCAGAAACTGAGGGGGCTGTTACAAACTCTGTGCTGTGGATCTTTCATAATTTTTTACTGTGAAAGAAGTAAATTCATTGCATTATATAAGGAAAGTCATGTGCTGCCCATATCAGATTTTTTTACTAAAGAAATATCCTTCATCAGTAATTTTGTTCATGTCCTTTGAACTTAATGAAATACTTTTATTTTATTACCATTCAAATATTTTATTGTATGTGGCATATAATTACTTTATTTCCTGAAATTTTGTAAAATTGACGTCCTGAAATTTAATCTGCTGCCAATACTACCCTTCACACGGATTGTATAGAATTTTCGTGGTTATTTATACTAATAAAGTTTATTTATTTTGTAAATACCCTGCTTTAACTCTTGGGCAACAGTGGGTACATTTTCTAGTACATTATATAGGAAGATATTTGCTTGTCTATTTGCATGTGCGTCTTGCGTAGAGTGAAATTTAAGTATCGTACGGCCATGAAATTTGGTACAAAAGTACTTCAGCCCAAGAAAGTGCACCTTGGCGTTATTTTTTAAAATTAGAATTCGTTGTTTAGTTATTTTATGTTTTAGAATTTTCACACAAATCGGTCTTTTATCGACCAAAAATGTTATCACACTTTCAATCTTGACACCATTTGAGAGATTAGAACGCCCATTCCAACGATGTTTGAATCGCATCCGTAAGACAAATACTTAATTGTATATTTATTTATAAACTACATCAAAATTTTCATTTTTTAGGTTATCTGATATATATATATATATATATATATTATCGTCGCGTCACAATTAGCACAATTCTATAGTTTAGCTAAAACCACCATATATATCTTCGGATTCTAACAAAAAAAATTCAATTAGTAAGTAATTTCACTTATAATCAATCCCTACCAGTAATAGTAACCCATGGTTCTTCTGCTAAATGACGTTACAACGTGATACGTTTTTTGCGACCAATTAATGATCAATGTTCATAACTATTCTTTTTGAAATATCAGAGATTTACATCTTATTAGACAGACTTAATTACAACTCAACCACAGATTTAAGATTTTTAGATTCAATGTATTTTTTTTTATAATTGATGACTTCCGATTTCAAATACAAAAAATCTGTAGTTAGCAAAACATGACTTTTCTCGATTAATGCGATGAATTTACTTATTTCTTTCACAGTGTTAAAAAAAATGATGCATAAAATCCAAAATCTACAACATAATGTTTTAATGTTGAATTGTACATTTAACGCTTTTACGGATGACAACATGTAAAACTATTTCGAGGTACTTAACTTATATTTTGCGCAACTTTAAATTGACAATTATCAGTATTGATCATAGGCGGCGCCAGGCTTTCACAATTGGGGTGCTATACATTGGGGAGGGGGGGGGAGAGACTCACAATTGGGGTGCTCATTTGAAACGTGTATAATTTAATAATAACAAAAAGTTTACTTGTGGAAACTTTTATTCATTATACAGGTCCACCGATTTCTGCATGATATAGCCACGATCTTAATTCGTAAATTGACAATTATCAGTATTGATCATAGGCGGCGCCAGGCTTTCACAATTGGGGTGCTATACATTGGGGAGGGGGGGGGGAGAGACTCACAATTGGGGTGCTCATTTGAAACGTGTATAATTTAATAATAACAAAAAGTTTACTTGTGGAAACTTTTATTCATTATACAGGTCCACCGATTTCTGCATGATATAGCCACGATCTTAATTCGTAAAAAATACTAAAAAAGAAATCCGAAAACGATGAACACGCTAGCATAGACACCAATAGAATATTAACAATGTTCTGCCAAATTCGATATGAAACTAACCGCCTCCTGTGCTATAGGCGAGAGTTCCCGACAGATTATTTTATTGAAGCCTTGCGCATGTGCAGTCATTTGGAACTGGGTCTAGCCAGAAACCCTAAAACTATCTGATCTTAGATTTATAAATCCGTAAAAAAATAAATAAAATAACGACTTTAAAAAGAGAGATAAAGGGGAGAGAGAGAGAGAAACAGAAAATTGTAGGAATAAGGGGCAATTGTTAAGTAAAAAAGAGTGTTTGCGCAATTTGTAATGGGGGTGTTGAAACACCCTGGCGTCGCCTATGGTATTGATAGCGCCCGGAACAAACAATATACGTCATATAGTAAAATATTTGAATAATTAACTCATCAATTTGGCGTCAATTTCGTTAACTTAATGACAATTTTTGAATTTTAACTGTATTTTAGTCAATCTGGCGCGAAATATCTCCAGGTTGATGATATTTCCCTAATGAGTCGCCAACTTCGCTAAATATATCGCATTAAGAGAATTTCTTATATGTAAAGGAATGCTAAATTGTACAATGAACGCTTTTCCGGATGATAACATGTAAAACTATTTCGAAGTACTTAATTAGCTTATATTTTGCGCAACTTTAAATTAACAATTATGACTATTGATAGCACCCGGAACAAACAATATACGTCATAAAGTAAAATATTTCAATAATCGATTCATCAATTTGGCGTCATTTTCATTAAGTTAATGCCATTTTCTTTTCAATTTTAACGGTATTTTAATCAATCTGGTGCGAAATATCTCCAGGTTGATGATATTTCTCTAATGAGTCGCCAACTTCGCCAAATTTATCGCATTAAGAGCATTTCTTATATGTAAATAAATGTTAAATTGTACAATGAACGCTTTTCCGGATGACAACATGTAAAACTATTTCGCAGTACTTAATTAACTTAAATTTTGCGCAACTTTAAATTAATAATTATGAATATTGATAGCACCCGAAACAAGCAATACACGTTATATAGTAAAATATTTCAATAATCGATTCATCAATTTGGCGTCATTTTCATTAACTTAATGCCATTTTTTTTTCAATTTTAACGGTATTTTAGTCAATCTGGTGCGAAATATCTCCAGGTTGATGATATTTTTCTAATGAGTCGCCACCTTCACCAAATTTATCCCATTAAGAGCATTTCTTATATGTAAATGACTGTTGGCGAATGGTTAGGTGTCTAAATACCAAACCATTACACAAAGTATCTTTTCGTGTGAATGGAATGAACTAGATTTATACAATGATGTTGACAAATTTGTCGCATAAAAGTGAACAAACACATTTAACGATAGTTGATACATTTCAAATTTTATGTGATTTTTTTGATAAATTTATTTTAAAAATCTGCAATATATCTACAATAGTTCATGTTAGTGTTTCAAATTTATGTCAATCATTTTCTAAAGAAAGATTAGATAAGAAAATACTTATTGAAAGTTCTGATTTTTTGAGGAATTTTTCAAAATTTCATTCGAAAATTTGGAGGGGGGGGGGGGGGGGATCTTCCGAACATTCGATTGCGTTTAGGATCGACAAGCTTCCAGTATTCATGGATTCTAATTTTTGTACTCAATTTCGTTTGCAACGTTCTATTCGTCCGGGAGATATCGTCTCCAACGACTCGCGGACACGCACACATACACGCACAGACATCACCTCAAAAAAGATCGATTCGATTTCAAGAATGCTTGAAACGTGTTCTTCCATCGATAATTCGAATTCGAATTTTCGACCCTGCCACAATACCTTTCCCATACATTATACTATGTACTATATAGGAAAAGTAAAATTTATCTTTATTAGTTTTTTTTTTCTTAATTTAAGTAGTAATATTGCTGTATTATTGGTATTTATGCCCAAAAGCTGCCTATGTATATTACTGTCAAATTTTACCAACATTTCCAAATAATATTTTTAGAAAGAAACTGCCTATACTTAGACTAATTTTAGGTATGCTATTGAAAAACAGTTGCAATTGAAGTAAATTCGGTTTAACATAAATTTCTGTTTTAGAATTTGTCAATTATACGTGTGACAGAGGTTTTTTTTTTTGTTGTTGTTGTTGTTTGTTCTGCGTCATTATAATGTACATTTTCCAACAGTAAGAGTAGCTTATATTCTCTGATATCTAGTTTCTTTTCTATAAAATTAGCAAAATTGGTTAAAAGGTAATTCGATATGTTGTCTGTGTAACAGAAAACTTCCTACTGAGTTAGCCAAAAATACATGATTAATTAGATAAATATCCTAAGTTTTGTATATTACTATTATGGGCAAATTATTAATTTTGCAAAAAATTTACATACTAAATAATCTAGGCAAAAATAAATGATTAATTAGATAAATATCCAAAGCTTGTATTTTATTATCATGGCCAAAATAATAATCTTGCATAATTTTTTCATTTATATAAATAAAATTGAAAATTTGTCGGTGGGTATATATGCGTGTATATATATATATATAATATATATATATATATATATATATATATATATATATATATATATATATATATATATATATATATATATATATATGTTTGTCTCGTCAACCTGGGAGCACTAAATTTCATGACATTTTCGAGGTAGCCTTAAAATAGACCAAATTAAAAATTTTTCATATTGCTAGTTTTTAGGGTCAGGGGTTGTCGAGATATTAATAAAATATCGCACAATTAAGCCTTCCATAGAGACAGTATTATGTGTCCCAGGTTGTGCTCCCAGGTTGATGAGACAAACATATATATATATATATATGTTTGTCTCGTCAACCTGGGAGCACTAAATTTCATGACATTTTCGAGGTAGCCTTAAAATAGACCAAATTAAAAATTTTTCATATTGCTAGTTTTTAGGGTCAGGGGTTGTCGAGATATTAATAAAATATCGCACAATTAAGCCTTCCATAGAGACAGTATTATGCAGACGATATTATATCATGTTGCTTAGCAGCGGAATTAAATTTAATATGTTTATAAGGCAGACGATTTTTATTTAATATTTTCCGCATTAAATATATATATATATATATATGTATATATATATATATATATATATATATATATATATATATATATATATATATATATATATATATATATATATATATATATATATATATATATATATATATTATTATTATTATTATTATTATTTTAATTGCAGTTTTGACTGAATTATGTGAATTATGACCTTCGGGTTTAAATATTACGGGAATTATTGATTATGAGCATTATTACGTTATCTGTTTTATTTTGGCAAAATTTTTCAAACTCACATATTGTAGTGCGAGTATATCTTCTAATACTCGTGTATATCTTCTAAAATATAGGTGGTGCCGTATATTTTCTAATACAATTTTAGCTTTTTCATTTTTACATATACAGATTCAATTTTACATTATTTGTAAATTTTTTCACAAACGGGATCAGGATTTATTTTTCAGATCTGTCTGTGAAGATAATTTTTTATAGCAAGACTAGAGATCATTTAACTTCCTTTTAGGAGCATTAATTTAAATATTTTAATATAATGTTTTGAATTACAATGTCATTTAGATTACTATAGAAATTTAATACCCAAGGTTCTGGTGGATGGCGTAATAAGGTGTGCATCTTGCACGACCAATCAGTAATCAATGTTCATAATCATTCTTTTTGGAATGTCAGAGATTTAACTCTTTCTATACAGGCTAAATTACAACTCAACCACATATTTAAGTTTTCTTATATTTAAAGCATTTTGTTTATGTGTCTGATGTGTTCTGATGTCTTCCGATTTCCAATAATTAAGTGCTATTTCTTTTTTTTTATGACTGCTTTCTCTTATTACTACATTTTTTATTTCATTTAGTGATATTTGCTGAATTATTTTGCTAAATAATATAATTGGTATGCACAACACAGTTGGACATGACTACTGTGAAACAGTGTGATATTATTTATATTTAATGGTGAAGGGACACTAAGTCTTATAAATAATGTAAGTGTGAGACTTATAAACATTAGTATGAGTCTTATATTGTTAAAATACACTAAATCATCAGCAAAAATGTGCTTTAATATAGAGACACTAGCATGTGCCTAGCAATTAGCACATAAATTAACATACTGATACTAACAAACATTGTAGTGTGATTACACAACAAAGAACATTTCAATAACACAGTAAGTAAAAATTTTTTCCTCTTTTTTTACTATAACATAATAGTTCAGATACTTTATCATATTTTGTAAATATTATAATAACACTCGGGTGGTCAAAAGTTTTGCTGTCAAGGTTAAAATTGTTGCTTACATGTAAATTATACATTGAATTTTAAAATATCATGCAGTTTCTATCTTAGATATATTTATGCAATGTACCTTATGATATTTTTATGATATAGTTGGTAATGAAATGGTTAATGTTTACTATAGTGGTTGATTTTTACAAAAATTTCTGGTCCTAATGAATAATGCATGTCTATAATTTTGAAAGTTGGGAGTTTTTGGGTATCCTGTTATATAGGTAAAAAAAAAATTAGTAAATAACTTTTTCTTTCCATAAATGAGTGAAAATTGGCAAAATTCAAAATTTCTGGTAAGTGGTAGGTTAGATCAGCCTATAAACAAGTAGGGTTGAATTGAAAATTAATTGAATTGTTTTGGGGGAATTAATTTCTAATAAGGGTTGAAATAGTTTTTTGTAGTTTGTGCTCTTGTAAATTGCTCAAATTGTTTAAGAGAACACCTTCTGATTTTTAATTGACATATTAAGCTTGTTTTTTAATGTAATTACTGTGTAGGTTTTAGTTTGGACCATGAGTTTACCCTATTGTAAATTTTTAATAGCAGCATATGATAGCTTGTTTGAAAACTACATCAATTATTGACCTAATATTTATGCTTTTGGTGTCAGTATATCTTTGTATTGATAAAAACTGGAATCTGGACATAGCTTTTGCTTGCTTTTTTTCCCCCAGAACTCTGTTTTAATTTGATTTTATGGTTTTTTTTTGCATATAACTCTTATTAATAATTTTCTAATTTTACTGGATTGGGGCTCTGAACCGTACTAAAAGGATCAAATCCATTTTGGGATCTAAACAGGAGTTTTTGTAGCTATAAAACCACAGATATTTTAGTGAGTAATATAGCATCCTTAGTCACAATTTGTATTGCTATCTCGGTTTCAGATTCTCTCGTCCAATGAGCATTCAGCTTTGGGGTTCCCAAGTATTTCTTTTCCGCAATTAATTTTACTATTTGTGTCTGTTATTGCGAAAATGGGCATATTTTTGTCATTAATTTGACATATTATGGTTATTTATAGCTCAAATATTATATTAACTGTAAATAAAACTAGAATTGCACGGTTTTCAATGTGTCGTATCAGAAGATGATTTGTATAATTTAATTTCTTATTATGTGTAACAAAGTTTTTGCAACCTGGATTTCACTTTTCGCGACCTCACTGTGAGTGAACATGTGACAAATTAAATGTTTACTGACCTTTTTTTAGGGGTTGGATGGAATTTATCAGAAAATTCAGGATTTTGAGAGTGGAGCTAATATTTTGTTTTTATTAACTTTGTTTCTTTTTTTCCCATCCCCATTTTCTAAAACTTAATATTAATAATACAGTTTTTTTTTAGGTTTATTGTGTTGGTAATTTTTGTATTTTCTTTTCATTTCGTATATTGGGGTCGGCACTAAACTATGTTTTTTGATTCCACTTCAACGTTTCTTTATAGCTTAAACAACAATTTTAGTGTAATGGCTGCAGATCCATAGATAAGTTTAGTTAGAAATCTTGCATTTATGTCCACAATTAGTATTGCTATCGAATTTCAGTCTCCGTAGTCCAAGAAGCATATGGCTTTTGGTGGGCCCGAAAATATTTATTTTTCGGCATATTTTTTTTTTATTACAATGTAGTAGACATATTTTTTAGTCGTTGATTTGACATATTATGCTTATTTCTAGCTCAAATATTAAATGAGTTAGACTAAAAATTGGAATTTCAAGATTTTCAGTGAAGAATATTAAAATAGGTTTCGTGTAATGTTATCTCTTTATTGTGAGTAATAGCAGTTTTTAGTACTGACTTTGCTTTTTTAACTTTACTGGATGCGTATATTGGTTTTAGTACTTAGCCGACCGACATGACATGGGTTAGAGTTTATCGGGGAAATTTAAAAATCAGGGGGAAAAGCTAACACTTTGCTTTTACTAACCTTGTAAAGTGCCTTGCTGTCCCAACCGGGAATCGAACCCTAGATCTCCGAACTGGCCAGCCGACGCTCTACCGTTGAACTAGAGCGTCGGCTGGCCAGTTCGGAGATCTTGGGTTCGATCTCCGATCTAGGGCTCGGAGATCGAACCTAATTTCAAACTCTTAATGTCGAAGTGAATTATGCAACCTCGTTTTCTCTTAGTTAATATTAACAGTAGTGTTTCGTAAGCAAGGAATTATTATTATTATTATCACTATTTCTTTTTATTAAGAATTCGCCATATGTTCTATATATTCTACATGTTTATATTCTATATGTTGTTCTCGTTATATAGTCTTCTATATGTTTGTAGTTATTTATATTCTAAAAGTATTTCGAATGTTTCTTTCACTCTCTTTACATTGAAGCAATTGAAAAAAAACATGATTTACAAAATAATACTGTTTTATTCCGTGTACGTATCAGTACTCCATTACCACACGTGCCAGTATCCTGTAGGACGGGGAATACCCAATATTTAGCATAATCATATAATACTCGTATATATATATATATTTTTTTACAGAATATTTGATATCATGCAGGGTTTTAATAAATCGCAACGAAATGTAAACCCATTGAACATTTAAGGATGAACTGTGCTGTCATATAGTCGAATTGTATACGGATAATTGTCATTCTCCTTATTTTCCTCAAGGTGGGTGCAGTCTCACCCCCCCCCCCTCCCCCTCATTCTCCCATTCAAATATTTGCTTTGAGCTGAAAAAAAAGTTCGCAATAAACAAACTTTAAATTCTTTGTTGTTCTTGTTGCATCTGAAAACTTGCTGAAAGGCAAACATTGATTTTGGAGTCTAAATAAATGAAAATAATTTGAATAACATCTAAATATCGGGCATATACTTAAGACACGGACGAAGCCGGGTAATTCGATAATAAAGAGTAATAAAGAAAGATGTCTGAATCTGTGTGAAAATTAATGTGCCATCCGAAGTTTATAATTAAACAACAGTTCCTGAAAATATTAAAGCTTGCTGCAGAATAAAAAAAATTATTCCTAAACCCTTCCGTTGAGTAATTATACATTTTTTAACAGAGCGGACTCTTAAAATTTTTTAATCTGAGGAGTTCCATTTCCAAGCGTAGTCTTTCCGAAATTTTTCTACCTGTTGAAGCCACAACCCTTACACTGGAAAATCGTGTTGTCCATTTGCTCATGTTCATAATGGATATGTACTTCCTGATGTGTGATGAAGATTAAGATTTCATTTGTAGCGTGAGAATGATTTTAGTTGAAAACAGGCAATTTGGAAATTGAGAATAAAGTTCTACCTGTATTATTTATTTGTGGAAGATATGCTTTGTAGATTTTATTTGTTTGGGGAGAATGATTTTAGTTCAAATCATGAAATTAGGAAATTCGATATCGTGTTATCTGTATTATTTAAGTATAGGACACGTATTTATTTTAAATATAAAAATTACGTTAATTGCGGAAGATATGGCCTACATATAAATTGGTGTAATTGTGCTGAGATTGATGAAATTAAGATTTAATTTGTGCCCATTAAAGTAGAACTCAGAGTTTCCGCATGTGACT
Source organism: Amaurobius ferox (assembly GCA_951213105.1). Lineage (NCBI taxonomy): Eukaryota > Metazoa > Arthropoda > Arachnida > Araneae > Amaurobiidae > Amaurobius > Amaurobius ferox. The sequence continues at coordinate 93,824,396 of OX578142.1, read as the reverse complement.
GATTTCGCTTTTACGATTTGTGGTGTAGGGGGCGTATATCACGTCCGCTGTGCCGATGTACATGGATTGCATGAAATTTTCGTTTCTATTTATACGAATAAAATGCATTTATTTTATTATTTTATATAACCCCCCTACTTTAAATCCCGAGCAAAGGTGGGTACATTGTCTAGTACATAATGAATGAAGACGTTTATGTGTCTGTCTGTGTATATTTCTGTGTGTGCGGCCTGTAGTTAGAAATCTACGTGTCGTACGACCATGAAATTTGGTACACAAGAACACAGGAAAGTGTACTTTATTTTTACTGGCATTATTTTTTTTAATTCGAATTAGTTTTTTAGTTATTTTATGTTTTAGGATTTTCACACAAATCTGTTCCTTCGCGACTAAAATATTATCACAGAGTTTCAATCTTAAAATCGAATGAAATATCGACGAACGCTCTTTCCATCCATGTATGAACCGCATCCGTAGGGCATTTATTTATTTATTTATAAAATACAACGAAATTTTCATTTTTTAGGTTATCTGATATATGTTAGGTTATCTGATATATATATCGTCGCGTCCGAAAAACCAAGTTTAGCAGAATTCTATAGTTTGGTTAAAAGCTGCGTATATATCTTCGGATTCTAACATATTTCTTCAATTAGTAAGTAATTTCATTTTTTATTATTTTTTAAGGCAAGCATAAATATTGATATTTTCGTTCCCCGCCGCGATCTACGGTAACAGCGATTTTCTCTCTGATCCACGCACTGCACATGCCCAACTGTTGAGAAGAAAGCTTTAACAACACCTTCTTCTTCAGGACAGTTTTTGCATCTCTTTTTAGGCTTTCCTAACTTTGCGACTATTTTTTTTTTACTTTCCCTGCAATACATGGTAATGTATAAGGGAAGTATTGGAATCATACCGAAAATCGCAACTCGAGTTTTCGACGGATCTACACGTTTCAAGAATACGAAAGAATACCTCTAGAATACGAATAAACTATTTTTAGCGTGACGTCTGTGTGTGTGTGTGTGTGTGTATGTGTGTGTGTGTGTCTGTGCAATGTATGTATCTACTCTAACTAAAAAACTACTGGACCGAATTTCATAAAATTTGGTAGATAAGTCACTTGGGTGAGACCCTGGTGCTGATTAGTTTTTGGTAGGATTCGTAAAAACAGAATCCGCCTTTTTTGCGGAATGGCTCGTAAAAATTTCATGTATCCACTCTAGCTAAAATACTAATTGACCAAATTTCACAAAATTTGGTAGATAAGTTACTTGTAGGATAGTCTGGTGCTGATTAGATTTTGGTATGATCGAAAAAGAACAACCCGCCTTTTTTTACGAAATGGTCTGCAAAAATTTGATGTATCCACCCTAGCTAAAATACTAATTGACCAAATTTCACAAAATTTTGTAGATAAGTTACTTGGAGACAGCAGTGCGGACCTGGCCTACCTCTCGGTTTACAGGTTTAGTTCCGCACCCCTGAGAACTTACGGACCCACATGTTTAGCGTGATCGTACTCCGCGTGAACATGGCGGCAGTTTTTTCTTTTTCCAGCGGAGGGAATCGAACCCGGGTCTACCGAGTGCAATTCCCGCGCGCTGACCGTAGATAAGTTACTTGTAGGATACTCTGGTGCTGATTAGATTTTGGTACAATTCGGAAAAGAACAACCTGCCTTATTTTACGAAATGGTCCGCAAAAATCTAAAAAAAAAAAAAGACTACGTATGTTCAAATGTATCAATTAAATTCTTGTTTTATACGCAATTTTTGACGAGGAAAAGAATATAACACACTCCATTATGCTTTAGAACTAACCGTTCTCAAGATATTTGAGATTTCTTGCATTTTTGTTACGCTGATTTCGGAAAAATGTCCAATTACCAAATAAAAACAAAAATTGAATTAAAAATGCAAATTTAGTGTTATTTGGTACAATTAAACTCAATCTAACGAATTATTAAAGAAATAAAGAAAATATGAATTAAGAGTCAGCAGGGAAAGTCATGTGCTGCCCACATCAGATTTTTTAATTTAGTATTATATTATCATTATGCGTATTGTGTTAAAATTTTATTTAAATTACATGAAAATTCGCTGATATAGCTATAATTAAGGGATTAAAGGAACTTTTCTGTGGCTTCAAGTATTTTCATTTATCTGTGTCACGAAAATCATTTCGTTCAAAACAGGTGATTTTGAAATTGAGTGGTATTATCTGTATCGGTATTATTTAAGAAGTGGCCGCTTATTTAAGACCCGGTCAGTGCAGGATAATTCATTCTGGTCGTTTTTAAATTTGAAGCCAGCAACATTGTATTCTTCAGTAGTATCTACAGACGTTTGTGAAATCATGTCCCAAGTTCTCTTACTGTCAGGGTATAATAGATTTTCTCGTTCTGCTGTTGTAGAATCTTTTGTGCAGAAGAGTTCAAAACCGGTCCGAAAAATAGTGGCTGATGCATTGGGAGTCCTTTCAAGTATTTTAAGCAGAGATAAATGGACACTATTATTTATTAGTTATCACGAGCTATTCTCGAGATATTAAAAATTTTACTTTTCCACTGCGAGTTGCAGTATGGTTCGAAATAATGAGAAAATATTGGTATACTTATTTTCAGCGGTGAAATAAAAAAAAAATATGTTGTAGGCAGCACACATGGCTTTCGTTACGTAATGCAAGTTTTTCAATGCGTTATGTAAGTTTTTTAATAATCATGGACAAAATCCACGCAAAATGTTTTCAACGTTGAGAAGTACGCTGACATTGGGCGTTTTTCTATATGACAGGATGTAAAATTGTTATGTACCCAATTAGCTTATATTTCGCGCAAATATAAATTGTCAATTGGAAATATTGCTGACATTAAAAAGTATACTCCATTATACTAAAATATCTTAATATTTTCATATAATAATATAATATATACACTTTAAGACAAAAAAATCGACGCACGCCGCAAAATAAACCGATAATAATGAAATTTTACATGCAAAAACCTTTCGACCGAATATGCAAATGATCAAAAATTTGCAGCCAATGAATGAATAATCGGAACTACAGCGCATTGAAACTGAGCACCATGGTGGTGTATATAAGGAGCGAACTTCGCTTTCAGGAACAAAACGCTATTTTAGTCGATCTGGAGCAAAATATCTCCAGGTTGATGATATTTCGCTAAATGAGTCGCCAACTTCGCCAAATTTATCGCATTAAGAGCATTTCTTATATGTAAATGACAGTTGGCGAATTGTTAGGTGTCTAAATACAAAACCATTACACAAAGTATCTTCTCGTGTGAATGGAATGAGCTAGATGTATACAATGATGTTAACAAATTTGTCGCATAAAAGTTTAACGATAGTTAATAACTTTCAATATGATGTTTTTGATACATTTATTTGTAAAAACTGCAATATATCAAGAATAGTTTATGTTAGTGTTTTAAAATTTATGGCAATCATTTTTAATGAAAAATTACATAAGAAATTATTATTTATTGAAAGGTCTGAATGTTTGAGGATTATTTCAAAATTTCATTCGAAAATTTGGAGGTCTGCCGAATATTCGATTGCGTTTAGAATCAACAAGTTTCCGGCATTCATGGATTCTAATTTTTGTACCTAGTTTCGTTTGAAACGCTTTAGTCGTCCGAGAGATATCGTCTTCAATGACTCATGGGCATTCAGACATACACACACACACAAACATCACTTCAAAAATGATCGATTCGAATTCAGGGATGCTTGAAACGTGATCTTCCGTCGAGAATTCGAATTTGAATTTTCGACCCCGTTACAATACTTTTCCCATACATTATACTATGTATATAGGGAAAGTAAAAATTCCCTTTATTAGTTTTTTTTCTAATTTAAGTCGTAATATTGCTGGATTATTGGTATTTATTCCCAAAAGTTGCCTAAGTATATTACTGTCAAATTTTACCAGCATTTCTAAATAATATTTTTAGAAAGAAACTGCCATCCATAAACTAATTTTAAGTATACTTTTGAAAAATAATTACAATTGAAGCAATTTCGGTTTAACATAAGTTTCTGTTTTAAAATTTATCAATTATACGTGCGACAGATTTTTTCTTTTTTTCATAGTGCGTCATTGTAATGTACATTTTCTGACAGTACGAGTAGCTTATATTCTCTGATATATAGATTCTCTGATATAAATTTAACAAAATTGGTTAAAGTGTAATTCTATATGTTGTCTGTGTAACAGAAAAATGTCTACTGAGTTAGCTAAAAATGCATGATTTATTTGATAAATATCCTAAGTTTTGTATATTATTATTATGGGCCAATTATTAATCTAGCAAAAAATGTTCATACTAAATAATCTACGCGAAAAGAAATAATTAATTAGATAAATATCCTAATTTTATATTTTATTTTCATGGCCAAATTAATAATCTTGCATATTTTTTTCATCAATATGCTTGAGTCATATTCATTTCATCAATATGCATTTTGGAGTAAATAAAAAATTTGAATAAAATCTAAAAAGAATCTTTTTAAACCATCTTTAAAATTAATTTTCGTAAAGAAATTAAAACTTCATAATTATGTGCAAATTTTTATAATATTTTAAATGGCATTATTATTCTAAACATTTTATTAAAATATTTAATTTAATTCTCGTAAAATAATGTATAAGAACCTCTGTTGTCGCTATACAAAATTATCGTCACCGGCAGATCTGAAGAAAGCGAACATTCTGGTCCCGTTTGTAAACAAATTTTTACAAAAATTATTATTTTATTCCCACAAAATAACAGGTATTATCAAGGAAATTGAACATAATTTTGCAAAATATTGAATTTTCATCAATTAGGAGTTATTTTCGCTAATTTAGTAACATTTTTATAAATTGTGCCGTATTTTCATTAATTTGCGGGCATTTTAAAAAGTCGCCGATATTATCCATTCGGCGATATTTTCAATAATTTGGCGATATTTGAGCAATTTGGCCACATATTAAAAAAGTCACCAATTGTGTTGTATTTAATTATAGCTTTAAACCCCTTATTTTATTTACTTAGTGACATCGAGTGAATCAGTGGGGTCTCACCAAAAAAACAATTGCACACCACTGTTCTACAGCCATTTTTCTCAACATTTGTGAAACCTTGGCCCGGAAAGTTATTTTTTATAAGACGATTTTACTCGTACCCAACAAATTTAGTCGTAAATTATTTTTTTTTTAATTCATACATTAAACTAACACAAGTATTGGTAATTAACTATGGCATAATCATAAAGCGTATTATCACATTTATGTATACGGTGTGGCATGTTGACAAATATGAATTATATTTAAATAAGCTATCAATGACTGGACTAATGAAATCGTGTGGCATGTTATAATTTCCCCAGAACAACATCATTAAATTAACGTGTGCTGATTTTCATTAACATATTCCATTCTTATCACTAAAAGTTTATAATATTATTCAGTATAAAATGAATTATTGTATTATTAAATTGATGTTACTGATGTTGGTTTGAAAAAAAAAAAAAACCGGTATTGAGAAAAAATATATTTATCCATTGTAATTCATCTGACAGTAAGAGACAGCTGAGCAGTCTCTTACTCATATTAAAATTTAAATGCGGTTACGTTACTGGCATTTGCTACACAGATGTTATATAGGCGTTCAGGTTCTGAGCTTTTCGACACATTCATCAATATTCCTTACCCGGCCGTCCAAATGGTTGCTCGTGTCCTGAGGATGAGTCGGACGGTCTGGGTCTTCAACATTCATCAATATTATTCTCTTTAGAATATATTTTTACTCTGAAATAGTTATTCATAAAAAAAATGATAAGAAAACTAAAACGACAAATTCTGAAAGAATCTCTTGCTGCCGGTATAATTGATACCAGGGTCCGGGGGTTGAGAAACACTGTTCTAGAGGTCCAAAAGCTTGTAGGTTCGTCGAAAACTCGAAATCCCGTTTTCGACCTCAATTCAAAACTTTCCTTATAGATTACTATATATTATAGGGAAAGCAACAAGTAGGTATGTGGTACATTGCTCTTAGTGACTTTCTTTGCATTTTGACGTCTATATGGACCAGAATTTGGTTTGTAAATGCGCAATTTAAACATAACACATTTCCGTAGCACTAACTCCTTTTTGAGTAACATATCAAACAGCATCAGTATGCCTAATTTGGTGTGGATTGAAAAAAAAGGAAGATGGAAACGAAGAGAAAAAGTACATATTTCCTTCAAAGCAGTCCTAGAAAGAAATAACCTCTTCCAGACTAGGAACCAACACACACAAAAAACTATATGCCACAAAAAGAAAAGACAAATCCCAACATCCAAGAAAATAACCACATAAAAGCAGGATACAAATTAAAACCACAATAACTCAAAGAAAACAAAAGGAACAACCTCACAACAAAAACTCCACTCCCGCAAACGCACACATCCCAAATAAACAACGAAACCAAACCACAAATCAGTGAGCCACTAACCAACCCATCCAAAAGCAAAAGGAAGACACAAAACCACCAGAAATAAAGAATAAACACTACAGCACTTAACCAAAACAACAGAAAGACCGAAAGAAAATTATGAAGAGAATACTGAAAACTGCCGCTATTTTCGGCAGGTGACGATTTGGCTTAAGCTAAAGATCACCAAAGGGTAATTAGGTTAGACATCCACTCACTATTCACTACCTCACTAGTCACTCTAACAAATAGTAGCTGTTAATGTAAAATCGCAATGAAAGAATCGAAGCTAAAGCAACCGACAACCGAGCGAGCAAACTCACCCACATTGGTAAAACATGGTATAACTTTTGAAAATTTCGTACAAAATTATTTCGATAGAGCTCTGCAAAAACTTTAAAATGCGATTCAAGCGAACTTTCTAAGTTAAAAATAATATATATATAACGTTATAAAATGTGCGCAAAATTAGTCATTCTGATATAATTCTTTTTCTGCTTCTCCTTAAAACTAAAATTCCAATCAAGGAACAGAGGCTACAATCGCACATTGATGGATTGTTGGAGGTTTGATTTATCTGAAAAATTAAACAATTGAGACACATAAAATTGAGACACATAAATCTCTTAGATTAAAATTACATTAATTTTTACTATTTTCTCATACTATTGTATAGAGAAAGTTACCGACAAATGTTTCAACTCGAGATTTAGACGAAAACGGGCATTTAAAGACATCCTGAGCACATTTCGAGCATTTTTGGAAATATTTTCATCAGTATGTGTTGTTGTTGAGACCCAGACCGTCCGACCTACCAGAAAGGTGTAAGGTAACTGTTTGGACGGCCGGGAAGCCATCAGTATGTGTGTATGTATCTGTGAAGTACGTGCACAAGTACTTAAGAACGAATGCATGTATCACTATGAAATTTTATATGTAAGTGTATACTGTAGAAAATTGTAAATGTGGCTCTTAAACACGTCTTAGGCCGCTGCTCATGCGCGGCTTCACCACACCCGCTTTGCGAATTCTTAATACGTCTTTGATCAGCTACGCGGGCCAGCAAACATCAACCGCTACTATCTAGTATGACTATGTTTTATCCCCTAAGTACTGCGAGAACGTAATACGTCGTAAATCCGCTCATTTGATACACCCTAAATAAGTATGAGGGTGAAAAATTATTCACTGCTTAGAAACATTGATATCCCCTAAAAAACATTCAAAATGTTTTGAAAAACGCCGAACTTAAAAAAATAAAAAAGTCTCTATCAGAAAAATAGAAACTTGAGTTTAAAAAATATTGTAACACGAATTTTTTTTCTTCGTCCGCTTCGACGATAAGTGGTTGCAATTTCGTCCCAGTAGCTCAGCGGTAGGGCATCGGCTGGCCAATTCGGAGATCCCGAGTTCGATTCCCGGTCTGGGGCAGCACGGCTCTTTGTAAGTTATTATTTCGTAATAATTATGTTTTCATATATTAAGCAAATTGTATAACATATTAATTATAAAATTTCTCCCTATGAATACATAATAACGTGTTTCTGTAAATGAAAACTATTACATTTTATACACTCAACAGCATTTTTTTACACTTAAAAATATCATAATAATATAATTCTCTGTCATGACCATCTTAAATTGTCAATTTTATCTATATAATAAAAGGCAATGTCTGTCTGTCTGCCTTATACACTATAGGCTCAGCGACCGCGCGTCACAGAACTACGAAATTTGGCAATGGAGACTCCGGGGGGAGGGGGGACACGTCAAAACAGATTTTTAAATTTGAATTATTTTTTGTTTTTGTTTTTTAATGTTTTATGCAATTTCGACCGCTTTCCCCCCTTTTTTCTCTACCATTCAGACGTTGTAGAAAAGAACAAATCACACGACCGGAAAGAGCAGACAATTGCGAGTAAAAATATATCAATTTCAAGTCTCAGGAGCAAATTCTAATATTTTTTAATGATTTTAAAACAAAAGTCACTTTCGGCTAAAAAAACGAACTTTCGTTTTTAAATCCTCGCATCGGGAAAAGTACCGAAAATTTCGACTAATAATTTACATTTTTAGAAAGCTCAAAGATCAGACTTCCTTTCAAGCCCAATCTGGTCAAGAAATAAGAAAAAGTAGTCGCACGATCTGGATTTTAAGGAAGTAATGATTTTCAATTTCTCGGCCGAACCGCAAAAGAAGGGATCGATTTTTCACCCACATGCGCGCGCAGACGCACGGTGTTTCTATGATGGAGGGGAGGTGGGCGAGGTTTTGACGTCATGGTTCTGACGAGTTCTGACGTCACGGTTCTGAAGAGATTGCGTATACAAAACTTCATTTTCTAAAAAGATAACTGCTGAAGGTGTTAATAAGAATGCTGTGGAAAATCCAACTACTCCAAGCAGAAGCTGTCTTGAGAAACATATGTTTTCGGTTTAGCAGTTCTTTGAGTAAGACTCATCGTTTGCAATGCTTTATCCTGCTTTGTTCCTAATATGTTACAGCGGGTATTTTACGATTTTTAAAAATATACATAAATAAACTATCGATAAAATTGCGGCTTCTACAGGGGCTTTGATATTTATAATGTCTCCCGTTCAGAAAAAAGATTTCGAAAATTTCAGAACCATCTCCGGTTTAATATCTAAGTTTATAAACAAACCGTGAGCATCTGAGCCAAGTAGGGCTTTGAAATAGGCGCTACATACATACATACATACATACATACATGCCTATATGCATACATACATACGTACATACGCACGCGATTGGTCTTTAATAGTATAGATTTTGAAATGGCTAAAAAATTAACATAAAAATTTTTACTATCTATTTGACTCGCAATTTGCGCATTCTTAATGCTAATGGTCTGTATGACACCTACATCTATATAAATAAAATTGAAAATCTCTGTCTGTCTGTCTGTTTGTCCCATCATCACGGGAGAACGACTGAACCGAATTTGATGAAATTTTGTGGGTAGCCTAGAAATAGCCTCACTTAAAATTTAGTCCGTGTTTTGAATTTCTACGACCAGTGGTTCTCGAGATATTAGTAAAAAACGAAATTTTCGTTTGTCTCATCATCACGGAAAAACGGCTGAACCGAATTTAATCAAATTTTGTGAATAGCCTTGAAATAGCTCCTCATAAATTTTGTCCAAGTTTCGAGTTTCTAAGACCAGGGGTTGTCGAGATATTAATGAAAAACGGAACTTTTTCTTAGGAGATCTACTCTCCAACTCCGTGGTTTATCCAAACGGAAAGGATGAAAATCGCTTGTTTTAAACGCCAAAATGAAATAAAACTTTATTTCCGAGTTTGGTGCAGGATTTTTGCATTAATTAGTCACTATAGGAAAACATAAATTGTTTGCAACATGAATTTAAATGGAAAAATCTACCTCCATGGTTCATCTCTCACAAGCTTTTACTCAACGATGTAAAGTATAAAGAGATCAAAATGGCTATTTAATTTCGCATTTTATGAGGAAGATTCTATCTTATATCATGTTGCTCGGCAACGGAATGAAATTAAATGTGTTATTAATATCTATTATTATTTTTTTATTTGTATAATAAATAAATGGATGTAAAAATATATTTTATAAATGAACGGTTTGATTGTTCTTTTAATTATATATATTGCGGACTGCGTACATCACTTTCATTTATTTTAGCAAAGAGGTTTCAAGCTCATATATTGTGTTTAGCTAATAAACTCATATATTGTGTTTACCCAATAAATTCATTTAGCCGATTGTTGAAGCAGAAAAAGAGTAGAACGGGTGTATGTATCTTCTAATACAATTTTACTGTTTTCATTTAGTATATACAAACGGGATCAGGATATTTTATTCTTCAGATCTGCAAATTCAGAGCTACGAATTTAGAGGAATATCTCTAAATAACTTGGTAACTTTTCTTAAACTTTACCAAATTAGTGGAAATGTCTCCAAATTGATAAAAATGACCCAAATCAATGAAATTAAATTTGTTTTATTAGAATAAAGTACTGAAATGATGTTTCTGTAGCATTTGTCGGTCAGTCCATCCAACCTACTTAGTAACACATTTAAGGAATTTTTTTAATATCACCAAATTGGTAAAAATATTTCTAAATCCATAAAAATATCATGAAATTGATAAAATCGCGCTTAATAAATGAAATTAATTGTGTTTTGTTAGGGGATAGTATTGTGATGATGTTTCGTCAATTTGTCGCATAATGGGATTATCAGTTCTACAGTCCCACTTGGCGATAAATTTGGCGACTTTTTAAGTTATAGCTAAATTGGCGAAAATGTCGCCAAACCTTCCATGGAGATTGCATTATTCAGATGATATGATTTCCATCAATTTATTTAAAGCAATTGATATCATGTCGCTTAGCAACGGATCCAATATGTTATGCGGCATATGATTTTTATTAAATCTTTTCCGATTTGAATAGTAAAAATATGTATATAATATAAATTTCATTGACATTGAATTTTTGACTGGATAATATCAATTACGGTCTTCAGGTTTAAACATCATTATTATTGATATTTTCGGGGACTGTTGATTCAGGGATTACTGATATTTTCAAATTATTATGGAATTGTTTTATTATGACGAAAATTGTTGAAACTCATATATAGTACGTTGTACGAGTAATCTTCTACAAATGCATGGGTATATCTTCCAATCTACGAGAATATAAGTAGTACATGTATATTGGCATATATTTTGATATATATTGGCATATATTCGAATCAATTACGACCTTCTGGTATTAAGATTACGGGGATTTTTGATACTTTCAATTTTTTATGTCATCTCTTTTATTTTGGCAAATATTTTTGAGACACATATTGCAATACGGGTAAGCTTCTACTAACACACTGGCATATTTTCTAATCTGCGACAATATAAGTAGTACGGGGTTGCATATATCGGTTCAATTCCTTTTTTTCTTGTAAATTTGCTTACAAAAGGGGCCAGGATGTTTTATTCTTCAGATCTGCCCGTGACGATAATTTTGCATAGTGAGAACAGATATTCCTAAACTTCTCTTTATGAGCAATAAATTTAATATTTTAACAGAATTTGCACATGATTGCGAATTATAAATTTCTTTATATTATATTCTCCGTACGAAGAACAAGTATGCTGCTAGTGCTTAATAAAAACTGTGAATATCAAAAACCGTTTAAAAATTAAGGGCAAAAATCAAATGGTGCATATGTTTTGAGAAGCAAAAGTGGTGTACGGTTTTTTTTTCTTTTAAATCCCTTTGTATCGTCACCTCTAATTCAAAGTTTATAATATTAGATTTTTTGCTGATCTGAAGTCTGACACGAATCGAATGCCACCAAACCAACAATCTAGTTAAAGTGGAAAAACTCGATAATTGTGATACATCACCCCTTTACTTATACAATCACTCGCACAGTTCAGTGAATATTATATAGATAGTTTTTTGTTTTTACGAAAAAATTGAAGGCCTTCCACTAGTCCTATCTCACCGAAAAGATACTTCTGTTCATCGACTGAAATATTTACACCAAATTTATTCGATTTGCTCAATTTGTTCGAGGTATACCTTGGAGGGGGGTTACTCTTCCGGAGGGAACGTTGTTAATCTCGGTATCAATCTAACGATTTTTTAAGCCCTGCAAAATGAAGTGTGACATGCTATAATAGAGATCATTTGGACCAAACGATGCATATTTTTCAAACTTTTACTTGCAAAATCATATATAAGGTGCGTCTCAAAAATGTATGCACTTTAGTATAAGCAATAGATATCAGAAAAAGAAGAAAATAAGAAATGCAATTTCATCGCTATTTAATAATGACTAATAAACAATATAAGACCATGAACATACCAGTTTGATTTACAGGTTTCAATAAATGAAGTAAACACACAAAAAAAATCTTCAAAAACGTGTTTCAAAATTTTGTGCACAAGTAACAAAAAATGAAGTTATTTAGCGAATGTGATGGTCATTTCGTTTTATAACTTGAAAAACAAGATCTGGCATTGACAGAATAAGAGAATGAAGAATTTCTGGGTTTAAGTTATATCAGCAGTTTTCAATTTCACACTTTAATTCGGCCAAAGAGGAAAACTGTCGCCTATTCGCATAAACTCGTCTAAATAGGATCCCCCAAAGGTTTTCTACAGAATTTAAGCCGGGACTTTTGGCCGACCAATCCACAACTATAATGTTATTACACTGCAACCAAAGTTTCGTTGACTTTGCCTCATGAATGGGAGCATAATCGTGCTGAAAACAGAAGTTGGATCCTGCTAGATTCGCAGTTTCTGGTAATATGTGATTCTTTAACGTTTGTTGGTAATTTAGCGCATTTTGCTTACAGTTAAGAAAGGCTAAGGATAACGTACCATTAAAGCAAAACGCTCCCACACCATCAAGGAAGACTTTGTTTTCTATTGAAAAGAACTCGCGATTCTTTGCGCAGGTCATGCCAGTATGAATGCCATCCATCTGGACCATCAATATGCCGTTTCTTTTCATTACTAAATATAGCAGTTATCCATTGGTCGTCCCAGTTCATGTGTTCCCCAGCCCATTCCATACGACATAATTTATGACTTTCAGTTAAACTCGGAATTCGCTTCATCCGTGCGAGCATTATATTGCAATTACTTTGTAAGCGTCTGTGAATAGTAGATCGAGATACTTTTTAATCTGATTCACTTTGTATTTCTGATAACGGCAGTTCTTAAATTGATGCTATACGAAAAAGTTTTCTGTCATCTCGAGAACAGGCACATTTTGGATGGCCTGATCTATCTTTTACTCTATAATCGCGCTCTTTTTGTAGCACAGCATAAATGCCTCGTTCTGACTGATTTAATATTTTTGCGATATCAAGAACAGACTTTCCATAAGTTTTAATCTCCAAATTTCACACACTTCGTCTTTTGTAAACTGTTTCATACTCGGCATTGTACTGAATGGTAAGAGGTGAAACGCAGCAGTCCTATATTTAGTGGGCAAACGTCTGCAGAGCTGTTTTATGCAAATTTCTGCCTTATTTGCATACTTTCTTTTGATTTTCCACGTTTTCGTTACTTGCACATAAACTTTTAAAACAAGTTTTTTCATGCTTTTTTTGTGTTTACTTCGTTTATTGAAACCTGCAAATCAAACAGGTATGTTCCTGGTCTTATACTGTTTATTATTAGTTATTAAATATATAGCGATAAAATTGCATTTCTTATTTTCTTCTTCTTCTGATATCTAGTGTTTATACTAAAGTGCATAAACTTTTAAGGCGCACCTATATATATATATATATATATATATATATATATATATATATATATATATATATATATATACAGGGTGTCCAGAAAGTTCCGGAACGGCGCAATATCTCGAGAAATACACTTCGGATCAAAATATAAAAAAACACGTATTCAATATTTTTAGAAAAGCTATCCAATGATACCAAATTTGACCCCCTCCCCCCAGGAGGGGGAGGGGATGGGGCAACTTTGACATTTTCAATGGGAACCCCCCATTTTTTATTGCAGATTCGGATTCTCCAGAAAAAATTACATACATTTGACCTACGATTTTTGATTTTTGTTCCCACAAACGGCGCTATAATCGAGAAAAACGGAAGTGGGGCACTAACGTTTAAAAGTTACAGAAAAAAGCACCCTGATCATGAGAGGCAAGAGGACTCATGTTAATCAAGCACCCCGAAGGAAACAGAAAACTACTACGTCCACATCGTTGTTCCTTTGTAGTGCTAAAAGTAGTTTTGAACCGTTTTCTAAACTGAAGTCAACAGTTGTCGCTGAAGTGAACGGTTAGCGGGGGGAGGGGGTCAATTTTAGCATCATTGGCTAGCTTTTTTTAAAATATTGAACACGTATTTTTTTATTTTTCTATCCGAAGTGTATTTCCCGAGACATTCCCATTTTTGAACGTTTGTGCTCCACTTCCGTTTTTCTCGATTATAGCGTCGTTTGTGGGAGCAAAAATCAAAAATCGTAGGTCAAATGTATGTAAATTTTTCTGGAGAATCCAAATCTGCAATAAAAAATGGGGGTTCCCATTGAAAATTTCAAAGATTCCCCACCCCCCTCCCCCCTCCCGGGGGGAGGGGGGAGGGGGGTGGGGATACCTAAATTGACCTCCCTCCCGGGGGGAGGGGGGTCAATTTAGGTATCATTGGATAGCTTTTCTAAAAATATTGAATACGTGGTTTTTTATTTTTTGATCCGAAGTGTATTTCGCGAGATATTGCGCCGTTCCAGAACTTTCTGAACACCCTGTATATATATATATATATATATATTCCTCAAGTACAATCAAAATGAAATATAAAATATAAAATATAAAATCCAAGGAATAGTAAGGCGTATTTGCTTCTCTATCTCTACATCTATCTGTAGTATACAGAATCTAAAGTTACACTTTTAAATATTAAATTCATTATTTTAAATCACATTAACATTGCCGTAAAATCATATATAGTGGAATTAACATTTAAATGTACAATCCTTGTTGTTGTGCCGCAATACCCTCCAATTATTTAACTTATGTGTAAGTCCTGAAAAGAATTATTAATTAATATTAAAAGATTAGACTATTTTAAAACTTAAACAATATCATTTATTAACAACATCAATTTATCAAAAGCACCAATTTTCATAAATATCAATTTTCACTTATTATCAATTTTCATTTGATTATTTTAGCGAGGGGAGATATGCGACAAGAATTATTAGTTTTACCGTTGTTGTCTAGGACCTGTTATTATGAGCACATACCTTCAAGTTTAATCTTGGGCTTATCATCTCTCCAAGGTTTTCATCACTCTTGAAACAACTCCTCATTGTCTTTCGTATGCTACTGCACTCTCATTTTGTCTATAACTGAAACTCGTGTATTTCGTCCACAACTCTGGGGTGTGTGTCTCCGAACTCTGATTTCTTTCCTCTTAAGTCATGATAGTGTAAATACTCGTACTCTAACTGCAACTCCTAAGTCATGTCTGCTAGGTCATGTTCCTTCGCTCATCTTATAAATCTGTTTTAGACTTGTGGTTCCTTCGGCGGGGGGGGGGGGGTAGCTCCGCCCTTCTTCCCCTTGGCGCTCATTGGTTCTTCTGAATCCAATGGCATAACTTCACAGCCCCTCTCAGCCCCTGTGGCCTGGCACACCTAAATTTATAGCATTTGACCTAAAAGTTCAAGTTGTCGTAAAGTTCGGCGCCAGCCAGACTCAAGCTTTCTTTTCCTTAAAGGATACCATAAATAATCAAATAAAAATGTCTCATGTGAGAACAATTTCTGGTCTCACACTATCTCTACATCTGGAATTTATCATGGTTTTCTTCTATGGACTTCTAACGACGTAGCGCATCTACGAACATCCTTTTTGAAACTTTATACGTGGTTAAAATACATTTTTATTCAAACTTGTTTCATTTCATTTTATATGCTTTTATATGTTCTTGGGACTTTAAGATCTTCATTTCGGGATTCAGTTTTTCCCCCTGGCATACTGATTGTTGTTTCGGGCGTGTAGAGGTTTCTGGGAGTGTTTCCTGGGATTAAAAGCATGCTTAAACAGGAAAAGGGTTAGCAATCCTCCTTGACCTCTCTACAACCCCGTAAACACACAACTTCTAATTGTATCAATCCATTTTTAATCTCATTTTTTCTTTATATATATATATATATATATATATATATATATATATATATATATATATATATATATTACATTTCAAACATATATATATATTATATATATATATATATATAATATATATATATGTTTGAAATGTAATAATAAGAATTATGTAAAAATAAAAAAAATAAAAATACAATTGAAGTAATATTAACATCACCATAGAAGCAAATTCACGCCCATAATGCGGATAAGAGAAAAGAACAGAACCTTCCCAAATTCGATGATTAATCAGAATTAAATTCCTCTTCAGGTCTGAGTATTTAATTCTAATTAACCCAAACAAATGCCTGTTTCAGATTAAGCAATAGTACATTACTATAAATGCTTAAACTCAGACTACAGGCATCAAAAAATGAAAAAATGAAAAAAGGATACATTAAGAAAATTGTATTACCATGCGGCATGAATCATTCCTCTTCTACCACGTGTATACACGATCAACCTCAACAACTTAATCTAGAAGCACCGGAATGAACAAGTCGAAATTCTACCAGGGAGGCAGTACGAACGTTCACGGAAATACTCCCAATATATATATATATATATATACATATATATATATATATATATATATATATATATATATATATATATATATATATATATATATATATATATATATATATATATATATATATATCACTTAAAATGGATTCTAGTATGAGAAAGTAGAGTAGAACCACATTCCAGTAAGTTTTTTAACACTTTACAACAAAGTTGAAAAGTGTTTATGACTTTGTTCATTCTGTCTGTCTGTCTGTCTGTCTGTCTGTCCGTTAGCACGATAACTGCCGTAAAAATGACTTAATCAAAATGAAATTTTAGTATGTTGTTCAGACGGTCTATAGGACCTATGGGAATATAAATGAATAATATCACCCAATTAGTTTTGGATTGAACCCGGGTTGAAAAAATGGAATACATGGAGCCCTATGGGACCTAATTTTTCAAGCATTTTTTAAGCGGATTTAAAATTCACAAATTGCTTCGAAAATTTTAGGCAATATTCAAATTGTTCCATAAAATATATAAAAAAAAATTCAGCGAAATATATTCAGTAGTTTTTTAAATAAAAATTAAAATAATAATAACACCTCTTATATGAAGCGATCACGTGTCCATGATATGAAACGATCACATGACCCACTTCAAAATGATATATGGCATCCATCTTGTGTCAAAATCGTGATTTTTAAAGTTCTTTTTAATTCATATTGAGTGTTGTATCCGTCCTAAAACTACTTTATTTTTGCCTACATTCTGTGCATCTACATACTAAAACAACGCAATGACAATATATTTCAGTTTAAATGCTCATCCAAATATGATTATTTCTACCATTAAGCCTATTTTTCACCTATGTAAAATGTAAACAGCAAAATACATAGAATGAGTTGTATTAGAATCGCTGTAATTCTTTAACACAAAATAATTTAGTCCATGGAGTCTGCTTAGCTGATATGAATGAAATATTCATTGATTTTAGAAAGAGAAGGACGATATTTTTCGCTGAAGTTTTACGCATAGAGATTACTTACTTGTAGCTCAATGGTCTTAATTTTTAAATAAAATAAATTATTATAGTATTGTGATGAATGACATGAATGGGGGAATTATTTATGAATGAAATGTTGCTTTTATAGAGAGAGCCAGGCGTGTTATTTTTTAATGACGTCATTTGAATGAATTTCAGTTGTTTTCGATGAAGTTTTCAAATTTAATAAATTATCGTAGTATTATGATAATTCTAAAATTATTACCGAGGAATGTATCACATTTTAGAGATATTTAAACCAGGCAATTTATACTTTAATGCCGTCATTTGAATGAAGTTAATTTTTTTCGATGAAGGTTTAAGGTTTCAAATATAATAAATTAATGTAGTATTGTGATAAGTTTTAAAATATTATCGAGTAATGTATTGCATTTTAGACATGTTTAAATAAAATTGCATTGAAGTTGGAAAGTGTTTCATAATCAATGCTTTAAGCATGATTGATCTTTCTTGTGATTTAATATGGGTAATTTCCTATTCGCGTTTATTCTTACTAAAATAGGATTTTACTGTACTGTCGTTACTAAACAGAATCCATCTAATCTAATATCCTAAAACTAGACTATAGAGTGTGTTTCACTCGACATTAATTTAACCATATTGATTCATTTGCATTCGTTAAAAAGGGGTTGAACTGCCAATGTCATTAATTATAAATATTTGCCTAACCTTATTATCTGAAAGTGAATAATAATTTTAGGTTTTGAAAATGGCTGACTTGCAATCTGAATCTTCAGGTTTAAGAGATTCCACAAAGGTGACCAACGATGAAGCAAAACTCAATGTTTCTAAACCAAAACGGTTCAAGGTATATCCAATAAAAGTCGCAGAAGAACCATCTGATATTTTAAAATTAACACATTTTAGTCCAACAAAAGACTTGCTTTTAAATGTACCTCCGATGCAAAAGGACATCGAAGTGGAAAAGGAGGCTGTTTTTGATTCTCAATATTCTGGTCTAGAACAATCAAAGGTTTGCAGTCTATCATCGAAAAGGAAAAGAAAAGCAAAAAGAAAAATTGAAGCTGAAAATTTAGCTGTGGATGATGTATCAAAAGTTGTCAACAGTGAAAAAATCATAGCCAACTCTGGAGCTGATGAAAAAGGTGAATATAATACGGACTTTCATTTTTCTTCGTTGGATGAAATATTAAATATAACGACCACAAAAGAATTAGGCATAAGTATATCTACTATAGGCAGTCCTATGGAAGATCCTACTTGGAAAAGGGCTAGAAAAGCTATGCGAAATTATAATAGCAAAATAAGCTCTTTGTACGATTGGGCATGTACGATTATGGATTTGCTTGACTGTAAGGCTTTCGAACTACGTCGCAATCGTACTAAAATAAATTCGTTGTACGTTAACATTCAACATGGAATAGAAACTCTAAGGAAATTTGAATATTCTTTTCATGAGCGGTTTACTGAACTCCCATATCCGAGCTTGTTCTGCAGTGTACATGACTGTCAGCTCAGAAACCTTAATGAGATGTTAAAAATTATTCCTAGAGCATGTGAACGTGCAATTAAATTTCTCAATTTGAAATGTAAAAATCCAGCCGAAATTGCAATAAAAGCAGACATTAAGGATGAAAAGTCTATCGCATATGAAGGACGTCGGACAAGAAAAAGTTGCACAATTACAAGAGATTCAATTACCGTGAAATCAGATGACGTCGATGCAGTGCAAGAATCAAAGGTCGAGCTTCCTTTTACTTCTGAAAATCCATCGTCCATTTCTTCCGTTGTTGCGAATTATCAGATCTATGGAAAAAGTCCAGGTATGAGTTATACAAGTGATTCCGATTCATACTTAGTAGTTGAAACTTCCACAGTAAAGACAGACGTCTTATCTAATATAACGCCATTGCCAATTTCAACAATTAGACCCATTACGAAACCTATTGTGCCTGAAAATTGTGTGCCTGGTGAAAAATATGAAATTTATAATGAACCCGGTCCCAGTTGGAGACCGGAATCAACGTTAAGAGGTTCAATATGTGAATTTGATTCGATTACCGCAGAAACTAATATCGAATATAATACCGGCATTGATTATTCTGCATTGACTGGACTGTCAAATGCAGGGATTAGAGATGAATTAAGCACAAATTTATCTACATTAGGAAGTTCTGTGGAAAATCCTGCTTGGAAAAAAGCTGAAACAGCTTTGCAAAACTATAACAGCAAAGTTAACTCTCTATACAAATGGTCAAATACGATCTTTGATTTACTTAATTGTAGTGCATGTGAACAACGTCAAAATCGCAGAGAAATAAAAACATTGTATCTGAACATTCAGCGTGAATTAGAAAACGTTTCGAATCTTGAAGACATTTTTGATCAACTGTTTTCTGAGATTCCGTATCCTGATGTGTTTGTTGGTAAACATGAAATTCAGCTTATTGACATCGACAATATGGCAACATTAATTCATAAAGCAGGTGAATTGGCTGCTGAGTTTCTTAGTTTGATCTCTAAGAGTGATAAAGTTTGAAGTACGTAATGTAACAATGCATATACGTGGTGATTTAAAATAGACGTACAGACGATTATCTTTTTAACTGTTGGTCATGGAGACATACTTCCAATTAAAAAAAGTGCCCAAATAGTTTTTAGATGTTGAATATATCATTTATTTTATAAGGGACTGTATAGGTATTAAAATACGAAATGTAACTTTTATACAGCCCCTCCCCACAAAACTTTCAATTAGAAAAAATATCCACTATATTTAAGTAGTCAAATAAAAAATTTCCATGTTTCTAAATGAAATATTTCCAGAATTATTAAAACTCTAATTATACAACTTATTCCAGCTTATCTGCTCGTTTGGCGACTCTTCTTCGGCAAGATAAGTGCAAGCTTTGGGGAACATCTATGAAACAATAATGATATTTAAAGATCTTCTTTGTTAGAAAAACAACAAAAGTGTTTTAGAGTACACCGAAATCCCGTTTTACTCATGTTTTGAAATTTAACATTATGTATATATATATATATATATATATATATATATGTATATATATATATATATATATATACATATATATGCATACATATATACACACATATATACATATATGCATACATATATATATATATGCATATATATATATATATATATATATATATATATATATATGCATACATATATATATATATGCATATATATATATATATATATATATATATATATATATATATATATATATATATATATATATATATATATAATCGTTAAATTTTGTCAACAGTTTAAAACGTAGATCTTTTCGGGTTCTATCAGTCTAATTATTTTAACATTTCATTTGAAGGTTAATTAAAAATTAAAAAAGTAAAATTATAAGTTTTGAACATTTATTTAAATATTTATTTGGCTCAATGAGGCCCAGATGTACGAAATTTAAAGTACAAACTCAAATTTTCATTAAGTATCGCTGTACGTGGAAGTCCAATCCCTCTTTAAAGGACACTGAATATTCTGAATAACGGGCTCTTTTCGATTTTCCCCGGTAAAATTTTTTTTTATCCTATTAGTGGTTTTTAGACTAGAAAATCCGTATGTTTTTGTTATAAAAATATGTTACACCATCTGTACATCTTTCGAGACAGAAAATTGGACGATGCCACTATCATCTTATATGACAAAAATAAATCATTACTAATTTATTCAAATCAGTAGATTAAACCAAGTTCAAACCACTGAACTGAAAATGGGCGTAACTAAAATAGACGTCGCGCACATGAACTTGGTTTGAACGGCCTGATTTTAATAGTGAATATTCCCCATAGAAATTTTTTTTTATTTGACTACTTAGACATGGGGGAACTTCTTTTTCTAACTGAAATTTTAGTGATAAAGGGGCCTTAATAAAAAGTTACATTTCGTAGTTTACTACATACGCGACCCCTTGTAAAACAAACAACATATCCAACGTCTGTACACGATTTGGCCACTTTTTCTAATCGAAAGTATGTTTTTGTGACAAACTGTTGAAAAGCTAATTGCCTGTGCATTTATTTCGATCAACCGGTATAAATAATGATGTTTCTCCATTAGAAACTGAACTGTGATAAAAAGTGATAACTTTGATAAATTTTGATAAAACAGTGGATTAGGCCTACTGGGGATACCACTTTAAAAAAAACGCGCCATGGCCTTACCTCTTGGGTGGTGTGGAAAAGGCCGAAAAAATTATGTTTTTAAAAATTCAAAGCGTTTCTCTACAGTATTAAAATGCGTGATACTGGTGCACCGTTATAGAATGCTGTTTTTAACACTTTACAACAAAGTTGAAAAGTGTTTATGCCTTTGTTCATTCTGTCTGTCTGTCTGTCTGTCTGTCCGTTAGCACGATAACTGCCGTAAAAATGACTTAATCAAAATGAAATTTTAGTATGTTGTTCAGACGGTCTGTAGGACCTATGGGAATATAAATAAATAATATCACCCAATTAGTTTTGGATTGAACCCAGGTTGAAAAAACGAAATACATTGAACCCAATGGGACCAAATTTTTCAAACATTTTTTAAGCGGATTTAAATTTCACAAATTGCTTCGAAAATTTTAGGTAATATTCAAATTGTTCCATAAAATATATAAAAAAAAATTCAGCGAAATATATTCAGTAGTTTTTTAAATAAAAATTAAAATAATAATTACACCTCTTACATGAAGCGATCACGTGACCATGATATGAAACGATCACGTGACCCACTTCAAAATATAATACGGCATCCATCTTGTCTCAAAATCCTCATTTTTAAAGTTCTTTTTAATTCATATTGAGTGTTGTATTCGTCGTAAAACCTCTTAATTTCGCTTAAATTCTGTGCATCTACATACTGAAACAACGCAATGACAATATATTTGAGTTTAAATGAGTATCCAACTTTGATTATTTCTCTAACGAAGCCTATTTTTCACTTATGTGAAATGTAAACAGCAAAATATGTAGGATGAGTTGTATAGGAATTGCTGTATTTTTTAATGCAAAAGAATTTAGCTCATGGAGTCTGCATAGCTGATATGAAAGAAATATTCATTGACTTTACCGAGAGAAGGACGATTTTTTGCGATGAAGTTTTAAGCATAGAGTTAAATTACTTATAGCTCCATGGTCTTAATTTTTAAATAAAATAAATTATTATAGTATTGTGATGAATGACATGAATGGGAAATTATTTATGAATGAAATGCTGCTTTTTTAGAGAGAGCCAGGCGTGTTATTTTTTCTATGGCGTCATTTGAATGAATTTCAGTTGTTTTCGATGAAGTTTTTAAATATAAAAAATTATCGTGGTATTATGATAATTCTAAAATTGTTACCAAGTAATATAGCTCGAAAATTTTGTTGTACCCCAACTGCAACAACACCAATGTCTTGATTCAATTACCTTTATGTGCAAGATGGAGCGCCTCCACACATTGGACTCTGTGTACAGCAGTTTCTTCGGTAACATTTTACTAATGGTAGAGTAATTAGTTGTGCGTTTCCGACAACCTGGCCATCTCGTTCTCCAGATTTTAATCCCTGTGATTTTTGGCTGTGGGGATACTTAAAAAGTCTTGTTTATCGAGGACGTTTGGTAACCTTGGCAGATTTGAAAGACAGTATCACTCTGCATGTGAGAAGCATCTCAATCGACCAATTACGATCCGCAGTTAAGCAAGCTGTCCACAGACTGCAGATTTTACATCTTGTAGAAGGGAACCATATTGAGCAGCATTCCCTGCATCGATAAGGTCCTTGTGATATGAATGTTGGGTACGTTCGAATAAAATGTGTTACAAATGTGTCTTTTCAGCATATTTTCTGTTGTACAGCGCCACCTATCAGTGTTTCTGGAACTAATTTTTTTTTCGCGTAATCCCTTTCCCCATGTCTTGAATAGTAGGTTCAACAATTTTGGAGCCTTTACACTGAGTAGTTTGATGTATAGCGAGCTCAGAGTAGGGGTGTTTTAATTCTGACCACCCGTTCTAGTTTTAGGATATTAGATTAGATGGATTCTGTCTAGTAACGACAGTACAGTAAAATCCTATTTTATTAAGAATACACGCGAATAGGAAATTACCCATATTAAATAAACAAGAAAGATCAATCATGCATAAGCATTGATTATGAAACACTTTCCAACTGAAATGTAATTTCATTTAAAAATTTCTAAAATGTGATTCATTCAGTGGTAATATCTTTTACATTATCACAGTACTACAGTAATTTATTATACTTAAATATTTAAAACTGTATCGAAATATAAATCATCTGATTCTTTATGCAAAATCAATGAATATTTCATTCATATAACTTGTATTCCAGACTCCAGAGCTAAATAATTTTGTGTGAAAAATATTCAGCAATTCTTATGTAATTCATCTTACAATCGCTTGAGATATTTGCATTCTGCATATGTTAAAATTAGGCTTCCTTGAAGAAATAATAAAAGTTTAGGGATCATTTAAAATCACAACTATTGTAATTGCATAGGCACGGAATTTAGATACACAGATAATACACAGATAATATATATGTGTATGTGTATGTACTCAAAGTATTGGAATCGTACCGAAGATCGGAACTCGAATTTTCAAAGGATCTACACGTTTTGGGACTTCTAGAACACGAAAAAACTACTTTTAGGAAGACGTCTGTGTGTGTAAGGGTGTATATGTGTATGTTTCTGTGTGTCTGTGTGGATATTACATCCACTCTAATTGAAAAACTAATGGACCGAATTTCATACAATTTGGTAGGTATGTTTTTTGTGGGAAATCCTGATGTTCATTAGATTATAGTACGATTCGTAATAAAAGAATCTGCCTTCTTTGCGAAATGGCCGCAGAAATTGCCTTTATCCACTCTAGCTAAAAACTAATGAACCAAATTTAACAAAATTTGGAGTATAATATTTCAATAACCTACAAGTGATTTATATACCAAATTTAACAAAATTTTGTATATAAATCATTTGTAGGTTATTCTACTACGATTCGGGAAAAAGGAACGGGCTATTTTTGCGAAATGGCCAGCAAAAATCGTTATATATAAAAATAAAAGACTACGTGTGCTCAATTATATTAATTAAATTCCTATTTTATATGTGATTTTTGACAACAAAAAGAATAAGACTAATCCCATTACTCTAGGACTAGCCGTTCTTGAGATATTCTAGTTTTTTCGCGTTTTCGCTACGCCACCTTTGACAATAAGTCCAGCTATCAAATGAGAACAAAATTTAAGTTTAACGTGTAAATTCAATGTCATTTAAAATACTTATGTTGTGCAGATAAACTCAAATTATCATTGAATAAATAAAGAGAACGAATATGAGTCTGCAGAGAAAGACATGTGCTGTCCTTATCAGAATTTTTAACAATATTACACCAATGATTTATAGAAGTGAACGGGGATTATTTTCAGGCCATTTCGAAAAAAATGTATGATCTATATTTAAAGATAAATCAAATTTTTGTCGAATAAAATGTTCAACAAATTTAAGCTGTGTACCAAATTTTAACTCTCTAGGACGTAGGAAAGTGCATTTAAAATGCCATCAATTAAATTTATCAAGAAGAGTTATATAAAATTTAAAAAAAAATGAAAAATTGTTATCTACCAAATTTATTTTAAAATATGAAGCCACTCCCATATGCAAAACGTTTAAACAAATGGAGAGATATTTATTATATAATATCTCTATATATAGATATATATATAGATATATCTATATATATATATATATATATATATATCTGGGTATTCAATATCAAAAAACAAATATTAAATCACAAATATTAAATCAAGTTTATAATATTTTCTTAAAGTCATTTAATCATGATGAGCATTTTTCACATCTTTTATATGATCTTATTATAACAAGAGCTTATTTTATAAACCTCCATCTGTCCATTCAACCCTTTTCTACTTCTAATTATCATCAAAATAAAACGTATAATACTTATTATGTAATTAATTGCAAAAATTCACTTTACAATAATATAAATTTTAATTATTTATTTCAGCAGTATAAACACTGCATTCCTGTTCCTAATACTCAAATTTCATAACATTTAAATATAATACCCCTTTCGGTAGGCAAATTTTCAATTACAATGATATATCTAAATCTCTTATAAATCAAAATTCCTCTCCCAATTTACTATGTGTCTGTAACCAACCAAATTATTCTAAATATATAGACGCAATTAAATCAAATGTGTTTGTTAATTTTATTATTATTTTTCGATTTGAATAATAAATAAATGGATATAAAAATATATCTTATAAATAAACGGTTTAATTGTTCTTTTAATTATATTAATTGCGGACTGCTTACATCACTTTCATTTATTTTGGCAAAGAGTTTTCATGCTTATATATTGTGTTTCGCTCATAAACTCATATATTGTGTTTAACTCATTTAGCTGATTGTTGAAACAGAAAAAGAGTAGAAATGGTATATCTTCTAATACAATTTTAGTGTTTTCATTTAGTATATACAAAGGGGATCAGGATGATTTTATCTTCAGATCTGCAAATTCAGCTCTACGAATTTGGCGGGATATTGCTAACTTGGCAACGTTGCCAAATTGACGAACATGTCACCAAATTGATAATAATGATGCTAAATCAATGTATTAACTTTGTTTTGTTAGAAGAGGATACTTAAATGATGTTTCGATAGCATTTGTCTGTCAGTTCAACCGTCCTACCTAGAAACACATTTAGGGAATTTTTAAAATATCTCCAAATAGATAAAATGTTTGTAAATCCATAAAAATATCTTGAAATTGATAAAATTGCGCTAAATGAAATTAATTGTGTTTTGTTAGGAGATAGTATTGTGATGAGGTTTCGTCAATTTGTCGCCAAGTAAAACTGTCAGTTCTACAGACCCACTTGGCGATTTTTTGAAATGTTTCTAAATTGACGAAAATGTCGCCAAATTGATAAAATGATACTAAATTCATCAAAATGACACCGAATCGATGAAAATTCGATATTTTGCATACTTAAGTAAGATATTCTAGATAATATCTATCGTTTTGTGAGAATTAAAAAATATTTTTTCTAAATTCGTTTACAAACTGGACCAGGACTCTTCAGATCTGAAGATAATTTTGTATATCGAGCCCAGAGATTCTTATACATTTTTCAGAAAAATTAAATTAAATAATTTAATAGAATATTTTGAATAATAAAGTCATTTAGAATACTATAGGAATTTACACATAATTGTGAATGTTAAGTTTCTTTATATTATATTTTCCGTACGAAGAACGGGTATACTGCTAGTCTACATAAATACAAGAAAGATCAATCATGCATAAAGCATTGATTATGAAACACTTTCAACTTCAATGCAATTTTATATAAGCATCTCTGAAATGCGATACATTCCTCGGTAATATTTTTAAATTTATCATAGTACTACATTAATTTATTATATTTCAAAACTTCATCGAAGAAAATGAACTTCATTCAAATGACGGCATTGAAATATAAATTGGCTGGTTTAAACATCTCTAAAATACGAAACATTCCTCGTTAATATTTTTTAAATTATCATAATACTACAATAATTTATTATATTTGCGAAAACAAATGAACTTTATTCAAATGACGTCATTGAAATATAAATCGCTTCTCTATAAAAGCAGCATTTCATTCATAAACATTTTTCAAATCGTTTCATTCATCACAATACTATAATAATTTATTTTATTTAAAAATTTGAAAAATTGTTATCTACCATATTTATTTTAAAATGTGAAACCTCTCTCACATATAAATAATTCCATTCTTGGAAAGATATTTATTATATAATATATCTCTTTTTTCTTTCTGGAGGATATAGTAAGAGTCAGAATTTAATTGAATTTGTTTTTCTCCCTATATTAAATAATTTTTATTTAAAAAACTACTTAACGTATTTTGTTAAATTTTTTTTTATATTTTATGGAATAATTTGAATATTTCCTAAAATTTTCGAAGCAATTTGTGAATTTTAAATTCGCTTAAAAAATGTTTGAAAAATTAGATACCATAGGGTTCAATGTATTTCATTTTTTCAACCCGGGTTCAATCCAAAACTAATTGGGGGATATTATTCATTTATATTCCCATAGGTCCCACAGACCAATCTGAAAAACATACTAAAATTTCATTTTGATAACATCCTTTTTACAACAGTTATCGTGCTAACGGACAGACAGACAGACAGAATGAACAAAGCCATAAACACTTTTCAACTTTGTTGCAAAGTGTTAAAAATTGAAAATCTGTCTGTCTGTCTGTATGTATGTGTGTATGTATGTGTGTATTATGTTTGTTTGTCTCATCATCACAGGATAACGGCTGAACCGAATTCCACGAAATTTTGTGGGTGGGCTTGAAATAGCCCCTCTTAAAATTTAGTCCATGTTTCGAGTTTCTATGGCCAGGGATTTTCTAGATATTAATTAACAAGAAAGATCAATCATGCATAAAGCATTGATTATGAAACACTTTTCAACTTCAATGCAATTTTATTTAAACATCTCTAAAATGCGATGTATTTCTCGGTAATATTTTTGAAATTATCACAATACTACATTTATTTATTATATTTGAATACTTAAAACTTGATCGAAAAAAATGAACTTCATTCAAATAACGGCATTGAAATATAAATTGCCTGGTTTAAGCATCTCTAAAGTACGGTACATTCCTCGATAATATTTTTAAAATTGTCATAATACTACAATAATTTATTATATTTGAAAACTTCATCGAAAACAAATGAAATTTATTCAAATGACGTCATCGAAATATAACGATCCTGACTTTCCCTATAAAAGCATTCATTGATAAACATTTTTCCATTCCTCACAATACTATAATAATTTATTTTTTTTAAAAACACAAGACCATGGAGATACAAGTAATTAAACTATATGCTTAAAACTTCATCGAAAAAATCGTCCTTCTCTCTGTAAAATCAATTGATATTTCATTCATATCAGCTATATTGCAGACTCCATGAGCTAAATAATTTTGAGTTAAAGAAATAGCAATTGTTGTACAACTCATTCGACATATTTTGGTATTTACATTTTCCATAAGTGAAAAATAGTCTTCATTGTAGAAATAATCAAAGTTGGATGATCCTTTAAACTCAAATATATTGTAATTGCGTTATTTCAGTATGTAGATAGATGCACAGAATTTAAGCAAAAATATAGCGGTTTTAGGACGGATACAACACTAAATATGAATTATAAAGAACTTTAAAAATCTCGATTTTGACACAAGATGGATGCCATATTTTATTTTGAAGTGGGTCACGTGATCTTTTCATATAGTGGTCACGTGATCGCTTCATATAAAAGGTGTAATTATTATTATTTTAATTTTTATTTAAAAAACTACTGAACATATTTTTCTGAAATTTTTTTTATATAATTTATGGGATAATTTGAATATTTCCTAAAATTAAAGTAATTTGTGAATTTTAAATCCGCTTAAAAAATGTTTGAAAAATTAGGTCCGATAGGGTTCAATGTATTTCATTTTTTCAACCCGGGTTCAATCCAAAACTAATTGGGTGATATTATTCATTTATATTCTCATAAGTCCCACGGACCGTCTGAACAACACACTAAAATTTCATTTTGATAAAGTCATTTTTACGGCAGTTATCGTGCTAACGGACAGACAGACAGACAGAATGAACAAAGTCATAAACACTTTTCAACTTTGTTGTAAAGTGTTAAAAACGCACAGTTTAACCTTCCATAGACATAGCATTATGCAGACGATATTTATTTTTGTAAAATTTATTTAAAGAAAATGATATCATGTCGCTTAGCAACGGGTTTAAATCCAATGTGTTCATGCGGCAGACGATTTTCATTAAATATTTCTCAATTTAAATAATAAAGAAATGTATATGAAGTTTTCAAATATAATAAATTATCGTAGTATTATGATAATTCTAAAACTATTACCGAAGAATGTATAACATTTTAGAGATGTTTAAACCAGGCAATTTATATTTCAATGCCGTCATTTGAATGAAGTTCATTTTTTTCGATGAAGGTTTAAGTTTTCAAATATAATAAATTAATGCAGTATTGTGATAAGTTTCAAAATATTACCGAGGAATGTATTGCATTTTAGACTTGTTTAAATAAAATTGCATTGAAGTTGGAAAGTGTTTCATAATCAATGCTTTAAGCATGATTGATCTTTCTTGTTTATATTATATATTCCGTTTGAAAAACGGCTATGTAGTACGGGTATTCTTCTACTAAATACCGAATAAATTTTCTAACCTACGAGAATGTAAGTAGTAAAGGTGTATCTTTTCATACAATTTTAGCACTTTCATTTTGGCATATATTGTCATCAATTATGGCCTTTGGGTTTAAAGAATAGGGGGATTAGTGATATTTTCAATTTATTACGTTATTTGTTATTTTTTGCCAAATATATTTGAAACTCATATATTGTAGACGGGTAATCTTCTACTGATACAGGTATATATATCTTCTAATATTCGAAAATATAAGTACTAGTACGTTTATATCTTCCCATACAACTTTAGCGCTTTTATTTTGGCATATATTGATTTCATTTTATATTTTTTTGTAAATCTGTTTACAAACGGAACCAGGATATTTTATTCGTCAGATTTTTCTGGGAAGATAATTTTGTATTGTAAGAACAGAGATTCTTAAATTTCTTTTTAGGAGCATTAATTTAAATATTTTAATATAATTTTTTGAATAACAATACCATTTAGAATATTATAGAAATTTGCCTGTGATTGTGCATTTTAAGTTTTTTATATTATATACTCCTTACGAAGAACGGGTATGCTGTTAGTAGTGAATATAGAGACAAAGGGGCAGAACCTAGCTGATCCAACTTGGTCGACTTCTGTATTTTCTTCACTAAGCGCCATCCATTGTTAAACAAAATAAAACTTATTGAAACAAAATTGGAATTTAATTAAGTGTTAGTTTCTCTGTCTATCATAGGCTTAAATACTAGTTGTTAAATAAAAACTATAATTAAAACCTAGCAGAGGTTGAAAAAGCTGTTGAAATTATGTAGTATAAATTTGGAGACGAAAAATTATTCATAAACATATTCAAAATAATATCTCTTATCAATTTTACATCGCTGCTTATCAATTTATGCTTCTTATCAGGTCTGTGAGTACATGTATAGTTTCCGCATGATATGGATGCACCGCGAAATCACAGCTTTCTTTAACTCTGTGTTCTTTGTCAGTGTAGGCGATAAAACTAAATTATTATAAGAATTGTTGTAATTTTTGGTTTGGGAATTCTGAATAGGAATTGCAAATTCGACATTAAAATTTTTCGTGCCCTGAGATCCTGTTTGATCGGGAATTTTGTTTCAATTAAAGAAAGCTGTATTTTATACTTTTACGTTCTGATATACAGTGCTTCTGGACAGTCCTTAAACACCTTAATAACTTTGTAAGGAATGATATATGAGTGTTTACGCATAGATTGATCTATATAGTAAAGTGATCATGCAGGATCGAATAAAAATGATTACTGCACCCCTAGCGGATAATTAAAAACATTGGGCATGAACTCGGCAACAAAGTGAGATAGTCAAAAAAAGACCAAAGTTTTAGACATTGTCTAATGAGTATAAATAATCGAGATCTTGAAATAGAGATTGCTTAAGGTTCGCAATCACTGTCGAAAATAAGAACCACGTGATTTCGGGTCGATTTTCTTGTGGATTCTGCGGAAATATGTTTTTAAAAAACAATATTTGATATATGTTTTTAAATTACTTTCTAATTATTATTACTTCCCTTATATACTTTATAATTACTTTCCTTATATACATAGCATAATGTATAAGGAAAAGTATTGTGCCGGGGTCGAGAATCCGAGTTTTCGACGGAAGGGCACGTGTCAAACATCCCTGAACCCCAATCGAAGTTTTTAATGCAATGTGTGTGTGTGTGAATTCCGTCATATGACGGGCATATTTTCTAGTATAAGAAATATTGTTCTCTTCGCTTGTCTGTAACACTTAATGTTACATTTGCCTAACTTGGCTAATAATCTAGCGAAATATTTCGTCCCAGATTGTTTATTTCGATATTTCGCCCCCAGATTGACGAAAATAGCATCAAAATTACAAAAATGACGCCAAGTTAACGAAAATGACGTCAAATTGATGAATTAATTATTCAAATATTTTAATATATGGACTATATTGCTTATTGAGGATGGTATCGATATTGATAATAGTCAATTTAGAGTTGCATTAAATATAGGTTAATGGCTGAGATATAGATTTACATATTGTCGTCCGGAAAAAGCCCCAAATGTACAATTCGACGTTAAAATCACTATACAGTGGATCTTATACATCATTTTTTCACTGTAAAAGAAGTAAATTTATTGCATTATATAAGGAAAGTCATGTGCTGCCCACAACACATTTTCTTAACATCACACTGAGATTGATTTAGTTTTGCTTACTTTAGACTATGTTTATGTTACCTTCTTAGCAGTAAAGACTATTGAGACGCTTATAGTTTAGTTAATTCAAAAGTAATAATTTTATATTGAAATAGGATTGCATTTTCACATGACTATCTTCCTCAACTAATTACAAAATGAAGTAATGTCACATAAAAAAACTAACAGACAGGGCCGGGGGGCGCAAATGGGAATTAAACAAGCGATTTCCAGATGGAAGAGATGAACAGGTAATAGCCATTAATCATTATACATACTATATTTCTCAATATTTGTCTGAACATATTTTTCAAACAAATTATTAGCAATAAAATCTCTGATACTATTATAATGAACACCAGTTTTTATATTTAGCGCCGTAATATGGTATTTATTTTTTTATTTATTTTCTATACTTTAATACATATAAAAATATTTTACTGAAAATTTTCAAATTATATACCGATTACATATGCAAAAACCTTCGGGACACGTTTTCACAATGTACTGGTTATTCCTGTATGTGTACTTATTCTTATGCATTTAGACACCATTTTGTATTTTCTTATTTTAAACTTAAATTTTGAAACGTAATTTTACAAACAAATAGACGCAAATTTAGATACATATTTTATTATTGTGGAAATTACATTGTTTTATATTTGATGCACGTATACAATATTTTAAAATAAGTTAAATGTAAGAAATAACTCAGCAGCATTACGACTTAAAACAAATTTAGACACTAGTGACATAACTTCGAAATCTTCTAAAGTGTTAAAACGTTTTTAATCAACGTCGTCTAAAATAAAACCAGAGGGTACACTACGACATAGTATATACAAAGTATTCAGGTGCATAGATGCGAAAATAAAAAATATCAAATTTTTCATATTTGAAATTATTGGGGGAAGGTAACAATATTTTTCTCGTGAGTTGTGGAAAAAGTAAATAAGCGAAAAATTCTGAAATATTTTTCAGAGATATATCAACCCATCCCAAATATAGTAAAAAATAACACAAAGATTTCAGATTGCATAGAAAAAGGGGGGAAAATAAAAAATATCAAATTTTTCATATTTGAAATTATTGGGGGAAGGTAACAATATTTTTCTCTGAGTTGTGGAAAAAGTAAATAAGCGAAAAATTCTGAAATATTTTTCAGAGATATATCAACCCATTCCAAATATAGTAAAAAATAACACAAAGATTTCAGATTGCATAGAAAAAGGGGGGAGGGGGATAATAACATGTGATAAGGCGTTAAAAAAATAAAAAAAAATAGTGGGGTAGGAAAATATCGATGCATAAAGACGCAGAAAAATAGTTTTAATTGTTGGATTTAAAAGGGCAAGGGGATGTGAAAAGATATTATATTTTTGTTTTTCTCAGCTGTAAGACAATTAAAGAAATAAATACACCTAAATAATATAAAGAAATAAATACAATTTTCAGAGGTACAGTAACTAAACCCAAATACAGGAAAATCACTACGGATGTTTCTTGCTGATTAGGAAACGAACGGATAAAAAAATAAATAAAAGGAAGTGGAAATCAAAAACAATTAAAATATTCGAATCAATTTTTTCAACTATCTGGGGAGGGTTACGTAAAAAACATTATATTTTCCTTTTCTTTGCTTTACAGTGGAAAAATAATTGAGCAGACGCATCATCTAAAACATTACTTTTAACTACTGGTCCCTTATTGAACAGCACAGATTTGCGTGCTTATTTCCATTTTTTTCTTAATTTTTTCATTCTTATTCAGATATCAAAATAAAAAAATCTGATGTGGACAGCACATGACTTTCCCTGCAGACTTATATCCTCGTTCTCTTTATTTTAATTAAATTTATTTCACTTTTATTCAATTTTGGTTCTCATTCGGTAACCGGGCTTATTTTCAAAAGTGGCGTAGGGAAAGTACGAAAAACTAAAATATCTCGAGAACGGCTAGTCCTAATGTAATGGGGTTGGTCTTATTCTTTTCGTCGTTAAACATTACGTATTAAACAGGCATTTAATGGATATATCTGAGTATACCTAGTTCTTTAGTTTAGATTTTGAAGATTTTTGCGGGCCGTTTTGCAAAAAAAGGCAGGTTATTTTTTTCCGAATCGTACCAAAATCTAATCAGCACCAGAGTGACCTATACGTGACTCATCTACCGAATTTTGTGAAATTCGGTCCATTAGTTTTTCAGCTAGAGTGGATACAAGCTTTTGCGGGCCATTTCGCAAAAAAAGGCGGGTTCTTTTATTCCGAATCGTACCCAAAACTAATCAGCACCAGCCCCGCCCACAAGTGACTTACCTACCAAATTTTGTGAAATTCGGTCCATTAGTTTTTTAGTTACAGTGGATACAAAATCTGCACAGACAGACAGACACACAGACAGACAGACAGACAGACAGACAGACAGACAGACAGACACACAGACAGACAGACAGACACACGCACAGACGTCACGCTAAAAATGGTTTTTTCGTATTCTAGAGGTCTCGAAACGTGTAGATCCGTCGAAAACTCGAGTTGTGATTTTCGGCATGATTCCAATACTTTCCCTATACATTACCATGTATTGCAGGGAAAGTAAAAATCTGATGTGGACAGCACATGACTTTCCCTGCAGACTTATATCCTCGTTCTCTTTATTTTAATTAAATTTATTTCACTTTTATTCAATTTTCGTTCTCATTCGGTAACCGGGCTTATTTTCAAAAGTGGCGTAGGGAAAGTACGAAAAACTAAAATATCTCGAGAACGGCTAGTCCTAATGTAATGGGGTTGGTCTTATTCTTTTCGTCGTTAAACATTACGTATTAAACAGGCATTTAATGGATATATCTGAGTATACCTAGTTCTTTAGTTTAGATTTTGAAGATTTTTGCGGGCCGTTTTGCAAAAAAAGGCAGGTTATTTTTTTCCGAATCGTACCAAAATCTAATCAGCACCAGAGTGACCTATACGTGACTCATCTACCGAATTTTGTGAAATTCGGTCCATTAGTTTTTCAGCTAGAGTGGATACAAGCTTTTGCGGGCCATTTCGCAAAAAAAGGCGGGTTCTTTTATTCCGAATCGTACCCAAAACTAATCAGCACCAGCCCCGCCCACAAGTGACTTACCTACCAAATTTTGTGAAATTCGGTCCATTAGTTTTTTAGTTACAGTGGATACAAAATCTGCACAGACAGACAGACACACAGACAGACAGACAGACAGACAGACAGACACACAGACAGACAGACAGACACACGCACAGACGTCACGCTAAAAATGGTTTTTTCGTATTCTAGAGGTCTCGAAACGTGTAGATCCGTCGAAAACTCGAGTTGTGATTTTCGGCATGATTCCAATACTTTCCCTATACATTACCATGTATTGCAGGGAAAGTAAAAATAAAAAAACAGTTTCAAAGATGTTATGTTATAAGATTTTAACGTAAATCTCCTTAATTTCATTTAAAATTGTTATTTTTTTTATCAAAGAGAAATTATACACATATTAGGCATTGTGCAAAATGTTCTCTCACAAAATCAATAAAACCCTAATAGAATTCCTATCCCTTTCCTAGCTAAATATACTAGGAGAATCTCTGAAAATTTGAGGACTTGCCTTCTGAAATTTGTTTATAAATTCCCCCCTTGTCTTATCACGGAACTTCTAAATGCTTATACTTTCTAGATAAGCATTTTTAATTGAAAAGGTAAGTAATTTTATTTATTGGTTAATAAATTTATTATTGGTCAACGGAAGTTTTCTTTCAATGTTATTAAAATGTTCTGTTAGAAATAGCTCCCAATCAAAATCAAAATTTTCCAAGGGGATAACAAATCAACATCTCCTCTGATTTCCCCTCCCTTAAATACGCCCATGTGTGTATGTTGATATATATATACGGAAAAATGCAACTGTCTAATATTGAACACAAATTGCATATGAAACGCATATACAGAGGTCTTAGAAAAGTCTTAAGCATCCCAATAACTTTGTAAGGAAAGGTCCATGGATCTACAAGTTAGACCTATTTATAGTAAAGTGACCATGCCCGATCGAATAAAATTAATTTCAGCGCCCCTGAAGAAGAATTTTAAAAGTTAGGATAACGAACTCGACAACAAAGCGAAATAGGTGTAAAAAGCCAAATACGAAGTCGTAAAGCATTTTTTAATTAGTAGGAATCGACACCACTGACACACAAAACGAGTACATGGAGGGCAATAACCACCTGTCAAAAACGGTATCATCAGAGCCTGTAACACTATGACACCTGCAATGCTTGGGGCACAACAGCTTAGTGGTTAGCGCGCGGGAATTTCACTTGGCCGGTCTGGGTTCGATTCCCGCCGGTATCAAAAGTGCCGCCGTGTTCACGCGGAGTACGATCACGTTAAAACGTTAGAACATGTGGATCCGTAAGTCCTTCCAAGAGGTTGGTGGTAGGGAAAGTAAGGTACAGTCCCTGTGGATGCCTCTCCCACTTGGTTCCGGTCTAAATTGGGTAGAAATTCCGGCCGTCCAGACAGATACCTTATACCTTTCTGGTTGGTCGGACGAATTCCACTGTGCATTGTTTCTGACGGAGGGCATTTTGAACGGACTGTACATTAGATCCCTGTATAAGTAAGTGTTGTTTATTTTAGCATTCCTGAATAGGACAGTTATTCGTCACTAACCCTATTGTACCAAATGCATGCCTTCTGTAAAAGTTTTATTGCCAATTCTTACTCATAAGATAATGCTCTACAACTTTGTAATTGACTTTTTCTGTCTATCTCGCTTTGCAACCAAATTCTTTATTCTAACTTTTTAATTTTCCTCTTTGTGCGCTGCAATCACTTTTATTCGATCGGACATGGTCATTTAACGTGATAGATTTAACGTGATTAACTTTCGTATGCATGGACCTTTCCTTACAAAGTTATTGGAGTGCTTGGGGAATTTTCCCAGGAACCCAGATGTATAAAAAGCATGAATTAAATGTTTTTCACTTACTGTACATTTTCATATAAAGAAATGAAACATATTTCATATGAACCAAATATTGCTTTTGACTTATGATAATTTCTATAAACTACAAATAAAAAAATTCTTATTTAGTATTAGAGTTAGTTCTTTTTCGGCAGTCTCTAAATCATATCATTATGAAATCGAAGAATATTCCGTGATTGATTGATAATTTCATTGATCTATTGATAATTCAATCGATTTCGTAACAGACAAAACAAACTGAAAGAAACAGAATTCGAAAATATTTTTACTTTCTCATGCGTAGGCAGGAGCGGAGCTAGGAGGTACACGGACTAAGCTCTTGCTTAGGGCCTAAAAGGCTTCTCTGAACCCTTGCCAATATGAACAAGAAAGATCAGTAGCGCATTGATTATGAAACACTTTCCAACAGAAATCCGATTTTATTTACATTTTAAGCTGCTTCAAAAATTGCAATTGACAAAAAAAACTGTTCTTAAAACTTCATCGATAAAAGGCAATTCTAGTTACACAAAATGAACGTTATTCAAATAACGTCATCGAAAGTATAGTTTGCGAAGTGCTTCGGATGCTTTTGCAGTTATAACATTTCATTATAGAAAATACATTGTTTGTTCATCTCATGTTAAATAAATTCATCGAATTGTAACTATAACAACCATTTTATGTTATAAATCGGCTGTCTCTCTATAGAGAGGCAGACGATTTACATATATGTGAAATCAGTGAATATCACTTATCACAATGAATATCACTTATTTCATTCATATCACTTATATTCCAGACTACAGAGCTAAATAACTTTGTGTGAAAAATTCTTGTGAAAAATTCGTATGCAACTCATCTTACAATCGCTTGATTTGTTTACATTCTGTAAGCTATAGTTTAGCGTTAAAATTAGACTTCGTTGTAGGAATAAGGTTTAGTGATCATTTAAAATCAAAAATATTATAATTGCGTTGGCACAGAATTTAGATACACAGATAATACGCAAAAATAAAGCGGTTTTATGAAGGATGCAATACTAAATATAAATTTAAACGATCTTTAAACATCACGACTTTTACACAGCAGAAAAAAATGGAAGCTATACTTTTATTTTGCAATGAGTCACGTGATCTCTTCATATAATGTGGATGTTATTATTATTTCAATTTTTATTTATAAAACTACTCAACATATCTTGTTGAAATATTTTTTTTTACACATTCTATGTGATAATTTGAATATTTCCTAAAATTTTCGAAGCAATTTCGAATTTTTACACCGCTTAAAATATGCTCAAAAAATTATGTCCCATAGTGTTCAATGTATTTCAGTTTTTCAACACGGGTTAAATCCGAAACTAATTGGGTGATATTAA
This sequence comes from Amaurobius ferox, assembly GCA_951213105.1. Taxonomy (NCBI): domain Eukaryota; kingdom Metazoa; phylum Arthropoda; class Arachnida; order Araneae; family Amaurobiidae; genus Amaurobius; species Amaurobius ferox. Next base: position 93,785,765 of record OX578142.1, on the reverse strand, counting down.
GTTTCATTTCCAAACATTCTGCAGACCGTCTCAAAAACATACTTAAATGCCATTTCGATAAAGTCATTTTTGGTTCAGTTATCGTGCGGACAGACAGACAGAATGGCCAAAGTCATAAACACTTTTCAACTATGTTGGAAAGTGTTAAACGTCTGATGTGGGCAGAACATGGCGTTCTCTACAGATATAACTTCATTTTCCCCTTCTTTCACAATTCATTAAATTGAGTTTAACTGCACAAAATGACATGGATAATTGTTTGAAATTACACTGAATTTGAGATTTTAATTTTTGTTTTCATTTAGCGGCTGGACGTATCATAAGTGACCTGGCAGAAATGCGAAAAAATTAAAAAAAATTTTTAAAGCAAACGAGAAAATTATTACTTTCGAAGTGCAAATTGTTTGTATCACCAACAGTTACCCTCATCGTGGTGTACGTTGCTTAGATCTCTAATGGGGAGTGTAACAGGAAAATGTTTTGAAGAGAGGGCAATTTAGTGAAAAGAACACTTTGACGGTGATAAACTTATTCAGATAAACGTATCTAAGATCAACTGTACTCATTTTGCTAGTTTCGATTCCCAGGCAAAGTCGCCTTGTCGCTTTTGAAAATGTCTTCTTGCAATGCCCGATAACTTCGACAAATTAATGATATTGTTCGTTCGGAAACATGCATCGTAGTGATAGAGCGACGTAGAACAATCAATAGCACGTGAAGATAACCTTGTCAATAATACGAAGTTCATTGTGGGCGGTCTTTAGAATTATTCATTTACAAAATAAAAGCTCTTTTTACTTGACAACAGCCTAAATGCGACAACTTTCTTTAATTATATCTTAATTTTAATTGTTTCAACTAGCAGACTTGTTCAAATCTTTTATCAGGTCAGTATTGCTTTTTAAGGATTTTTTTACTGAATACATGCATATTGGTTGTAGTTTAGCGTTACTGTTATACATTTTATGACCAAAATTGTTTTCTCTGTAAATTACCAAACACTTTAGAATTGCTGTATATGTTTTTAGTTTCTTGCTATGGATAGTATATGTAAAGGGATGCGTTTTGTGATTGGCTCACAATTCCGATTCCCATCATTTGATGCATTTACATGATTTGACTTTTTTCAAAAATTTAAAAAGACATAAAAATAGTTATTTTGAAAGAAATAATCATGTTATTTGTACTTTTTATTTAAAAGCAAATGGCGTAATTTATAAGACACTTGGCTCCCTTTTCGATATATTGCATATTTTCGATTTAAAACAAAACAAAAAAAATAATGCATAAATAAATATGCTCACTACTTAAAATAAAACCGATATCGACAGCACATAGCTTTTTCTACATTATGTAATGTCCTTACTGCGTTCACAGCAAAATAATGATGAACAAGACAAAGTTTTATCATTGAATTGTGTATTAAAATTAGGCGCTATTCTTGACAGCAACATATAAAACTGTTTCAGAGTACTAAATTAACTTATATTTCGCATAAATATAACTACAGTTAAAAATATCTGATATAGGCACCACATGACTTTTTCAATATAATGCAACTGATTTACTTCTTTCCCAGGGAACAAATGGTATATAATATCCATGGTACAATGTTTTTAACGTTGAATTGTACATCTGGTGCTTTTCCAGATGATAACATAAAAACTACTTTGAAGCACCCAATTAACGTATATTTCGCGCAACTCTAAATTGACAATTATCAATATGGAGAACATCCGCAGTAAGCAATATAGTATGTATATTAAAATATTTTAATAATTAATTCATCAATATGGCATCAGTTTCGTTAATTTATCGTCTTTTTTGCAATTTTAGGGACATTTTCGTCATTCTGGGGCGAAATATCGCCAAGTTGGTGACATTTAGCTAAATGAGTCTAAGCTAATATCACATATGGAAAGTGAACATATTTCATAATAATTAATACTTTTTAAATTTTATGTGATTTATTGTATATATTTATTTGGAAATATGTAATATCTCAAGAACGGTTCATTCTAGCGTTCTAAAGTTTGTGCTATTCATTTTATAATAAAAAATTACACAAGAAATGATAATTTACGCGCAACGTTATTGAAGGTTCTAATTTTTTAATTATTTGCTTTTTCAAAATTTCATTAGAAAATTTGGGAAACTTCTGATAATACTTTGTGTGCATTAGTGTGTGTGTGTTAGCGCGTGTGTCCGTGAGTCTGTGGATGTGATATCTCACGAACGAAAAGAGCGTGTCGAACGAAATCTGGTACGATTACTACGATCCGTCAATACTAGAATCCTATTAAATTTAAAGGCGATCAAACGTTTGAAAGGCTCTTAAATTTTTAAATGAATTTTTGAAAAACTCATTAAAAAATCAGGATATTCAATAATGTTAAAAAATAATCATTTGGTACGTTTTTTTTATTGTAAAACATATAACACAAACTAGCTTGAATCATTCTCGAAATATTGCACTTTTTCAAATAAATGCATCTAAAAAATACACTTCCTGGCCAAAAAAAATGTCGTGCAAGTTATATTTCGTTGGACCACCTTTAGCACAAATTACGGCATGCATTCGTCGTGTCATTGCGTCTATGAGTTCATGTAATGTCTCAACGTTTATTTGTGGCCAGATTTGCCATAACAATTTGCCAAATTTCTTGTTGATGAAGGAAGAGTGAAATTACTCATTAGTTGCTTCTCCAGTATATCCCACATATCTTCAATGGGGTTGAGGTCAGGACTTTATGATGGCCAATTCAAGTGTGCGAATTAGACCTCGTGCTCCTCGAAACAATCTTTCATAATTTTAGCACAATGAATCGTGGCGTTTTCATCCTGGAATATGCCACTGCCCTCAGGGAAGAAAAAATGCCATTGATGGAATAAGATGGTCATTTATTATGCTCAGATATTCGGCTGACTTCATTTTATTGCTGCATAATGTTGCTGCACTAGACCAGCCGAACATAAGCAACCCCAGATCATAATACGTCCATCTGAGGCCTATACAGTGGGTACAGTACAGGAAGGGTTCAATGCTTCATACGGTTCCCGTCTAATCCTGATACGTCCAGCACGTTGGAAGAGAGTAAATCTGGTCTCATTGGACCACATGATTTCCCCCCATTGCTCAGTAGTCCATTCTTCGTGTTCCTTGGCGAATTGGAGTCCTTCTCCGATTACTCTCAGTAACCAGTGCTTTCCTTTTTGGGACACAGCTGTTTAATCCCAGTTCTTTGAGTTCTTGTCTCATCAAACGAGTCGAAAGCCCAGACCGTTCGGCTCATCCGAGGACATGGAGCAGCAATTTGGGCTCACCGCGCGAGTGAAAATGGTCTTGCTTCCACAGTTGAACATGGTTGTGAGTTCTTAGGTCAATTTTTGCGATTTGATTTCACTAAGCGTTTTAATGATCTTCTGTCACGATTATTCAGGACTGTTTTTCGACCACACATTTTCCGCAAAGTTGATGTTCCATTGCCATCTTATCAAGATTTAATAATGCGGAGGACAGTTCGTAATCCAGTGCCAGTGATTTCAGCAATCTCTTTGCTCATCTTCTGGAATTAACACAGGCTAAGAATTTGGCCCTTTTTGAACTCTGTGACATCTTTTTCACGACCGTATATAACGTATTCACTCATGATCGCTGTGAACTGAGCAACTACACGCTAATACCGTCACATTTAAATGTTGTATTGCCCGCAAAATTACATAAAATTTCCCTCCTCAATATATACATGTCCCTCCTCAATATTTACATGTTTCAGTTCATAATGCGACTTTTTTTTTGGCCAGGCAGTATATAAAAATGAACAGTAGTAACTATAATCAAATATGTAACTCTTGGAAAAAAATTTAGCGAAATATTGCCAAATTGACGAAAATCTCTCCAAATTGACAAAAATAACGCTGAAGTTACGAAAATGACGCCAAATTGATGAAATTATAATTCACACTTTTAATATAATGGGGTATATTAGCAATTGTTAGTAATATTCCAATTGTCAAGTTAGATTTGCGCGACATATGAGTAAATTGGGTACATTTTACATTTTGCATGTTGTCATCCAGACAAGTTTCAAATATCGTATACTTTTCAACGTTAAACACCCCTGAATCTTATCCATCATTACCTCGCATTGGAAGAAGTAAAGTACATGCAATGTGTAAGGAAAGTCATGTGCTGCCCACATCGGATTTTTACGCAGGTATGTAGGAAATCCCTATGGCGCTACAAGATGAGTCAAATGACTTCTTTTTTGGGAGGCGGGGGTTAAAGTGAGATATCTCACTTCCTGTTAGAGATAGAGAGGGAAATCACTTAAAAAATTGTACAAAATTGTAAATTTAGTACTAAACAATTTTGTTGTACAGCAAAATCTGCAAAATAACTCTTAAAATTGCAATTTTAAAAGAGACGATTCTGCATGTATAATATGTAGATAAAGCCATGTGCTGCCAACGTTAGATTTTTTCAATTGATAATTACAATAAACCTATTGATATTTAGTGCAATAGACTTGCAAGAAAACTACAATTCCTAAAGTTATTTTCTCACAAAATCTTAATTTGGCAGTTTGCAAGAAAGTCATGTGTTGAACACATCAGACTTTTTTTTTCACCGAGACGATTTTAAGTAATGTTATGAAGATGTTTTATGGTCATTTTATTGTATATATTCATTTAAAATTTGCATGGCCCAAAGTCCTGCATGTTAAAGACTATCGATCACAATTTAATTGATAGTTGTTGAAAGACCTCTACTCAAGAAATCAGATATATCGCATTGACCAATTTACGTACGGAATAAAACGGTTGTGACAACATCGACACTTCTCCGAAGAATAATACTCTCAACTGCTGTTTCAACTAATAAAGATTCAATTTTGTTAAATTGAGATCATTTTAAAAGAAATTGAACCCTTTTGTATCGAACGGTGCCTTATAAGTTAGTTCATTTATTAAATTGAAATGCAAAAGAATCTGATGTGGACAGCACATAACTTTCCTTACAGACTCAACTTCATTTTCTCTTTATTTCTTTATTACATAATTTCATTAAATTGAGCTTAAATGCACAAAATAACATTGAACTGGGAACAGTTAGTCCTAGAGTAATGGTGATGGTCATATTCTTTATCATCGTCAAAAATTATGTATAAAACAAGCATTTAATTGATACATTTGAGCATGCGTAGTGTTTACATTCTCTGTAATACAAGGTAATGTATACATGGTAATGTATAGAGAAGGTATTGGAATCGAGTCGAAAATCGCAACTCGAGTTTTCGACGGATCTACACGTTTTGGGACCTCTAAAATACGAAAATACAATTTTTAGCGTGGCGTCTGTGTTTGTGTGTGTGTGTGTGTGTGTGTGTGTGTGTGTCTGTCCGTCTGTGTGTCTGTCTGTGCAACGTATGTATCCACTCTAACTCAAAAACTAATGGACTAAATTTTATATAATTTGGTAGGTAAATCACTTGTGCGTAACCCTAGTGCTGATTAGATTTTTGTACAATTCGGGATGAAAAAAACCTGCCTTTTTTTGCAAAATGGGCAGCAAAAATTTCCTGTATCCACTCTAGCTGAAAACTAATGGATCAAATTGTACACAATTTGGTAGATAAGTCATTTGTGGGTTACCCTGGTGTTGATTAGATTTTGGTACTATTCGGAACAAAAATAACCTCCCATTTTTTGCGAAATGGCCCGCCAAAATCTAAAATGAAAAACTACATATAATCAAATATATCAATCAAATGCTTGTTTTATACGTAATTTTTAGCGATGAAAAGAATAAAATCAACCCCATAACACTAGTACTATCCGTTCTTGAGATATTTTACTTTTTTTTTCGCATTTTCGCTAGGCCACCTTTAAAAATAAGTCCAGTTACCAAATGAGAACGAAAATTGAATTAAAAGTGCAAATTCGGTGTAATTTTAAATAATTATGGGTGTTATTTTGTGCAATTAAACTCAATATAATGAATTATTGAAGAAATAAAGAGAACGTGAATATGAGTCTGCAGGGAAAGTAATGTACTACCCACATCAAATTTTTTATTTTAGATTTTGACGAATTTTGCGGTCCATTTTGTAAGAAAAGGTAGGGTCTTTTTTCCGAATCGTACCAAAATCTAATCAGCACCAGGGTCACACCCAAATGACTTACCAAATTTTATGAAATTCGATCCATTAGTTTTTGAGTTAACAACTCGAACCGTTAAAAACTCGAGTTGCGATTTTTGGCATGATTCCAATACTTTCCATAAACATTATCATGTGTTGCAGGGAAAGTAATAAAACGGTTGTAGCAACATCGACACTTCTTCGAAGAATAATACTCTCGACTGGTCTTTTAACGAATAAATATTCAATTTTGTTAAATCAGATAACCAAGTTAATAGAAATTGGATCTTTATGTATCGAATGGTGCCTTATAAATTTATTTATTAAACTGAAATATAAAAAAATCTGATATGGGCATCACATAACTTTCCTTACAGACTCAACTTCATTTTCTCTTTATTTCTTGAATAATTACATTAAATTGAGGTTAAATACACAAAATAACACTGAACTGGGAACGGTTAGTCCTAGAGTAATGGTGTTAGTCTTTTTCTTTATCATCGTCAAAAATGATGTGTAAAACAAGCATTTAATTGATATATTTGAGCATGCGTAGTTTTTACTTTCCCTGCAATACATGGTAATGTATAGGGAAAGTATTGGAATCGTGCCGAAAATCGCAACTCGAAGTTTTCGACGGATCTACACGTTTTGGGACCTCTAAAATACGAAAGCACAATTTTAGCGTGACGTCTGTGTGTTTGTCTGTCTGTCTTTGTGTCTGTCTGTCTGTCTGTGTGTCTGTGTATCTGTCTGTATGTGTGTCTGTCTGTCTGTGTGTCTGTCTGTGCAATGTATGCATCCACTTTAACTCAAAAACTAATGGACCAAATTTTATAAAATTTGGTAGGAAAGTCACTTGTGTGTGACTCTGCTGCTGATTAATTTTGGGATAAAAAAAAAACCCTGCCCTTTTTTGCGAAATGGACTGCAAAAATTGCCTGTATTCAGTCTAGCTGAAAAACTATTTGCTCAAATTTTACAAAATTTGGTGGATAAGTCACTTGTAGTTCTCGTATTCTAGAGGTCCCAAAACGGGTAGATCCGTCGAAAACTCGAGTTGCGATTTTCAACACGAATACAATACTTTCCCTATACATTGCCATGTATTGCAGGGAAAGTAATAAAAATAACGTCGGAAGAATTTCAATGCATTCTAACCCAATCCAACCATATACAGAGTTTTCAGGAAAGTCCTTAAGCACCCCATTAATTTTGTAAGGAAAGGTCCATCAACGTACACGTTAGGTCTATCTATAGTAAAGGGGTGTTTTAAAAAATTTCATAAAGTTACCAAAATTTTGTATAGTGCTAAATATTGTAGTACATTTCAATTACACAAAGTTTCTTATTAGTTTTCATAATTTGTACTCAACAATTCTTCCTCGCCTGTATGTATTCCATAAAAGATCTCATGCGAAACAATCTTAAATGACATTAAATCTGATGCCTCACTCTCTTTGGCAAAATGGCTGTTCATTATATTAATTTGGGAGACTCTTAAAAATAAACAATTATTCAATTGCTCATGTTTCATGAAATTTTAAGCCCATAGTACACTACCTGACATAAATCATGCCTTTCGACTTTCTTATATATTAATATTCGACTATGTTTATCATGGAAAACTCATATTCTAAATATTTTTTCGAGGTCTTGAAATCTAGAAACTTACAATCAAATGATAGTTTTAGTATCTAATTAAACTCCGGTAACAAATCATAATTTTTCATCATTTTTTAACATTAACTAATATTACTAATTTCAATGTACTGCTATATAAAATGTAAAATATTTTTAACTTTCCCTGTTGCTAGATGTGCATTGCTAGAGTTGTCACGATTATTAATATGCCTTAAAGAATTTCTTTTTCTAAATTGGTAACGATTCGTGCTAGCTGAACCATATTATACATAACCAAAATAGAATCAACTAACATTTTTGTTAGTTGCCTGGAGAAAACCCAGAACATTTCGTGTCTGTGCTGCAAAACATTTGCACTATATTCTTGAATGTTCTGAAAAGAAAACAAATTCCTTCCACTTTTTACTTTCCCTGAAATACATGGTAATGTATAGGGAAAGTCTTGGAATCATGCCGAAAATCGCAACTCGAGTTTTCGACGGATCTACACGTTTCGAGACCTCTAGAATACGAAAAAACTATTTTTAGCGTGACGTCTGTGTGTGTCTCTGTGTGTCTGTCTGTGCAGATTTTGTATCCACTCTAACTAAAAAACTAATGGACCGAATTTCACAAAATTTGGTAGGTAAGTTACTTGTGAGCGAGTCTGGTGCTGATTAGTTTTGGGTACGATTCGATAAAAAAACCCGCTTTTTTTTTTTGCGAAATGGCCCGCAAAAGTTTGTATCCACTCTAACTGAAAAACTAATGGACCGAATTTCACAAAATTCGGTAGATGAGTCACTTGTGGGTTACCCTGGTGCTGATCAGATTTTGGTACGATTCGAAAAAAAATGACCTGCCTTTTTTTGCAAAATGGCCCGCAAAAATCGTCCAAATCTAAACTAAAGAACTGGGTATACTCAAATATATCCATTAAGTGCTGATTTAATACGTAATTTTTAACGACGAAAAGAATAAGACCAACCCCATTACACTAGGACTAGTCGTTCTCGAGATATTTTAGTTTCTCGTACTTTCCCTACGCCACCTTTGAAAATAAGCCCGGTTACCGAATGAGAACGAAAATTGAATTAAAAGTGAAATAAATTTAATTAAAATAAAGAGAACGTTAATATAAGTCTGCAGGGAAAGTCATGTGCTGCTCACATCAAGTTTTTGTTATAGAAATTAAAATTATTCCCTTTCTAATTCGAAGCGTTTAGCAATATTGAAAGTCCAACAAATACCACAATAACAGTAAATATAATAAAAAACACAAAAGTTATAATACTGAAAGTGTTTATTTCTTAGTTGGAATATTAAAGAATACTGTATGTATCAGTTTCTTAGCCGAAACATAGAGAGTAGAGATATATATAGTCGCAAAAGTTTACTAATCAACTATTTGTTCTCACTCGTTCTAAATTTTCAGACTGTGTGATAGCCGATAGCAACCTATATTTTGTTTGTTCTGAATGACCTCTATATACTGCCTACGTGACACGAGTGAAATGTGTCATGGCCACAGGAAACACGCGGTTTTCTGCCAAAATATCTGAACTTTCTAACAAATTTATAAAGGTTCCTTTTAAAATGTTCTTTTATTTAAAAAAAAATTAGTTATTTAAAATGTGCGTTTGTTTGATTTTCTTTTTTATTTCTGTTAAATTAATAGGGGAGTGTGGGAAATATTTTTAATTTAAATTTGCGTAATATTTCATTTTTATTTTTGAGTTTATTTTTATATATTTTATATTTATTTATTTATTTATTTATTATTTTTTAAGGGGATTCCAGAAGATAGCAATGCAAGGAGTTTATCAAAATAGTGAAATTATTTTTCTGCGCCTTACTTCTTTCATTTAAGCATATTTCTAAGATTAACTGGAAAATTTTCAGTTTAAGTTTCCAATTTTGAATATTAGTACCTACTATAAGCTTTAAATTGACCTTTTTTGATTTTTCTTAGAAATAAATTATAATAATGTTAATAGATTTGAAGGTATCCCCCTGCCAAAAAACTGAATAACCCCCCCCCCCCCATCATCACCCCCAAAGAGAAGTTGTGTGTGTGTGTGTGTGTGGAGGGGGGATTGGTAGCTTTAGCAGTTGCATTCAGGGTGTAGCAAAGAAAACCGGAGTGAGTACAAATTAAGCTTTGCATTTGGTTTTACTTTCTTTATAAGATATAATATATGTAAGCAAAAATTATTGTGATGAGACAAAAATCTAATACTCGAATTTCTATGGATTTACACGTTTTTACCATTCCCGAATATTAATAAATCATTTTATCAATGATGATTGTCTATCAATCCTTGGGCAGGATATTTTCCGAACAAAAATTGAGAAAATAGAGTGAAATTTTTTGCTATTATTTCAATCAATATACTTCAGCCGCCAATTGATTTTCGGGAACTTTGGATAAGGGAAAACAAACCTCACTTTTTTCCCCTGAAAATCGAGAAAAATATTTATGTTAAGCATTGTTCCAAAAATATAAATTTTATGTCATTTTTATTTAAAATGAATAAACATCATTTACAAACATCAACATACGCCATTCTTGGGATATTTCTCTTTTTGATCTAAAATAGAGAAAACCATAAATGAAGTATGTTTACTATTATCAATTGAGTAAATGTTTTTAACCAGAAATAATGTAAGTGCTTCTAACCAGAAACGAATACCATTGGGTCGGAGTTATCAAGAGCTATTTTCGAGCATTAGAAATTGTACTTTTCTACAAAGAGATAATAAAATCTCTCGAAATAATAAAGGGACTATAAATTGATATGAAATTTGGTATGCGTATTTTAATCAATGATAAAACGCTATTCTGGATTTAATGGCTTTAAATTTAAAAAATAAAACAGAGCATATAAACACTTTAATTTGTGTTATTTATTTATCCACAATATCAAATATGTTAATCTATGGGGAAAGACGCAGTGCAAATATTGCTGTGCAGTCTGCAGTTATATATTAATAACCTGTAAAGGTAATGCGGATTAACTGTTATATTGTTGAAGTCATTATTATTTTAAAGCACTATTCCTCTGTGCATTTTAAGAAAAGTATTTAATAAGATATAATTCTTAGCAAAAATGGGATTAAATGCCGCTGAATTTCATCGTTCTTTTTTCGATATTTTACTTTTTAAAGAACCAGAAATTTTAAATATATTATGTTAAATATGCTATTGGAGCTAATATTTAAGCCTGTGAAAGACAAGAACACTAACATCCTTAAAAAATTAAGCCGCAACTTTATTTTCATGAGTTTTATTTTATTTAACAAAGCATGGTGTTTAACGTCGAAAATGGTGGTGTCAATTGAGAAATAACCCAGTTAGATTTTGCCCCGTGATCGAGTTTCAGCCTTTTAAATCCCCAGTGAAAGCTTCGAAAAGTTTCTGAGAGATTTTAACCTCCCCCCCCCTTTTTTTTTCAATTCGTGACGAAAATCGAACCAGTGGTCGATACTATAAGTGTGCAAAAAATTTAGCTTTCTAATTCATTGGAGGGCTGCTTAAGGGTCTGGAAAGACATCTAAAACAAACCTGTAATCTCCGCTCTGGGATGTATGCTCAAAAATATGACTACACTAGGTTCTGCCCTATAGTTTATATTATAAGTATGCAAAGATTCAGCCTTCTCTCGGTCACAAGGGGGACTTATGAGGAGTTTGAAAAACTCTTCAACCCCCTCTCCCCTTCCTATATTCTTTGACCCAGCGTGTAAATCAAAAATCTGGCTCCGTTAGGTTCTATACCGTAGTCGATACTATAAGTGTGCAAAGATTCAGCATTCTATATAATCGGGGCAGGGGGGAGGGGCTTCTGGAGGGTCTGGAAAGACAAAAACACGTTAGATAGTATTGTGACCAGTGATTCCCAACCAGGGTTCCTAGAAATTCTAAGACTCCGAGAGCCTATACCAGGGCTTCCTCGAGAATTTGTGAAATTTTGAGAAGAAAGTACAACGTGCAACCTCTTTTGTAATTAAAAAAAAAAGTAAAGTTATTAAGGTTTCAACGGGATCTATTAATAAACAATCAAGCAATTTGAAAATTCAACTTTGGGAGATATTCGTGTAATAGTTGGTATTTGAGCTGCGATAGTTTTGCATGGGAAGACAAATTCTATTGAAGCGGAGAATTTTTGTAGCGGCAAGGAATTCAGTTGGCAAATGAATATTTTTTGCATTCCCGCCAACTCATAGATAAAACCGCCAACTACTCACCAAATAAAAATTTTGAAGAGAAAAGAAGCCAAGCAATAATAGAAAAAAGTCAAATCAGTTAAAATATATTTTTCTTAGTCATGTCACATCACTTGAAAATGTGAAGGAAACAATGAAGAGTGTAACTTGCTTTTTGTTAGTACTTTTATAAAAAACAATTATATCAACACAAAATCATTACAAAATATATACACATGTTTGTTTACAACTAGTAAGCTAATAAGTCAGATATGAACCAAAACTGTTTTCCATTTTTTATTAACAGTAATTATTTAATGACTATTAGCAATAAATACTCCTGTAATATTCTATTTATAATTATGACTTAGTTATTATTTACGAATTCTATTGCTTTATACGTTTATTTTGCAATTTATTCCTGTCAATCCTAATAGGGAATAGCTAAATAATGGTTCCCTGAGATTTTGATAAATATCTCAAGAGCTCCTCCAATCAAAAAAATCTGATGTGCGCAGCACATGACTTTCCCTGCAGACTTATATTCACGTTCTATTTATTTAAATTAAATTTAATTCATTTTTAATTCAATTTTCGTTCTCATTTGAAAACTGGACTTATTTTCAAAAATGCTGTAGGAAAAATAAGAAAAACTAAAATATCTCGAGAACGGCTAGTCCTAGTGTAATGGGGTTGGTCTTATTCTTTTCTTCGCTAAAAATTACGTATTAAACAAGCATTTAATGGCTATATTTGAGCATATGTAGTTCTTAAGTTTAGATTTTGAAGATTTTTGCGGGCCATTTTGCAAAAAAAGGCAGGTTAGTTATTTTTTTTCGAATTATACCAAAATCTAATCAGCACCAGGGTGGCCTACAAGCGACTTATCTACCAAATTTTGTGAAATTCGGTCCATTAGTTTTTCAGTTAGAGTGGATACAAGCTTTTGCGGGCCATTTTGCAAAAAAGGCGGGTTCTTTTAACCCGAGTCATACCCAAAACTAATCAGCACCAGATTCGTGCACAAGTGACTTACCTACCAAATTTTATGAAATTCGGTCAATTAGTTTTTTAGTTAGAGTGGATACAAAATTTGCACAGACAGACAGACAGACACACAGACAGACACACAGACAGACAGACACACAGACAGACGTCACGCTAAAAATAGTTTTTTCGTATTCTAGAGGTCTCGAAACGTGTAGATCCGTCGAAAACTCGAGTTGCGATTTTCGACATGATTCCAATACTTTCCCTATACATTACCATGTATTGCAGGGAAAGGAAAAGGTTGGTAATCACTGCTTTAGATAAATATATGTTTAAAAAAATATAATATGTGCAATAATTTCTGCTGTCTCGAGATCATCAAAAAGTGTTACACCAAGTTGGCACCACACTCCCAGGACCACGTCTGTAGGAGGAATAAGTAAGACAAAATGTCAGAATTCCTATGATCAAGGGAGCTATTGAGGAAGAGTGGTTGATAATAATTATAGGAAAATAGAATGTTTGACAAATAAAACAGAAATATAACCTGGTACAAAAATATCTCAGAGGGCTTCATAATTTCTAGGAGTGGCAACAACGCTGTATCTATGGGATATTGTAAAGTGCACAGTTTAGAGCCACTTCCTTAGGCATCCACGTCCGTTAGCATTTCTATTTTTAATTCAATTTCTGGGACGTCACACTTCGTTGATTCAAATATAAATTGTATCCTATTCTTTTAAAAATTGATATCATAGATGGTTTATAATGAAACAGGGCGGGCTTAAAACTTATTCAAGAATTTTAAACCTTGTAGAAAATAAAGTTTGGTCGGTAAGATCAATTTCTAAAATAGGGAAGGTGAGTGTTGAAATTTTAGGAACTGTTTCAAATTAGAGAATGAGAATTAATCTTTTATGTGTGGATTTCCTGTCGTTTTTATAACAACAGATGGCAGCACTACTATAAAGGAATAATCCCTTTTAGAGTTCAGAGATACTGAAAAGGATTATAAAGCACGCTATATAAAGAAACTCTAGTTTTTAATAGAGTCCTTTCATGCAGATCTATAAAAATACTAGAAATTGAATCTAGTTTTTGATTTTTGCCTCTTTCGATATCCATAATGGAACTATAGATTTGGTTTTTACCCTGTTTCGAAATGATTTATATCGCTATTATTTTACAAAGTACAAATGAGCAGATCCGGATGTGCAGTCGAGGTGGCCCTCCTCATCTATATTACAAATGAGCTCACCGAAATTTAAATGCATTGAAACTTGTCGATACTTGTTTTTTGCGAGCCATTTCGCAAAAAAAAAGCAGGGTCTTTTTTTCCGAATCGTACCAAAATCTAATCAGCAGCAGGGCAACCCACAAGTGACTTATCTACAAAATTTTATGAAATTTGGTCAATTAGTTTTCCAGCTATAGAGTGGATACAAACATTGCTCAGACACACACGCAGACGTCATGCTAAAAATAGCTTTTTCTGGTCCTACAGCGCTCGAAACGTGTACATCCATGCAAAACTCGAGTTGCGATTTTCGACACGATTCCAATCATGGAGTTAGAAAGAAGGAGATAAAACTACTATGGCTCAAATGCTTGAAAATGCCATAATGCTTTGAGAATTAAATCTAGGTGTAGCTAGTGCTAGTAATGTAACTGCTATTGTTAGCTGACACAACAGAAAGGCGTAGTATTTAATATATGTATTTTTGATTATTTTTATATTAAGGGTTCCCTAATTATGGTAAAATTAACCAGTATTTTTCTGAGTTGTGGGATAGAGTACAGAATATATGGAGATAAAAATAAATTGGAAGGTAAAATAATTTTGAATACGTAGGAATATTTTTCATTGTTTCAATTCTACTTTGCATTGCGCTAATATTTTTTTTTACAAAATTGGCAGTTTAAATAGTAGATATGTTAGGCACTTCGCCATAGAAATGCCTAAAATGCAGAACTACTTATCTTATCCCAGCGCCACCTAAATTATTGTCTCAAGCGATATTGGAGGTTTCTTAATATGAAGTTTTAACTCCTTACTTTTAGCGCCATGATTCCAATACTTTCCCTATACGTTGCCATATATTGTAGGGAAAGTAAAAATCTGATGCGAACAGCACATAACATTCCCTGCAGACTCAAATTCATTTTCTCTTTATTTCATTAATAATTCATTAAATTGAGTTTAATTGCACTCAATAACACGCTAAATTAATTGAAATGACACTAAAATTGCACTTTTACTTCAGCTTTTGTTTTCATTTGGTACCTGGACTTATTCTCCAAACCGACATAGCAGAAATGTGAAAAAACTAAAATATCTCGAAAACGGCTAGTCCTAGAGTAATGGGGTTCATGTTTATTCTTTTCATCGTCAAAAGTTACACGTAAGACAAGTACACCTTTCTGGTAGGTCGGACGATCTGGATCTCAACAACAACAACGTAAGACAAGCAGGGGCGCGATAGCCCAGTGGTTAGCGCTCGGGAATAGCACTCGGTAGGCCCGGGTACGATTCCCTCCGCTGCCAAAACTGCCGCCGTGTTCACGCGGAGTACGATCACGTTAAACACGCGGGTGCGTAAGTGCTTCCGAGAGGTTGGTGGTGGGGGAAAGAGGGTACGGTCCCTGTGGATGCCTCCCCCACTGGATTCCGGTCTAAATTGGGTGTCTCTTCCCGGTCGTTAAAACAGTTACCTTGCACCTTTCTGGTAGGTTGGACGGTCTGGGTCTCAACAATGTAAAACAAGCAATTAATGGATATATTTGGGCATACGTAGTCTTTTATTTACGATTTTTACGGGCCATTTTTAAAAACGATTACGGGCGATTACGATTTTAGGGATTTTTACGGGCAAAAAAAAAGCAGATTATTCTTTTCCGAATCGTACTAAAATCTAACAGCACCAGGATGACTCACAAGTGACTTATCTACCAAATTTTGTAAAATTTGATTAATTAGTTTTCAACTAGAGTGGATACAGGTAATTTTTGCTGGGCATTTCGCAAAAAAAAGACGGGTTATTTTATTCCGAATTGCACCAAAAACTAATCAGCAGCAGGATCACACACAAGTGACTTACCTACCAAATTTTATGAAATTCGGTCCATTAGTTTTTGAGTTAGAGTGGATACATACATGGCACAGAATGACACACAGAGACACAGATAGACAGACACACAGATAGACAGACAGACGTTACACTAAAAATAGTGTTTTCGTGTTCTAGAGGTCCCAAATCATGTAGATCCGTCGAAAACTCCAATTGCGATTTTTGACATGATTCAATATTTTCCCTATACATTACCATGTATTGCAGGAAAAGTAAAAATCTTATGTGGGCAGCACATGACTTTCCCTGCAGACTCAAATTTATTTTTCCTTTATTTCTTTAATAATTCATTAAATTGAGTTTAATTGCATAAAATAACACTAAATTAGCATTTTTAATTCAATTTCTGTTTTTATTTGGTAACTGGGCATTTTTCCAAAGGCGGCATAACAAAAATGCGAAAAATCTCAAATATCTCGAGAACGGTTAGTCCTAGACTAATAGAGTTGTTCTTATTCTTTTCCTTGTCGAAAATTACGTATAAAATAAGCATTGATATGTATAGTATTTTTTTTTAGATTTTTGCGTTTTTTGCTGGCCATTTCATAAGAAAAGGCAGGTTGTTCTTTTCCGAATCGTACCAAAATCTAATCAGCACCAAAGTATCCCACAAGTAACTTATCTACCAAATTTTGTGAAATTTAGTCAATTAGTATTTCAGCTAGAGTAGATACATGAGCTTTTTGAGGGCCATTTCGCAAAAAAGGCGGGTTCTTTTTTTTCGAATGGTACCAAAAATTCATCAGCACCAGGGTTACACCCAAGTGACTTACATATCAAATTTTATGAAATTCGATCCATTAGTTTTTGAATTAGAGTGGATATATACATTGCACAGACAGACACACAGACACACACACAGACGTCACGCTAAAAATAGCTTTTTGGTACTAGAGGTCCCAAAATGTGTAGATCCGTCGAAAACTCGAGTTGCGATTTTCGACATGATTCCAATACTTACTGCAGGAAAAGTAAAACGCAATGACATAAATATATATTTAACATTCATTTCATTCTATTTTTTATGCTTTATAACAACGTGTTGTCTATAAAATATAAAGTAAAACTTTCAATCAAAATTATTTTGTTGTCGTTGAAAATTATTTCAGTAATATTTTTTGGCTGGGGAGGGAGGGTCAAATGGAACCTTAGAGGGGATATTTTCCGATATAGTTTTTAGTTTATATCCTTATTTGCACCAAAATCGTGCGCCTTAACTTTATTTTATCATTCAATGACGCATCGTTTACATTCCGAATGCCCCCACCCCACCCCACCCTAGATTGAGGTTAAATTTTATTCTGAAAATAGTCAATCAAGAAATAAAAAACATCTGATGTGAGCAGCACATGACTTTCCCTGCAGATTCAAATTCATTTTATAGTTTTTTATTTCATTATGTATTAAATGAGTTTAATTGCAGAAAATAATATGGATAATTTTCTGATATTATATCCAATTCGTTTTTACTTTCCTTATATACATAATGTATAAGGAAAGTATTGTGACGGGGTCGAAAATTCGAATTCGAGTTTTCGACGGGAGAGCACGTTTCAAGCATCCCTGATCACGAATCAAACATTTTTGAGGTGATGTCTGTGTGTGTGTATGTGTGTGTGTGTGTGTGTGTGTGTGTGTGTGTGTGTGTGTGTGAAAGTATGTGTGTGTGTGTGTGTGTGTCAGTGAGTCTGTGGAGACGATAACTGACGAATGAATGGACCGATTCGAACCAAATTTGGTACAAAAATCACAATCCGTAAACACTGGAAGCCTATTGTTTTTATACGTAATCGAATGTTCAGAACCCCCCTAAATTTTCAAATGAAATTTTGAAAAAATCGTCAAAAAATTAAAACCGCTAATAAAGTTATGCAAATAGACATTTCTTATGTAATTTTTCATTAGAAAACGATTGGCATAAATTTTAGAACGCTAACATGAACCGTTCTCGAGATATTGCACATTTTTCAAAAAAATTATGAAAAAGTCACATAAAAAAAAAAAATTCCTATTGAGAAACATGTTCACTTTTCATATGTAATACCATGCGATAAATTGGGTGACATCATTGTCGTGGATCTAGCTCGTTCCATTCATGAAAAAAGATACTTTGAGTAATACTTTTGCATTTAAACGCCAATTTATCTGCTGTAAGAATAACTTACTGCTTTGTCCATAATGCTTGGCGAGATTTTGGCGACGAAATTGGCGGAATGTCGCCAACTTGGCGATTTTTTTAAATGTTGCCAAATTAACGAAAATCTCGCCAAATGGATAAAAATGACGCTAAATCAATGAAAGTGACGACTAATTGTGGAAAATTCAATATCTAATAAGTTATATAATATATAAATATATAATAATAGTTATATAATATATATCGAAAATGCAATATCTAATAAGTTTTATATATACATACATATATATATAACTTATATCTTCGTCCATAACGCTTGGCGAGATTTTGGCGACGAAATTGGCGGAATGTCGCCAACTTGGCGACTTTTTGAAATGTTGCCAAATTAACGAAAATCTCGCCAAATGGATAAAAATGACGATAAATCAATGAAAATGACGACTAATTGTCGAAAATTCAATATCTTGGAAAGGATATTAGTATCTACTAGAAGAAAAACCTATTTATTTTACTGTAAAAGTAGTAAATTCATTTCATTATATAAGGAAAGTCATGTGTTGCCCACATCAGATTTTTTTTTATTGCATCTTCGTTTCGTTTGAAAACTTAATTCACTTTAGATTCTTCAGGTCCTTAAAATTCCAAAACTACAATATCTCGAGAACGGTTTATCCTACAGTCATGAGGTCAGATTTATTCGCTTAGTTGTCAAATTTTACATGTAGAACAAGTACTTAATTAATATATTTCATCAATTTTAGTCATTTATTTCAGAGTTTTACTATCTTGCACACGTAGTATTTCATTTTAAATCGAATATATTAGATTTGAAGGTCATTTCGCAAAAAAAGGCAAATTCTTTTTTCTGAATCGCATCAAAATCTAACCAGCATCACAGTATCCTACGAGCGACTTATCTACCAAATTTTGTGTAATTTGATCAATTAGTTTGCTAGCTAAAGTGGATACATACAATTTTTGCGGGCCATTTCGCAATAAAGGCAGGTTCATTTATCCCGAATCGTACCAAAATCTAATCAGCACCAGGGTCGCCCACAAGTGATTTATCTACCAAATTTTATGAAATTTAGTCGATTAGTTGAGTTAGAGTGGATATATATACTTTTTGCGGGCCACTTCGTAAAAAAATGCAGGTTCTTCTTTTTAGAATCGTATCAAAATCTATTCAGCACCAGATCAGCTACCACATTTTGTAAAATTTGATCAATTAGTTTTTCACTTAGAGTAGATGCAGGCAATTTTGACGGGCCATGTTACAAAGAAAGGAGGGTTGTTTTATCCCGAATCGTACCCAAAACTAATTACCACCAAAGTCACACACAAGTGACTTACCTACCAAATTTTATGAAATTCGGTCTATTAGTTTTTGAGTTAGAGTGGATACATACATTACACAGATAGACACACAGACACACACACACACAAACAAACGTCACACTAAAAATAGTTTTTTCGCATTCTAGAGGTCTCAAAACGTGTAGATCCATCGAAAACTCGAGTTGCGATTTTCGGCATGGTTCCAATACTTTCCCTATACATTACCATGTATTACAGGGATAGTAATATATAATGATCTAATTGCTTCTCCATAATCGGAAACTGGATTAAAATGTGGAGTTTAACTTACGAATTTTCTGTAAAAATTATTGTGTGTTCATCAACAGGAATAGAACAAGCCGCACTGTAAAATAGCTTTTTTTCATATGATCTAATAATTATAACTTAAAATCCACATGCGAAATCAAAACTTTAAAATCAAAATTTTTGTTAGAATGAGTTATGGGGGGGTTAATAGTTTAGTACTTACATAAATAATCTAGTAATAAATAGTTTAGTACTTACATAAATAATCTGCAGTGGCTCCGTTACCGAAAATGTTTTGCGTGAATAAAATCTTTCCTTGCCTGTCTTCTTTAGACATTCAAAAGAGTACAAAATATTAAAATATTGAAATTAAAACAGCCTTTTCAAAATAGTTCAAAATACTGAAATATCGAAATTATAACCACTAGCTTTGGAAACTGAGAACCCTATCCAAGATCCAATTATATATCCTCAGGACCTTCAAAAGACCACAAATTACTCGTTATAGTTTTTAAATCATCTATTTTAACTACTAATTACTATTTGCACTATTAGATTACTATTTTAATTGCTAATTATCTGTTGATAGCTAACACTTTTAGTTTTTGCTTCGATTTCATCCGAAAACCCCGACCATAGCATAGGCTTCAAGTCAAAATATCAAATTACTTCACTAGCTTGCTTAGCGGCGTACAAACTAAACTTATACAATCTCTCTGACAAGATTTAGGATTCAAGTGAATTTATGAATGTGTCTGGCTGGACATAGGTACTAGAATTTTATACTTCCAATTCTTCTCTTCAAATCTCATCAACCATTAAACATATTTAGAATCCCCAAGTTCACTTCATTTCCTATTATTTTTAAACAGAACAAAATATCTTGTGCTTGTGCACTAATATTTCACTAAAGAGGAAACATATTGAGCTGTAACACTAGTGATCTTTCAAATTTTGAAGCTTTCATCAAAATTTGAATCATTTTCATAATATTTGAAGCTCCCATTGAAAAACTTTAACAGGTCAAAGTATTAAAATATTGAAATTATAACCACTATAGTTCAAAAACTAAAAACTCAGTCTAAAATCAAATTATATATCGTTGTAGGGCTTATAAAAGGCTATAATTTATTGCTTACTGTTTATAGCTAGCACTTTTAGTTTTCGAGATATAAGCATCACATACCTGAAAGACTGAAAATCTCCAACATTTTTCAACAGTACAAGGCAATTTCTCATAAGCTGTACGAGCTTTGTAAGAACAAACTATAGATGTCGAAGCTGGATTTCCTACTGAAAATATTTTTCTTTTACTATTTATGTATATTACTTTCCCTGCAATACATGGTAATGTATAGGGAAAGTATTGGAATCATGTCGAAAATCGCAATTCGAGTTTTCGACGGATCTACACGTTTCAAGACCTCTAGAATACGAAAAAACCATTTTTAGCGTGACGTCTGTGTGTGTGTCTGTGTGTCTGTGAGTCTGTGTGTCTGTGTGTCTGTCTGTGCAGATATTGTATCCACTCTAACTAAAAAACTAATTGACCGAATTTCATAAAATTTGGTAGGTAAGTCACTTGCGGGCGAGTCTGAAGCTGATTAGTTTTGGATTCGATTCGGGATAAAAGAACCCGCCTTTTTTTGCGAAATGGCCCGCAAAAGCTCGTATCCACACTAGCTGTAAAACTAATGGACCGAATTTTACAAAATTTGGTAGATAAGTCACTTGTAGATCGCACTGGTGCTGATTAGATTTTGGTACGATTCGGAAAAAAATAACCTGCCTTTTTTTAAAAATGGCCCGCAAAAATTGTCAAAATCTAAACTAAGAAGCTACGTATGCTCAAATATATCCATTAAATGCTTGTTTAATACGTAATTTTTAACGAAGAAAATAATTAGACAAACCCCATTACACTAGGACTAGCCGTTCTCGAGACATTTTAGTTTTTTCGTATTTTCTCTACGCCACCTTTGAAAATAAGTCCAGTTATCAAATGAGAACGAAAATTGAATTAAAAGTGAATTAAATGTAATTAAAATAAAGAGAACGTGAATATAAGTCTGCAGGGAAAGTCATGTGCTGCCCACATCAGATTTTTTTTTATGGTTTCGAAGATATTTTCATTGATAGTACGCAAAGTAAAGCAAAACCTCGCTCAAATAAAAGTCAGCGATACCTCAAGCATAAATACTATTCATATCAAAAAGAAAACAAGAAAGATCAATCATGCATAAGCATTGATTATGAAACACTTTCCAACTGAAATGTAATTTCATTTAAAAATTTCTAAAATGTGATTCATTCAGTGGTAATATCTTTTACATTATCACAGTACTACAGTAATTTATTATACTTAAATATTTAAAACTGTATCGAAATATAAATCATCTGATTCTTTATGCAAAATCAATGAATATTTCATTCATATAACTTGTATTCCAGACTCCAGAGCTAAATAATTTTGTGTGAAAAAAATTCAGCAATTCTTATGTAATTCATCTTACAATCGCTTGAGATATTTGCATTCTGCATATGTTAAAATTAGGCTTCCTTGAAGAAATAATAAAAGTTTAGGGATCATTTAAAATCACAACTATTGTAATTGCATAGGCACGGAATTTAGATACACAGATAATACATAGATAATATATATGTGTATGTGTATGTACTCAAAGTATTGGAATCGTGCCGAAGATCGGAACTCGAATTTTCAAAGGATCTACACGTTTTGGGACTTCTAGAACACGAAAAAACTACTTTAGGAAGACGTCTGTGTGTTGTTGTTGTTGAGACCCAGACCGTCCGACCTACCAGAAAGGTGTAAGGTAACTGTATGGACGGCCGGGAAGTGCCACCGAATTTAGACCGGAACCCAGTGGGGGAGGCATCCACAGGGACCGTACCCTCCTTCCCCTACCACCAACCTCTCGGAAGGAGACGTCTGTATGTGTAAGGGTGTATCTGTGTATGTTTCTGTGTGTCTGTGTGGATATTACATCCACTCTAATTGAAAAACTAATGGACCGAATTTCATACAATTTGGTAGGTATGTTTTTTGTGGGAAATCCTGATGTTCATTAGATTATAGAACGATTCGTAATAAAAGAATCTGCCTTCTTTGCGAAATGGCCGCAGAAATTGCCTTTATCCACTCTAGCTAAAAACTAATGAACCAAATTTAACAAAATTTGGAGTATAATATTTCAATAACCTACAAGTGATTATATACCAAATTTAACAAAATTTTGTATATAAATCATTTGTAGGTTATTCTACTACGATTCGGGAAAAAGGAACGGGCTATTTTTGCGAAATGGCCAGCAAAAATCGTTATATATAAAAATAAAAGACTACGTGTGCTCAATTATATCAATTAAATTCCTATTTTTTATGTGATTTTTGACAACAAAAAGAATAAGACTAACCCCATTACTCTAGGACTAGCCGTTCTTGAGATATTCTAGTTTTTTCGCGTTTTCGCTACGCCACCTTTGACAATAAGTCCAGGTATCAAATGAGAACCAAATTTAAGTTTAACGTGTAAATTCAATGTCATTTAAAATGCTTATGTTGTGCAGATAAACTCAAATTATCATTGAATAAATAAAGAGAACGAATATGAGTCTGCAGAGAAAGACATGTGCTGTCCACATCAGAATTTTTAACAATATTACACCAATGATTTATAGAAGTGAACGGGGATTATTTTCAGGCCATTTCGAAAAAAATGTATGATCTATATTTAAAGATCCATCAAATTTTTGTCGAATAAAATGTTCAACAAATTTAAGCTGTGTACCAAATTTTAACTCTCTAGGACGTAGGAAAGTGCATTTAAAATGCCATCAATTAAATTTATCATGAAGAGTTATATAAAATTTAAAAAAAATGAAAAATTGTTATCTACCAAATTTATTTTAAAATATGAAGCCACTCCCATATGCAAAACGTTTAAACAAATGGAGAGATATTTATTATATAATATCTCTCTCTTTTCTTTCTGGAAGATATCCCAAAGTCAGAATTTAAATGAATTTGTTTTTTTCCCTATATTAAATAATTTTTTTAATTAAAAAACTACTTAACATATTTTACTGAATTTTTTTTTATATATTCTATGGGATAATGTGAATATTTCCTAAAAATTTCGAAGCAATTCGTGAATTTTAAATTTACTTAAAAAATGTTTGAAAAATTAGGTCCCATAGGGTTCAATGTATTTCATTTTTTCAACCCGGGTTCAATAAAAAACTAATTGGGTGATATTATTTATTTATATTCCCATAGGTCCTACAGACCGTCTGAACAACATACTAAAATTTCATTTTGATAAACTCATTTTTACGGCAGTTATCGTGCTAACGGACAGACAGACAGACAGACAGACAGACAGACAGACAGACAGACAGACAGACAGACAGAATGAACAAAGTCATAAACACTTTTCAACTTTGTTGTAAAGTGTTAAAAAATACAGCCATGCAGCATAGGAAATAATCCATGGTGTTCATAATGCACATTGTGTTACGTGGCTTTCATTTTACTTTCCCTGCAATACATGGTAATGTATAGGGAAAGTATTGGAATCATGCTGAAATTCACAACTCGAGTTTTCGACGGATCTACACGTTTCAAGACCTCTAGAATACGAAAAAAACATTTTTAGCGTGACGTCTGTGTGTGTGTCTGTCTGTCTGTGTGTCTGTCTGTGCAGATTTTGTATCCACTCTAACTAAAAAACTAATGGACCGAATTTCATAAAATTTGGTAGGTAAGTCACTTGTGGGCAAATCTGGTGCTGATTAGTTTTGGGTACGATTCGGGATAAAAGAACCCGCCTTTTTTTGCGAAATGGCCCGCAAAAGCTTATATCACCTCTAGCTGAAAATCTAATGGACCAAATATCACAAAATTTGGTAGATAAGTCGCTTTTGGATCACCCTGGTGCTGATTAGATTTTGGTACGATTCGGAAAAAATAACCTGCATTTTTTTGCAAAATGGCCCGCAAAAATCGACAAAATCTAAAATAAAAAACTACGTATGCTGAAATGTATCCATTAAATGCTTGTTTTATGCGTAATTATTAACGAAGAAAAGATTAAGACCAACCTCATTACACTAGGACAAGCCGTTCTCGAGATATTTTCGTTTTTTCGTTTTTTCTCTACGCCACCATTGACAATGACTCCAGTTACCAAATGAGAACGAAAATTGAATTAATAGTGAATTAAATTTAATTAAAATAAACAGAATGTGTATAAGTCTGCAGGGAAAGTCATGTGCTGCCCACATCAGATTTTTTACTTTCGCTGCAATACATTGTAATGTATAGGGAAAGTATTGGAATCATGTCGAAAATCGCAACTCGAGTTTTCGACGGATCTACACGCTTCAAGACCTCTAGAATACGAAAAACCATTTTTAGCGTGACGTCTGTGCGTGTGTCTGTGTGTATGTCTGTCTGTGCAGATTTTGTATCCACTCTAACTAAAAAACTAATATACCGAATTTCACGAAATTTTATAGATAAGTCACTTGTAGTCGAGTCTGGTGCTGAATAGTTTTGGGTACGATTCGGGATAAAAGAACCCGCCTTTTTTTGCGAAATGGCCCGCAAATTCTTGTATCCACTCTAGCTAAAAAACTAATAGCCCGAATGTCACAACATTCGGTAGATGAGTCACTTGTGAGTCACCCTGATGCTGATTAGATTTTGGTACTATTCGAAAAAAAATAACCTGCCTTTTTTGCAAAATGGCCCGCAAAAATCAATAAAATCTAAACTAAATAATTACGTATGCTCAAATGTATCCATTAAATGCTAGTTTAATACGTAATTTTTAACGAAGAAAAAATAAGACCTTCCCCATTATACTAGGACTAGCCGTTCTCGAGATATGTTAGTTTTTTCGTATTTTCTCTACCATCATTGTAATAAGTCCAGTTACCAAATGTGAACGAAAATTGAATTAAAAGTGAATTAAATTTAATTGAAATAAAGAGAACGTGGATATAAGTCTGCAGGGAAAGTCATGTGCTGTCCACATCAGATTTTTACATTATAGCCTGATAAATTTATTAACATTTATCTCGGTAACATAAAATATCTTCAGAGGGGAGGGCAAATGTTGCGTTTCCAGAGGAGCTTCGCCTCTCCCCCTGGGCTGTATGCCTGAAAGAAACTCTGATCACATTTTATCACAGTTACGAATTAAGTTATCAATATTTTTTTAATAAATTTTAGTAATTTCATTAATTTTAAATATGTTATCTAAGCATAATCGTTGTTAGAAGGTCATCAGTTGGATAAATCTGCATTAGAGCTTAGATTTTATAGCCAAGTTATCTAAGGAAGAAGGTGTTCTCCGCCCCCCCCCCCCTCTCCCATCCTCAAATTACAAAATTTAGGATATTTTATAAAATTTCTAAACCAACCACTTTTTGAACTTTGAATTTTCCAAATTATTCTATCTCAGATACATCCTGATGAAATCCACCCTGCATTTTATATGTTGATAATAGTGCCCTTAGAAATAATCTTGATTTGGGGCTTCTTAAACTTGAGGTCATAAGCATATGCACCGTAGCTGCTAGGTATGTTAAACTCTGTAGAACTCTTACATAGATACCTACATTCTGTTTAATCTACAAATCGTCCTACAAACTTTAATATTTTATGCGAGAAATTATCATAAAATAATGCCTGCTACTATACAAGTTTTATTTATTACTAGAAGCGTACACGTACTGCGTACGGAGTGTATAATATATGCAAACTCAAATTTCACAATCATATGCAAATTCCTATAGTATACTAAATGATATTGTTAATCAAATTATTCTGTTAAAATATTTAATTTAATGCTCCTAGAAGAAAGTTTAAGAATCTCTGTTCTCGCTATACAAAGTTATCTTCACGGGCAGATCTGAAGAATAAAACATCCTGGCCCCGTTTGTAAACAAATTTTCAAAAAATATGGCATTGAATCAATATATGCAAAATAAAAGCGATAAAATTGCATGGGACCCGTACTACTTATATTCGCGAATATTAGAAGATATACTCTGAATTAGTAGATTACACGCATAAATTTAAAATATCAATAAACCCGTAATCTTTAAACCTGAGGACAGTAATTGATTCCAATATATGCCAAGATGAAAGCGCTAAAATTGTATGGGACGATATACCTGTACTACTCTCTCTTATATTGTCGTAGATTAGAATATATGTCCGTGTGCTGGTCGAAGATTATCCTTATTACAATAAGAGCCTTAATATTTTTTGTCAAAATAAAACAGCTGACGTAATAAATTGAAAATATCAATAATCCCTATAAGCTTTATACCAGAAGGCCGTAAATGATTTCAATATATGCTAATGTATGTCAAAATATATACCACTTGACTATACTACTTATATTCTCGTAGATTAGAAGATATATCCTTGCATTTGTAAAAGATTACCACAATATATGAGTTTCAGCAATTCTTGCCAAAGTGAAACAATGGCGTAATAGCTTGAAAATATCAATAATAATAACGTTTAAGCCTGAAAACCGTAATTGATATTATCTAGACAAAACTGCAATATCGATGAAATTTATTATATATACATATCTTTATTATTTAAATCTGAAATGATTTAATAAAAATCGCCTGCCGCATAAACACATTGGATTTAAATTCGTTGCTAAGCGACGTGATATAATCTCCTTCAAATAAATTGGTGGCAAAATATCGACTGCATAATGCTATCTCTATGGAATTTATCCTTAAGTGTGTGTTTTAAATTAATATCTGGACAACCCTAGAAACTCAGCCCTAGAAACTCGAAACATGGCCTAAATTTTAAGTGGGGCTATTCCAAGTCTACCCCAAATATTTCATCCAATTAGGTACAGCCTTTCTCCCGTGATAATGAGACAAACATAAAGAAACTTAACATTCACAATTATGTGTAAATTTTTATTGTATTCTAAATGACTTTGTAATTCAAAATATTCTATTACAATATTTAATTTAATTCTTCTAAAAAATGTACAAGAATTTCTGGGCTCAATATATAACATTATCTTTACAGGCAGATCTGAAGAACAAAGCATCCTGGTTCAGTTATTAAACAAATTTTAAAAAAATATTTTTTAATTCTCACAAAACGGCAGAGATTACTTAGAAAATTGTACTTAATTATGCAAAATATTGAATTTTCACCGATTCGGTGTCATTTTGATGAATTTAGTATCATTTTATTAATTTGGCGACATTTTCGTCGATTTAGAGACATTAAAAAATCTAGCGACATTAAAAAATTTAGAGACATCAAAAAATCTCTGGATCTAGCTCGTTCCATTCATGAAAAAAGATACTTTGAGTAATACTTTTGTATTTGAACGCCAATAGTCATTTATCTGCTGTAAGAATAACTTATTTCTCCGTCCATAACGCTTGGCGAGATTTTGGCGACGAATTTAGTGGAATGACGCCAATTTGGCAGCTTTTTTAAATGCTGCTAAATTAACGAAAAACTTGCCAAATGGATAAAAATGAAGCTAAATCAATGAAAGTGATGACTCATTGACGAAAATTCAATATCGTGGAAAGAATATAAATATCTACTATAAAAATAATCTATTTTTTTTACTGTAACAGAAGCAAATTCATTGCATTATATAAGGAAGGTCATGTGCTGCCCACATCAGATTTTTTAGCTTATGATTGAATTTGACCATGTAGAAAACAGTTGATTTTTGACTTTACATTATTGAACTTTTGCACATATGTACCAACACGTAGGACTCTGATAGTGCAGAAAATACAACAATAGACTTCCCCTAGGCAAAGAAGTGCTTCACACTGATACACAAATAGCTACTGTAAACCTTCGAGTCAGTCGAGTGGTCTGGGTTTTTCACACTGCCTTCCGAAAGTTAAGCACTCGGCAGTAAATCAAGCATAACTAAAACAATTCTGCTTTGATTGAGGCCACATTTCACGTCAATTGAGTGATATAGTCATGAGTATAATAATAGAATTAAAGAAAATATATTTAGGTATATTTTTTACCCTTAGTTTTGTAAAAGTGTTTATTTTACAGTTAGAACATTCGGAAAAAGTCTTGTATGCTATACAAAGCAAACAAGCCTTAATATGG
The DNA here is from genome assembly GCA_951213105.1 of Amaurobius ferox. Classification (NCBI taxonomy): domain Eukaryota; kingdom Metazoa; phylum Arthropoda; class Arachnida; order Araneae; family Amaurobiidae; genus Amaurobius; species Amaurobius ferox. The sequence goes on along the minus strand of OX578142.1, from coordinate 93,756,769 downwards.
GATGCGCCCTCCCCTGATTTTTACCCAAGCTTCGCATCGCCTTTTCATCCCTTCAATCTGGTGAACCGACACAGCGGAGGGAAATAACTGCCAATCCTGTAGACTGACATTTTTCAACTCTTGGAGAGTAGTTGGTGGGGGACATACGGGCAGAGACAGCTCTTCCAAGGGCATCCCAAGGATTTTCGATGGGATTGAGTCTCACGAAGGGTTTAAAGACTTGGTCCCAATACCTTTCCGCCGTCACAATACTCCCTATGAGCACGTGCAGGTCGGGGCGATATCCTAAAGAAAATTCAGCCCATACCATTACATTACCACGACTAAAGGTGTATATTATTGATCTGGTTGCTTGTTCTTCGTTCTCCAAATCTATTGCACGCTTATTGTCTGAATCTAGGGCAATATGTGATTCAGCCATGAAGAATATATTGGGCCATTGCGCTTTTGTTCAAATTGCATGGTGGTGACGCCACTTTAATCGTACTCCTCTGGCCTTTGCTCTCAAAGAGGCACAAACTCATGGAATCCGGACATAGAGACCTTTGACGTGTAGTCTTTGTCTTATAGTACTGGCACTTTTCTATTTATTTCATAAAATTAATGAAAACTGGTATACCTGGTCTGAGTTTTACCTACGATTATCATGTACACACGGTCAACAGGGCGGTCTCTATTCTCGCCTTCTCTGATTTATTAAAAGACCTTTTAGGATATACCCCAAAAACTAATGCCATTATTTTTACTTAATATTTTACAGAATGTAAATTTTACTCGAATTGAAAAGAAAATCTGAGTAAGACGAACTCATTAAATGAAAATTCTAACTAAGCTGTAACTTCCCTCTTTTTGTGTTAAAAAATATCTGTATTCCCCAAAGCCCTACTAGTTATTATCATTTTTTCTCTCCCCAAAATCCGAATTTAACTCCTATATATTTTCTCAAACTGTTCTCTATGAGAAGAGAAAAGATTGATCAAAATTCTAGGATATATAATTTTTCGTAAAATACTTCATGTTGTTCATTTTCGAATTTATAATTTGGGTTTTTATTTCTGTATTTCAGAACACATTTGAAGATGCCACAACTAGAACAAGAAGAAGAAAATGACACTCCTATTGCAAAGCGGACTAGATTTGCCTCATGGTGGCATAATTTCCACTTCAGTGGAAGAGTCATTATATGTAGCGTTCTTTTTGGTTTGGGCCTTATTTTGATTGGAAGTTTGTTATTTGCAATAAATATGAACGATGATAGTAAATCAAAAGAAGAAACATTTCCGAATGACATGCCTTCAAAGCCTCCTTCTAATGTCATTGGCCCCGTTGTTATGGGAATAGGTGGATTTATCGTGATAGTTGGAATCATTATGTGTTTGTTTGAAACTCAAGTTTGCCGGAAGAAAACTGGTGATGCAAGTCCTCTTATATCAGAAGTACCCACAGATCCTGAAGTAAAAGGTTTAGACATAACTGCAGTGCCATCCACATCTTACAGCAACGGTAAACATCGCCAAGGACGAAAATCTGCTTCACCAAGAAAATCTAAAACACGTAATAAAAAGTCCCGTTCTAAAGAAGGCAGCCCAAAAAAAGTGCCCATAACCCCTCCAGTTTCGATTGCGACAACAAAAAATTTCATGACTTCAAGTGAAGATACATTTTTAACACCGCCGAATACATTAGCTAGCCACACTGCTCTAGTTCATAGCAATTCTCGAGATGCTGAAAATCAAACATCATCGTCTTTAATGAAATCTTTCACTAGTTCTGGACCATCATTGAATCAAAGTACTGAATTTCAAACTCCATCCACTTCCTTCAGAGATACGTCAGTATCTTTAGAGAACAGCGTTGAAATAGATGAAAATAAAAGGGCGCATTTTAATGCCACTGAATTGGTTGAAAGGTTGCATGACAATGTAGGGTTTATGACTCCTGTTACATTGGAGGATGAAAAGATTAAAACAATGTCTACTGGAATACAAAATCAGGAAAGGGAACTAGATAATTTGCAATCTAAGGAAATGGACGCTTATTTTAATAAAACAGAAAATGATATCTTGCCTGATATGAACAACACCCCAAAGTCAGCAAGAGATTTAGAGAATATTGATACGAAATCATTGCAATCACAATCGATGAATGGTAAAAGTATTTCAAAGCATAAAAGTATTATAAAAGAAAGTATTTCTACTGAGCCATTGAATACTGATTCCGATACCTTAACTGCAAAAGATTGCCAAACGCAAGATGCAGAACCTATTACTCCAGTTCACCGTGGTGGTTCAATGCACGATGTAAGCGGGGAAAACATTTCTGAAGAAAATCTTAGAGATTCCTTGAACAAAGATACTAATGAAATGCTGAATATCAGTCCTGCTAACAATATAATCAGCACTGCTGATAATATAATCAGCCCTGCTGACAATATAATTAGCCCTGCTGACAATATAACTAGCCCTGCTAACGAAAAAAATAGCAAGATTGAAGATACAACTTTAAAAGCTACACTCATGGATGTACTTTATAGTGATGCTTCAGATGTGAAAGAAAACGATATAGGCGAGGCGCAGGCCGATCTTGCAAGCAGTGTCTCTTCAGACGAAACAGTGACTTCTCAAGACAGTGTTCTTGAAAAGCACGCAAGTAGTGTAGCACGTGAAGAATTAAAAGAAAATGTGATTGTTGAAACTGAGAATCTCTACAATGCAGAATCTGAAAAGGATGCTAAATATGTACAAAGCAACAGCATTGATATCCCTAAAAGTGAATCCGACATAAAGAACGAATATGAAGCTAGAATACACGATGATTATAATGAAAGTAATATTTATAAAGAAAATGAAAACAAGGACAAACTTCCAAATGATTCTAGCTAACAAAACTTATATTTAGAAGAATTAAAATTATATGAATTTCTGTGATGAAAAAGATCTAGTAAGTTTTCTAAAGACACGACTGTTAAAGAACAAATATAGACATTTCTTTTGACAATTTTCCTTTCAATGCAGAGATGTAAAGAAAATATGATGAATGACTCAAATTCCAAAACTTTTAACATGTGATATTTTACTATTTACATCAATTTTTATTACAAAAAACTAATTTTTGACTAATTTTGAAGTAAGAATTTTAGACAGTTTAAAAGTTTAAAAACTTTAAAACTGTCCCTTTTCTTTCTTTAACTTTGGTAATGCTGCAATTCAATTTTACAATATCGTCCGAATTTTAATTTTTAAATATTATACACTATTCAGTCATTTGTCTGAGAGTTTATTTTTTATACACATCTTTGAAATTACTATTTTTGAAAATACAAATGTATTTTAAACCATCGTTGAACAAAAGATATAATTCGCAGTATACTTAATTCCTTTCTTTGATTCCTTTCCAACTTTGTTCGAGTATATAACTTTCCTAGAATCAGTTAAGTTTCTGCTCTTGAGTTTTAAAATAAAACACTAAAATACAATATATTTTATAGAACTTGCTGATATTTTTCATTTATTTCTACATTTAGGTGTGCATATTATTGTTAAGGAATTTAAAAATGTGAATTGTATAAATCCTCTACATATATTGCATTTTCAATAAATACATTTATATACATTTTCATCAAATATGTGCATTGCATTTTTAAACTACGAATTTCATCAATATTGACCATTTGTACGTACATCACAATGTCACGTCACAATTGTATACGTTGGACGAAATAAACGCCACTGTGATAATGTATCCAGTCATAGTTATCAGAAATATGGATGTATGCCTTCGAGAAATGTATATTGAGAAATTGTATAGTATATTGCGAGAATTGTACCGCACAGCAATTTATCTCCATTGTACCTTCGAAAAATATTCAATTATACTAGCAGAAATAATGTATATTAGCAATGTTAGCAAGAAAAGCATACGGTAAAGTGATCTTTTCGTCTAACAGGGCTGATAGAAAGAAGATTTTCTGGTTGTGACGTCACGTTCAAATGATATCAGTAGCTATTTTATTGTAGTGTTGAATCATTAAGAATGTAAAATGTGATAAACTTACTGAAAATATATCGTAGATTTAAAATTTCTTAAAACTAATAGTAAGTAAATAAGTAAAACTCCAAAACATCAAATGCATCAACGGCTAATGACAATGGTTAATTCTTTTCTGGTATTGCTGAGACAGTAACATAACCATCTGGTTATCTGATTTTTGTATTTTTTCTAAATGCTTTAATGCTCTCGGTCGTTTAAGTTAAACATAGATTTGTCGTTTTTTGTTTACCCCCCAATAGCCCATACAAGGTTGCTTGATATATTTCGACGACGTTATTTGAATAAAGTTCATTTGTTTTCGATGAAGTTTTCAAATATAATAAATCATTGTAGTATTGTGATAATTTAAAAAATGTCACAGCTGAATGTATCGTATTTTAAAGATGTTTAAATAAAATTGCATTTCAGTTGGAAAGTGTTTCATAATCAATGATTTATGCATGATTGATCTTTCTTGTTTTTACTATTTTTTGCAATTTTACTATATTTATCGCTTTATATGGATTTGTCTATTTCTTCCTCCCCTTAATTTCTCACCATTCCCTTTTTCATTGTTTAGTAATTTAAAGGTTTTATTTTATTTCTCCTTCATTTTTATTTTGCATATCATATGAATTCGACTTTTCTGGTCCATTTTTTATTTACTTGACGTAATGTGAAGGCTAGAATGAAGCAGTCTTATCGACCTGTGTTTATATATTTGTGGGTGTTCCAGTGGGTGTTCCAGTTCTATATATTCGACTGCTTGACCTGCAACCTTACAGTTCTTTCTTAGCGGTAGTTAGGAAAGGCACTGTTTTCACCTGATGAAGAGGGGATCAAAATTCCCTCGAAACAATTGTACTCACCTAATTTTTATATGCATGCTTTTTTTAAGGAAAGATTAAAAAGTTTTGGGAAATATGTATGCTTTGGCTATACCTTTAAAGTAATTTCATCGTACGTATTTTGAATTGATAAATTTAGCTTACATAGCTTGTGATACCGGCTACGCATAGCTTTTGATTACCTTGACAAACTCCAATTTCGTAAAAAATTTCTTTCCTTCAAATTCAGTAGTAAAATCTTTTATATGGGATTTAGACAGCGGCCAAAGGTTATTATCGCGTTGAGCCTCCAGTAATCACCCCCAAATTCTACAAATACTATTTGTTTTGGCACAAGATGGACTGACAGAACTATTTAGACTACAAATTTCCTGATACACTCAATCAAAAAATTCCGTTTTTACATATGCTAACTTATGTTCTTTTTATTTTTGTGTGGCTACTGTAACTGGATTTCATCTGTAGTTGCCACGTAAATTGAATAAAATAAAATAAATCAAGCTTAACGCAGTGCTTTGGGTGTAGCTGACCACTTGTAATAAAAAGTGCATAACATCAAGATCCCGTATACAAAAGCAAGAACGCGCCTGTCTTTATTGACAGACATTTTCTTAACTTTGCTGATACTGATGCTCTATCTAGAGAAGAAGGCTCTTTATTGCCTTTAAAACCGGTTGATGCCTTTATTCAGCCTTTTATGTTGTGACTGATGATGTTGTTTTTTTGCAGATTTACTCAGACAGCAGTCATTTTTGTATAATAATTATACTTCATTTTTATTATATTTATTTTACACGCGGAGTTCAAAACAATTTTAGGCATAGAAGTAGATTCCATTATAGTTTCCCATAGATAAACAAGCAATAGAATCATTTTACATTTCTTTTGTATAGTACCCAAATAAAAATTTAAGCTGATTTTAATTAATAACATGAAAAAAATTAAATTAAATATAATTCTGATTTTTTCAGTAGCAACAATTGAGATATTATTTTCAACATATTTACACATTTAAATAAATATATGTATACATATTAGCTACTTATTAATACTTACATATTAAATATAGTTTTAAAATTACCTCAAAATAACAATATCACGCATTTCTTACGCATTTATAAAAAATGTTTATACATTATAAAGACTATTACATTAAAAATTACTCTAGAATCTTGTTCATTTTAAAACATTTATTATTTTTTACTTCAAACAAACAACACTGTTCCAAAAACATGATACTGGATCGTATATAATGGCATTCTTACTATTTTAACACAAAGTCACTAGAAACGTTAAGTTTACACCTCTCAAGCTTAAAACTATTGAATATGGAATAATTAAGACTGTGAAGAGTATGATTACCCATGTCAAGTAGATGTTCCTGTGTAATTAAACGCGATTAAATTTCCTTCTTCTTTTACAAATTGAAAAGTGCGGTGTGTACGCTGTTAATAACATTTGCAATTTAAAAGTGTTTTGAATACAAAAAAATGTAATCGTAATATTAAAAATAAGAAGTTACTTTCTAAAAGCAAATGTCATTACCAATATTTCTCTACTTGAAATTAGTTGGATTGCTAATTTCAAGAACATCATAAGTCACACATTTTTTACGAAAACCGGATCACTGCGGTTTTGGAGTCCTTGAAATAAGTTTGATCGCTAATTTCAAGAGCATCATAAGTCACATTTTTTACAAAAACCGGATCACTGCGGTTTTGGAGTTTTTGAAATATAGTGTCATATGTTGTGCAAAAACAGCAAAAGTCTAGTTAAATTTAACGTGTAATGCAGGTTTTCATATTCGTAGTCATTGCAAGAAACAACTTAAGTCATTAACTAAACTACTGTAATTTGCAACTTTTTTACTGGATTTACAGAGCATACTGACAAATTAGTGAAACCTTTGGCAGGTAATGTTATGTCGTCATCCCATCAAGCTTATGTTACTAATAAAGTACCGATAAATTGGAGACGATGGGGAATCAGAGGACGAATATGACTATAACCAATTGTTTTAATATGACTATAAACAATTGTCTCAAATTTCTTACAAATATATTTATATAATGATGCTACAAAATAAACAGATATTTTGCACGTATTTGGACAATATAGTCATTTTTTAAAAGTATTTTCTATCTTTGCTGTTCCTTTTTTTTTTCAAAAACGTCATAAGCCAATTAACTTAAGCATTATATGTTTGAAAATTTTCCAACAAAACTTCTTCCAGCAAGAACAAAAATTATTACTAAATATGCTGTAAAACCATATGTTGAGAAAATGTTCCGCTATTTTAATTTTATACCGATTTATACAGATTTTGTTGATTCCTGAAAAATTTTGAAAACAAGGCTTATGCTGTTTTTGAAACAACCTATTAAATTTCTATGATCGTAGATTAATTAGATCATAGAGATCTTTAATTAGAAATACAAACAATACAATGCGAAATAAATTTTCTTCCCCAATGAAATCATATTCACAAGATTCTATGATATTTGCTGCTAGTGACAGCCCGGATGAGTTTCGATTCCCTGTGTCCTATCATAAAGACCCCCCCCCCCTCTTCCTTCACACTGTTTCCTTCACCAAGCTTACATAACTATACATAAATTTGAAATAATTTCATTTTCATATTAATATACTATTATATGTGTGGCATTTAAATTTCGATATAATTAAAATACTGATATAGTGGGGGAAAGTAGGAAGCATGTACAGCATACCTAAATACCGGTGCTTCAAGAAGGCTGCACGACTATATATCTCTTGAACGATTGGTTATAGACAAATGGTTTCGCTTAAAAAATGCTTTAATTAGGGTAGATCATCATCGTATGCAAATTTTGATCATGACATGTTACACCTTTTAGTAAAAAAGTACGAAATGTAACTTTTTATACGGGCCCCTAGAAAATTTGTTTAAATTATAAAAATATTTTCTATATCCCAGTTAATCAAACAAAAAAGCCCCATTATCATACGATCAAAATTACCTGAGATATCATTAAGTTTTCAGCGGATACATAGGAACTGTATAAAACTTTTTCTAAAGAATTGATACGAATATGAATATGTACATTTCGAATGGAAATTTCATCTCACAAAATTCAATTTTTGTGCGACCCCTGAAATCTATGTTTTCGCCGTCTCTTTTAATCGGGTCAAAGTGGCTTAAGACCTATAACTGACGACCAATTTTGTATGTGAGAGGCCCCACCCCTCCTTTTTTTTGTTTCAAAGATTTTAACATAAATATGGAACAATTTGCTAATTAAAACTTCCATCGTAGATAACCACTGTAAAACATTTGCTAGCATGTTACTGAAAGTTTCAGGGGAACAAGCTGTCCGTAATGGGAAGTAAGGTTCCTGATAGTTATGATATATATATATATATATATATATATATATATATATATATATATACACTCTAAGACAAAAAAATCGACGAACCCCTGGAAAATAATCCAATAGGAATGAAACTGTACATGCAAACACCTGTCAACCAAATATGCAAATGATCAAAAATTCGCAGCCAATGAATGAATAGTTGGAACTACAGCGCATTAAAACTGAGTACCATGGTGGTGTATATAAAGAGCGAACCTCGCTTTCAGAAACAAAACGTGTAGTGGATTTCGATTGCGTTTACGTACCTTGGTTGTAACAATGCCTCGCCGGCGAATTCTCGACCGCTACGAGCATATGCAGGAGTTTGAAAGCGGTCGGACTGCATGAGGCTGGATGGGCACACCGAGGCATCGCTCGGCATTTGGGTAGGAGCGATGCAGCAATTAGACGATGTTAGCAGGAATGGCTGGAATGGCAAATTTCAGCGGCAAGCGGGCAGAAGACGGCCTGGAGCGACGACAGAACGGGAAGATAGAGCGATTGTCAGAGCAGCTGTGACAGCACGAGATTCGTAGTTATCAACCATCCAACGTGCGGCAAAAGCGGGAAATGACCGCTCGGACCATTAGTAGAAGACAACGGGAGCGGAATCTATACTCGCGGCGCCCATTACGCCGCCTACCGCTGACCAATATGCACCGTCAACAGCGATTGCAATGGTGCTGGGCTCGATCAACGTGGGTTGTTCGGATTGAGAACGAATTGTCTTCAGTGATGAGTCCCGTTTCGAACTAAGTCCCGACCAGCGCAGACGTGTTTGTAGACAGCTCGGACATCGTCAGGATCCTGTTCTTACTGCTACACGACCCGATAACAGGGAGTTATGGTCTGGGGTGTCATTTCATTTGACAGCCGGACCCTTTTGATAGTACTCCGTGGCACCATGACAGCACAGCATTACGTTGCCGACATTCTACGACCTGTTGTATTGTCATTTCTTTCGCGACACCCTGAGCTAACGTTTCAACAAGATAATGCCCGGCCACACACGGCACGCCTCTCTATTGATTGTTTGCGTGCTTACCACACACTTCCTTGGCCAGCCAGATCCCCAGATATCTCGCCTATTGAGCACATTTGGGCTGAGATGGGGCGTCGCCTGCGACCATTCCAGAATGTAGACGAATTAGCTCGTCAATTGGAGGCCATTTGGAACGACAACCCTCAGAACACCATTCGGAAAATGTATGCATCAATGCCACGTCGGGTAACAGCTTGCATCAAGGCCAGAGGTGGACCAACGCCATATTGACGTGCTCACTTTATGTAGATCTTTCAGTGCAATAAATCATCCAATTGTTCTGAAATTCTAATCATTTCTTTTCTATACATCCACATTACACGTACCAAATTTTATCTCATTTGGATAATTATTTCTTGGTGCGTCGATTTCTTTGTCTTAGAGTGTATATATATATATAACGTTTCAGCAGACGATAATTAGCTGAATATTTCCGAAATTAAGTTGGATTTTTCATGTACGTCTGTAATTATGGCTTTTCTTATCAGTTTGCCTAAATTATCAACAAAGTAGCTGAAAAAAATGAGCAAAGGTTGCAAAATGTTTTACAGTGTATAAAAAATTACGTTTTGTACTTTTTTACGAAACGTGTTACGTAGCCAAAACTGTCGTGGATCTTATTTAAATCCTTTCTTAAATTGGAGCCATGAATCTTAGACCAATTATTCAAGAGCTATTTCTGAGGCCCAAAAGAAGCCCCAAAAATTTCTTGCCGTATAGAAAAATGCATAGCAAGGAAACTCATATTATAGTATCACTTTTCACTAAATACTGAATCCATTGATGTCCTCCATTTGCTTTATTCGGATAATGAGTAAATAGCTTTAGATTATTTTTAAAAATAAAACAATAAACAACAAACAAAAAATGTTAGATTTATGGGAAAACAGCCATAAAATTAAAAGTCATTTCTCGCTCTCGTCCTCATTGATCAGCATGATAAGGGACGTTCGAGCGTCGCTGGAGATATCCGGAGATCAGACATTTCACGAAGGGCGTTAGAAAAGAATATAAAATTAACTGTTGGTCGTAGAAGTAAAGTAAATATGAAAAGGGATCAGCAAACAGAGGAGAATTTAGCTATAATAATTGCACCCCTCTCCGAAAATGATATTTTCATAAAAATGCAAAATTTACTTTCTTTTATACACACTCCTCTCCCCATCAAAAATAAATAAGTAAAATTTACACCGCGCTTAATTAGGGCTAAAGAAATCTACCCGATGCATTTTGATGAAAATTCTCCTGAGATATCGATAATTGAAAATTCTTGACTTATTCCCTTTTACCTGAACTGCAAGTGTGACTAGTTAACTTCCTCTGAAAGTTAAATATGGGGACATCTACAAATCTATTTAAAACAGAAAAACCGAAATTTTTGTCGTTTCATACATTATAAGATTTCGATTTGAATCTTATACAGATATTGCACATTTTATGAGGTTCATTTTATTTATAACAAACATGGCAAAACTTGCATCATAAAAGAGTTTCATTTGTTTTTCCAAATTAACTGCTATTTAATATTGAATAATTCATTTGTTGCTGTCTGTCCTCTTTCATTCGAACTAAAAGTACCGAATAAAAATATATAGAATATCTCAGCAAATTCATCAAAAGGTTCCGAGTAAATTTCTTTTGCTCTAGTTAGGCGCAGCGCAAATTCTACTAGACATTTTTTTATTAAGAAGCCGTATGATTTTTTTTATTAAGAAGTCGTGATTATCTCACATACAGAAAGGTATCTGAGTGTGTGCGGTATGTAGCGGAAAATCTAAGCATCGTACAGCCATGAAATTTGGTACACAGGTATTCCAGGAACCGGAAAGGTGCATCTTTGCATTATTTTTTTTTTAATTCGAATTAGTTTTTCAGTTATTTTATGTTAAAGCAATATCTAGCCCGATTTTGAGCGATATTCGCGCAAATCAGTTCCTTAACGATCGAAAATATTATTACAGTGTTTTCATATGTTTTCAACAAACTTTGAAAGGAATTTATACGATTAATAAATAAATTTTCATAAATTAAAAAAAATATATATATATATATATATATATATATATATATATATATATATATATATATATATATATATATATATATATACATATATATATATATGTATGTATGTATGTATATTCTTTTCGTGTGTTTAAAAAGGCCCCGATTTTTATATTACCATATAAAATATTTGACGGCCAATGCAATGTTTATAGTTTAATACCATTACAGACTGTTCCAAAACAAAAAATAATTTTATGAACCCATCCGTTCATTAATTATAAATATTTCAAGCGAGCGAACTGTTGAATTTTTTTTTCTCTCCTGCGATTGATTCTCGTACCGGTGTCTACCTTCTGCGGTCTGATAAACACGACTGCGCATGCGCTTAAAGCCCGCGGAGAAATAACGTCCATTTGAATCTTTAGTCACATAGGATCGTAGTCGTAATTTGGGGAAGGGGGTCGTATCACGCATGTTGCGTGCAAATTTCCACTATTATTTATATGAATATTTTTTTTAGTATTTTTTTTAGATTAATAGATTTAATTTTCCCCTAGTAATTTTCACTATTTAGATCATTATTATTTATTTATTGAACAAATAAATATTTATTAACAAATAAATAAATGAAAATTACTAAGGGAAAATTAAATCTATTAATTTAAAAAAATACTGAAAAAAATATTATTTTGCATTTTATTTTCCATTTGATTCATGATACTTTGTTTGATACGTTTTTATTTGTTAGGCATTTTTTAATGTTGGGATTTTTTGAGTTGCAACTTCTCTCTATTCTATCATTGGATTTTCAAACTATTATATATATATATATATATATTTAGATCAATAAATTTCATTTAACTCTAGTAACTTTCACAAACTCCGTTTATCTCTATTTTTACTCCTGGGCAACGGCAGGTACATTTTGTAGATTTTCATATTTCACTTTACTTCTACGACCAACCTTTGATTTTTTTTCCCTTACGGGGACTCTTTATGAAACACCCAGCATGGGACCAGACCGACACTGTTGGTTGCAATTTCAAAATGACTAAACAGTATGCACAACTCTCTTTGTCGTCAAACTGTCACCCCAGTAGTGATTCTTTGATCCTTTGCCACAATGGAGGCGGCATCTCCACCTCTCCCCCTTTCTATACCAAACCATGTTGCCGACCAAGCAGCCCATGAAGACTAGGAAAGCAGATCCTATGCAGCTGATCCAAATCAGAGTCTGTAAATGACTGCCAGAAAAACTTGGAATGATGTAAATGGGCACAAGTAACCATGGGCTGAGAATACAAAGCACAGTCCCAGGAACAAATAGGCACAGGGAAAAGCAGTCTGTACATACTTGGAGTTTTGTATCAGCTTCACTATTTATAGGTGATCTGCTGGACCATCTACAAATAAATAAATTAGTTAGTTAATTACATTGAGAAAAGAAATGAAAAATGTTCACGTTACATAAGGGTAATTCAGAGTCAAATTGACGCGTGTCGCCTTTTGAGAAGCTCTGCAAATACATTAGAAAATCTTAAAATTTTTCAAATTTAAACAGAAAATATATTTACAAAGAATATATAGGGTGACAAAAAATTTTCCCAAATTAAAAAATTAGCATAAAAAATGTATTGCAGGTACAAGAAATGGATTGCCCGACGACAATGATGGATTGCGCGACAATGTTGGATTGCACGACAAAATCTTTATGAGTACTGCAATATTATGTTCTCAACTATTTTATTTCAACTTACATAGATTTTTTATATTCATTTTTGTGATGTGGGGAAGAAGACTTTATGGATATATTGGGACTTTATGAACCTGCATGGACTTTATGGACTTGTATTATTACATTAGAATATCATAAATAGGTGAATCTTATATTCTTTAATGAATAATCGAATCTGAAGTGCTTGTAAAGGAGCCATCTTTCAAAATTAAATTTGCTGCAAATTAAATAATTTTGCAACAAAATTTGCCTATGAAAAACCTATGAAATTTTTAACTTTATCTAGTGAGAAAACACATCCAATATATTTTTAAAAATGCAACCCGCAGCTCCTCCCATGTATTATATACAGAGTGTCCCAAAAAGATTGAAACGCGTTTTAATTCTTTAACTGTTGAAGATAAGTGGGCAATGTAAATTGCAAAAATGTTGAAAGTAAGGTAGGAAATAAGACTACTTTAATGAAATAGTCCTGCCATTAATTTTCAAAAAGTTAAACTTTTTAAATTTTTATACGACCCACTTAGACAAATTTGGTCAATCAGAAAATTTTTATTTTTAATGCAACAAGATCATTAAAAAACCTACATATCTGTATCTTTAAAATTGAGCGGGTTATATTTAATTGAAAATTGAACACTGTGAATGCAGACCATATATCAAATTAGAAATGTAAATTTGTGACATATCACAAAAAAGATAAAACTGGATGATAATACATAGGATACCCAACCGCGTAGTGAGTACCACTGCTTTATATGATCTCTGTCTGTGTAATGCTTTATTTAGATGCGGTTGTGATAAAAAAAATTTGACACATATTAACGTATTTTTGATCTAAATAATTTCTATCGTCAATTTGTTTTTGATCCCTATTTTCACTGATGAAACAGCCTTTCACATGATACGGAAAAGTGGCATAAGTCAGATTTTTTCCCTCTGTCATAATTCAGTTGATATTAAAGATACAGATATGCGGGTTTTTAATGATCTTGTTACATTAAAAATAAAAATTTTCTGATTGACCAAATTTGTCTAAGGGGTCGTATAAAAATTTAAAACGTGTAACTTTTGGAAAATAAATGGGAGGACTTTTTCATTAACGTTGTATTATTTCCTACCTTACTTACAACATTTTTGCAATTTGCATTGCCCACTTATCTCCAACAGGTAAAGAATTTAAGGCCGTTTCGATCTTTTTGGGACACGCTGTATATAGGCAAGGTACAACACACTGGTTGAAAGCTTCTAGTTTAAACAAAGGTAATAGTTTTTAAATTTAAAAAAAAATGATTTCCTAAATTTAATTTTTAAAAATATATTATGTTTTTAAAATTAATTTAAAGCAAACCGAATCAAAATCGGACGAAAATGAAGCATACAGCGATAACAGTGCATTTGCATAGAATGCAATTTTTCCCAATTTGACTTTCTTTAAATCCTTTTTTCTAAGTTTCAAATTTTTGTGTCTGTCCGCTTGATTTGAAGATAGTTATTATGCTGTTTGCTTAAAAATGAATACACACATTGAACTAATGGTCCCCGTGGATGCCTTCCCCACTGGGTTCCGGTCTAAATTGTGTGGCACTTCCCGGCCGTCCAAACAGTTACCTTACACCTTTCTGGTAGGTCGGACGGTCTGGGTCTCAACAACAACACATTGAACTAATAAGTATTCGTGCACTTAAACTATTATTTTTAATTCTTGAAAAATAAATTTAAAAAAAAATATTTTTGTCTGATCTAAAACAGAAAATATGAAAATTTGTATTTATCATTTTCAGAAATACTTTTTTCATAAAATATTTTCAAATGTTTAGAGTTTGTGCATGGAAGCATTAAATACCTTCACTTTAATAAAAAAATGCTTCTGGTGACTTAGTAGAAAAATAATCTTGTGAACAGTAAATTAACTCTATTATTTATTTTTTGAACTATAACTTATCTTCGTAATGATAAGTTTAAAAATTGACCAAGATATGTATTAATAAAATAGTAATATTTTCATTTTAACAACATACATATAAATAACAACATACATACACAAAAATTTCCATTTAAAAAAATATGAAAAACCTACTCTTTATGTGATAGTAGTGTCATTTGATAATAGTAAAAATATTTAATTTTAAGATTTTCTGCACTGCAGTAGAACGAAACGTGCAATATATCAAGAACGGCGCTGAATTCTGTTCTGTAAATCATGTCATTCGCATGTCCTTCTTACATAATTTCCGAATAATTACGTCAATTCTTTTAGGGTTAAAACTATTTACAAAGCATTTACTCATTTGATAATAGTATTCATTCATCAGGTTCATTTTATATTTATTATTATCATTATTTACATTTTAGATCAAAAGCATTATATATCCCTAGAAATGTGTATGCATCGACTTTTAAATTACATTCAATTCTATATAAAAAAAAAACATATACAAAATATCTATTTTTGTAATATATCGATACGTAATTATGTTTTTATAACTTTTCTTCTATTTTCCAGTTTTTTTTTTTTTCAAAAAATTGAGGGTCTTCCCTTGGTCTCCGTTTACCATGAAAATCAATAAGACTCTAATGCTCACCGATTGAAATAATCATGCCAATTTCATTCGATTTTATCAATCTGTTCGAGAAATATCGTGCCCATAGATAGACGGACAGGGGGACAGAAACACAGACGTCGTTTAAAATGATTGAAATGGTGATAAACATCGAACATAAAGCAGTGTTGAGAAAATGTAAATATTTAAATAAAATTTTGATAATTCGATTTTGGACGGGTTCTAAATTCGGATAACACTTGTGGGCTGAGCTTGTTGAGACCTTTCGTATTAAAATGAATTCCTGAAAATCGGCCGATTAGATTCCAGGATCACGCTGGGGACACTGATTGAAGTAGATTTAATAATAGTAATACATTCAAGAAATTGTTCTAATTGAAATTTAATTATGTTCTCGATTTAGGCGAAATCTTTTAATCAATCTAGAAATCCAGATTTTTCGATTAAACAATCATGAAAATGACTGTGTATATTTCGTGAACTCACTAGGGGACAGAAACTTAACTATACGGGGAATAGTAAGACTGTTAAAGATAGAGAAACCTAAAGATTTTAAGTTGTAACTTTTATTTAATACGTTTTATTTTGTTTAACAATGTATTGCTGTCAAAAATGGCCGTTTGAATCAAAACTAGCTCAATTAGGTACTATCTTGTGGACGATACTATAAGTGTGCAAAGTTTCAGCCATCAAAATCACCAGGGAACTTTTTTGGGATGGGTGGGGGAGGGGGGGGGATTCTTGATCTACTGCATTCTGTCTTCCTCCGAATGGGAGATCAAAACTCTGGCTACTCTAGTTTACATCTTTTGGTTAAAACTATAAATGGACAAAGATTTAACCTTATAAGTCACCAGATGGGCGACTTCTGAGAGGTCTGGGGAAATATTTCGCCCCCTCCCCTTTTCTCAGCTTTCAGGGAAGAAATCCAATCTCTTCCAGCTGTTTGTCAATTTTTCCAGTCTATTTGTCTATCCCAGCTCCGTTATGTTCTGTATCGTAGTCGATACAAAAAGTGTGCAAAGTTTCAGTCTTATA
Source organism: Amaurobius ferox (assembly GCA_951213105.1). Classification (NCBI taxonomy): domain Eukaryota; kingdom Metazoa; phylum Arthropoda; class Arachnida; order Araneae; family Amaurobiidae; genus Amaurobius; species Amaurobius ferox. The sequence continues at coordinate 93,740,111 of OX578142.1, read as the reverse complement.
AATCACCGAGGAGGTTTTTTTTTGGGGGGGAGGGCCTGGAAAAACTCTCCATCGCCTCCCAAATTGCCTGTCTCCGGGGGATCGAAAATCTGCCCTCATTAGGTTAAAATACTACAAGTACACATATATCCTGTCTTCTAGGTCAAAGGAGAGGGGGAGGGGGAGCTTCGGAGAAGTCTGGAGGGACATTTGGAAAAAATCCCATTTTCTCCGCCCCGGAGGGGGAACTCCAAACTGCGGCTCCGTTGAGTTTTGTATCATAGTTGTTACTATGAATGTGCAAAATTTTAGTCTTATAAATCACCAAGGAGCTATTATTTTAGGGGGAGGGGTGTAGAAAGACTTTTCAACTTCTCCAAAATTGTCTGTCTCCGTGGGGAATCGAAAATCTGGACTTAAGATACTACAAGTATAAAAATTTTCTGTCTTTTAGGTCATTGGGAAGAGGTGGAGGGGCGGGGAGTTCCGGTGGTCTGGAAGGACATTTTGAAAAAATCACATTTTTTCGCCCCCGAGAGAGAAATCCAGGTTCCACCTTCGTTAGGTTCTGCATCGCAGCCGATACTATAAGTTTGCAAATACTTCTATGTCATCGGCGATCGTCTAAAGGTTCTGGAAAAACAAAATCCCTTTAAACAGTTATTACACAAAATGCTTACTCATTTGGAAGATTTGGTGTACTATCCGACTCTTTGACATTATTTACAGGTTTATGGTTGCCATTTCCATTAAAACCACTGGATACAATTACTCGTCGACCACTAATGGAGAAAACAGACGAGTCCACAGAGCATTCTGACTTTTTCTCTAAAACTTGCTCTTTTTCTTTTATTACATTTAAAGACCCGTAATTATTTTGACACAAACTTAGAAGATTTGGATAAGGCCGTCTGACATCAGGAACACTGTTGGAATGATTCAAAGCAACCGTTGGATTCCGTATCAGTATAGTATTATTCATCAACACTTTTTTTGGCATTGGTTTTGTTTTGTCTTCTGTCTTTCTTTCGGACTTGGAGTCTTCGAGTGAAGGTTCCATGACATGGCAAATGCCGTTTGGAGTAACTTGGGCATAAATGTGTTCTTGATTAGGCTTGCTTAAGTTCTGATTGCGATCGAGGGTACCGAACTGCACTTCTGATTGGGCAGCATCATTTGGCATGGTCAAGGTGAGCAAAGATGCGTATTCAGCTGAAGGAATTGCGTCAAGAGAATCCATGGCCGAGGAGAGAAGATATTTTCTTTAAGAAATATAAGTGCCTAAGCAGAAAAAAAGCATCTTTAATTATAAACGTAATGTTGATACAAAGATTATAATACAAGCTGATCATAATTAAACAAATTACCATTTACAACTACCATTTAAACCATTTTCCTTTATCTCGCTGTACTCGTTTTATTGATTTAGGTGTCACTTATCATGATTCGGATAGCTTTTAAAGGCATATTGATAACACTCTACAAAGAGTATAATAAAAGCTTGGTTTCACCTTAAAATGATCTCATGTTTTTTTTTCAGGGTTGATACTATTATTTGTTTTTATAATATTTTTCTTAAACTCATTTTAGAATATTGTTCTGTGATCTGGAATCCTATTTACCATATGCATTCTCAACCAATCAAAGTAGTCCAAAATAAATTTTTATGTACTACTATCAGTATATGCGTTCTCCGCACGGAATATATAATATAAAGAAATTGAACTTGAATTACGGGCATATTCCTGTAATACTTTAGATGACTTTGTTATTCTAAACATTTAGTTAAAACATTTAATTTAATTCTCCTTAAAAGATTAATCTGTTCGCGCAGAGATAGAATTATCATTGTTCTTATAGGACAGCTTCGCAAGGAAAACGCAATTTGCAATGTTGTACCTTATGACTTTCTACAACCAAAAAGACATAAAACGTGTCCCGTATTTGATTATTTTCATCAATTTTGCTATTAAAAATTATACTATATGCAGCTGTCCCATATTTTTACTACTCGCAGTGCTAAATTGACTCCTGGTGAGTATTTCTGAAACTAAGTTAATCTTAACGGAAATCGCTAATGCATATTCTGGGGAGCATTTGTATCGAATCTGGCGTATTTTGGGTTACTAGATATCTCTGGAGGGCACGCTAAGCAATGCAACACTGTTGGGGACAATCAACTAATTTTTTTTTTGCTGGCTAAGTAATCGATTGAAATTTTAATTAAATTAATAAATATTTGCCATTATGATTAATTTAATCAATAGATCATATAAGTCATAAATTAGTGACTAACAGGTGAGTTATCACTCATATGCCTATTCGTCATTCCAATATCAAATCATAATTTGTATCATATCAAACCGTTATTCATAAGTCTCAGTGATTCATGAAAAGAAAATCATTAGTAAGAATTTTATCATAATTAGTTTAATCAGTTGATCCCATTAGTCATCAATCAATTGATCACATTAATTATAAATCATCAATCAAAATGTTTTAGTAAAAATTTGGATCTTCTGATATCTATTGGGAGATTTCTAGTTATCTCGAAAGTCCGCGTCCTAAAACATTTGTGGATTTATTTAGCGAAGATATATTGCTTTGTATAGAGCTAAAATAATTATCTGCATCGTTAGTCGGTTCGAGGTAAATATTTCTAACAGAAAAATTGTAAAACACGTGTTATAAGAAGTTTTGTGCTCACTGAACATCTCATCGCCTGCACCGTGCTGACGAGCGTCACCGACCGCGAAATTATGATCTAACGGTGGTGATGGATGATTAGTTGAGTGCTTTCTTGCTTATAGGAAGTGGGAATGAGACGGGACTTTATCAGAGCATATTTAATTACTATACAGCAAATTAACACACAAACATGTGGCTTACATAGCAACTACATGACTAGCGCAGATATTGGTGTTTACAAAAAGTCATGGGGATAGGAGTAGCGCCATCAGTACGAAAAGGTAATAATAAATTAAAAAATTACAACAAATACAGTTTTACCTTGAATTGTAAGCTTATATTAAACCCATAAAAGACAAATAAGACAAAATATTTTCATTCCAACATAAATTTAGCCACCCTCATAATGAGTCAAATTAGTGCAGTGGTTTTAGGCGTCATAATCCTGCCCAGCTAATCCTGTTCCAGAATTAAAATTGTACGTAATAGACACTGGTGTGGAATGTTTTTTTTTTTTTTTTAAACATTTTTAGCAAAACCTCTTTAACGGAAACCTCTTTAACGGAACAGACACTTTAACGGACACCTTCATTTAATAGACATTATTTTTAATTTCCAGTCCCAAAAGTATATACCCAGCTCTATGTATTTAACTACAATAGCAGGCAATCCGCATAATGAACAATGGCTTTAATCGTTAAAAACATATTTGCTAAAACATGATTTTAATGCGTGAATATGCACTTAAATCAAGCATTTAAAAATTGCGCTTCTATATAAATAAAATTGAAAATTTGTCTATATGAATATTTGTCTCATCATCACAGACGAACGGCTGCACCGAATTTAATGAATTTTGAGGAAAGCCTTGGAATAGCCCCACTTAAAATTTAGTCTTCTAGGGGGCTCTGCCCTCTGCTCTCTACGCTTCGCCAACCCTCGTAACTCGCTCTTTTTCTACCCCCACCTATTTTCCGCAGGAGATAAACGCAGGGCGTTTTCCCAGCCCAAAAAATCCTAAAACTGAATTCCTGGATCCTTAATCCAGCGTTCACTTCGCAAGTTATTTCAAGCCAAACTCAAAAGTTTACATCGTTTAAATCGTTCAAAGATTAAATCGGTAAACGGTTTATTTCATCGTGTCACCCTATTATTTCTCTATAAATGTATAAAATTTCATATTTTTGTATGCTACAGTTTTTTCCATACGAGCCGGAGAAATCGCTGGATGTGCCGATACGAAAGAAAATCTTTCACTTCAAAACTGCATAAAAAGTAAAATATCTAATAAACTACATCGAAATTAAAAACAAGAAAGATCAATCATGTATAAAGCATTGATTATGAAACACTTTCCAAATGCAATGCAATTTTATTTAAACATCTCTAAAATGCGATACATTCAGCGGTGATATTTTTAAAATTATCATTATACTGCAATAATTTATTTTACTTAAAAACTTAAATCTATGGAGGTAAAAGTACTGTATAACTCCATACTTAAATCTTCATCGAAAAAGACAGTAAAATCGTCTACTTCTCTATGTAAAATCAATGAATGTTTTATTCACATCAGCTATATTGCAGACTCCAGAGCTAAATAATTTTGCGTTAAAGAAATTCAACAATTCTTATACAACTCATCTTACATCTTGATGTGTTTACATTCTTCACACGTGAAAATCAGGCTTCGTTGTTGAAATAATCAAAGTTTAATAATCATTTAAACTCAAAAATATTGTAATTGCGTTGTCGCAGTATATAGATGCACGGAAAAAAATAAAAAATAAAGCGGTTTTAGGATGGATACAACACCAAATATAAATTAAAAAGAACTTTAAAAATCACGATTTTGACACAAGATGGATGTCACATTTTATTTTGAAGTGGGCCACGTGATCTCTTCATATGATATGGGTGCAATTATTATTTTAACTTTTATTTAAAAAACTACCGAACATATTTTTCTGAATTTTTATTTTTATATTTTATGGGATAATTTGAATACTTCCTAACATTTTCAAAGCAATTTGTTAATTTTAAATTCGCTTAAAAAATGCTTGAAAAATTAAGTCCCATAGGGTTTAATGTATTTAATTTTTTCAACCCGGGTTTAATCCAAAACTAATTGGGTGATGTTATTCATTTATATTCCCATAGGTCCCACAGACCGTCTGGACAACATATTAAAATTTCATTTTGATAAAGCCATTTTTACGGCAGTTATCGTGCGAACGGACAGACAGACGGACAGACAGACAGACAGACAGACTGAACAAAGTCATAAACACTTTTCAGCTATGTTGTAAAGTGTTAAAAAGGGGCTCCGTCCTGCAAAAATTCACCTATATAGGTACCTCCCTACAAAAATTCGTGGTCTCGCTATTGTTAGTTTATCCAGGACACGAACTCGCAGCTCAAATATTTTGTCTTTGGCTTTGACATTAAATATTTCTGAAACTACAATATACTATATCGAAAAATGGTTTATTTCAGCGTGTTCACCTAAGCTTTTTCTACCAACTTTAATACGTTTATAAGCTATAGTTTTTGCGATACGAAGCAAAGAAACTCGAGAAACGAGAAATTCGTCAAACAGCTGCGGCGGCAATTACTTTTAGTATAGAGATATTTCGAGTTTCTAGGACCAGGAGTTGTCGAGATATTAATAAAAATCGCACTATTAAACCTTCCATACAATAGCATTTATGCGATATTTTTTCCGCAAATTCATTTGAAGAAAAATGTATCATGTTACTTAGCAACGGAATTAAATCCAATGTGTTTATACAAGAGACGATTTTTCTTAAATTTTTTCCAATTTAAATAATAAAGAAATGTATATAAAAATAAATTTTATCGGAATTGCATTTTTAACTTAATTATTTATATCAGTTACTCCTTCAGAGATTTAAAGATTACGGGAATTACTGATATTTTCAATTTCTTACGTCAACTGTTTATTTTGCAAGCATTTTCCAATCTCATATATTGTGTTTAGCCAATTATTGAAACAAAATGAAAATGGTACAGGTATATATATCTTCTAATATCATGTTAGCACTTTCATTTTAACATACGTATATTAGTCAAATTTCATAGCATTCCTTTTGGCATATATTGATCCAAATTCATAATTTTTGTAAATTTGTTTACAAACGGAACCAAGATATTTTATTCTTCAGATCTGCTTGTGAAGATAATTTTGTATAGCAAGAACAGATATTCTTATAATTATTTTTAGGAGAATTAAATTAAGTATTTTAATATAATGCTTTGAATAACAATGTCATTTGGAATACTATAGAAATTTGCACATAATTGCGAATTTTAAGTTTCTTTGTATTATACACCCCGTACGAAGAACGGGTATACTTCTAGTCAATGATAATTCTATTGCTAATAAAACAAAATAAAACAAAAATAATAGACATATTCATTTAATTAAACTTTTGAGAATAGTTACAAAAACGTTTTTAAATACTGTAAAATGATCGAGGTATACTAATATATAAAAGCATAAAATAAGTCTAAAAGTCGCCATGAGGTTTTATAGAAGAACATATTATAAATGTGTTATGAACTATAAAGCATGCTTGTCCAATAAAAATTGCTTGTCCAAACATCCCACACTTTTCACATACAGAAACGCATGATCAACTTTCTGTAACGTATAAATATCCGAAAAATAGTCTTAAACGTTATAACTATCAATTATTTTACATAAATATTTAAGGTTTTAGAAGTTCATCACAAATAAACTAAAGCCTTTTGGAAATTGATATATAAATTGATATATTTGAAACTGATATATTTAGAATAAATTGATGTATTTGGAAAATTGAGAACTATATAACTTTTTCTGTTATAACCCTTTCGTAAAAATGTTTCTAGTGATGTCACTGCTTCAAATCCAAGACTGATACAATAGATATTTAACTAATTTAAAGATAAACTTTTATCAAAAACAAATCACGAGTATCTATCTCTCTGCTGTCTGGCGTACGCCTGGGGCATCCAAAAACGATCTCTTATGAAATTAGATTTTATGAAAATTTAAGCTGTCTATGATTTAGTCTTCGCTGTTCAGTTCCAGGCGTTCAGCCTCAGCGATAGCTGATTCTTTAGTCATGCACCAGTTAGCAATCCGTGCTACCGCATTTTGCCAGCCTTAGTTGAGTGATGGCTTAGGTCGTTAGACTCAAAATTGCGGATTGGTGTTTGATATGTGGAACGAAATCTGAGAAAGTGTTGCTTCTCGCGTCCAGGGATAAACTAAATGCAATTAGCGGTTTGTAGAATAGCCCGCATGAGAGCATAGCATGAAAAATGTTGTTTGGGGATTTAGTTAATAATTTGATACATTTTAAGCAATTACATATGTTTTATTAAAATGTCTTCACAGCGCTGAAGGATGTAGGCCTGCAAAATAGCAGATAAACGAGGTTCCCCGGAGAGTCCATTTGTATCCCAGTAACTTTGTAAGGTACGGTCCATGGGTGAACACGTTACTTCTATTACGTTACGTAAAATGACCATGCCCGATTGAGTAAAAGCGATTGCAGCATCCCTAAAGAAGAATTCAAAAAGTTTGGAGTAGCAAACTTAGAATCACAGCTAGTTAGACGAAAAAAATAAAATTAAAAATTATAGAGCATTATCCACCTTAACACCATTGGAAATATAGAAGAATTTTCTTTCAAAAATGTTTAAATGACATTCGTACGGACGGATTTTTGTGAATTTTAAAAAATTATATGCTTGAGGTGTTGTGAAAGTATCGTAATATTACTATATTCGAAATTGTAAAAAGGTTTTTAATTTGTCTGATTGTTGTGTAAAAGTGAAGCTCTGTATTATGCGGTCCTATTAGCGAGCAAGTGTTATAACTCTTATTTAGTGCGTATTACGCTTACGTAATGGAAGGGGGGGGGCGCAACCGCATGGGCGTCCACGCAGCGGGTGACTACACCTTATGAAAAGTTAAATGGATAAATGAATGCAATTAATCCGTGCAATAAATTTCGGGCAACTCTGGGTACATTTTCTAATAAGAGATAAAAATGTTATCTCAATAGTTCAATGGATAGAGAGTTTGTCGTCTGGACAGTTCAAAGATTCGTGGTTCGAATTCCAGTTGGAACTTGAGTTCTTTACAATGGCGCCTGAGGAACTTAATCCTGTGAATTAGATGTAATGAGATCAACTGGACTGAAAAGATCGTTTCGATTTTTCCAAGGACCCTACGATTTATGTAGCGATATATAATTCACGAGAATTGTAACACACAAAATGCTAACCAGAAATACCAAGGTGGAGAAGATTGTCCTGAATAAAATCAATCTATATAAATAAAAATGAAAATCTGTCTGTCTGTCTGTCTGTCTGTCTGTCTGTCTGTTTGTCACACCATCACGGGAGAACGGCTGAACCGAATTTGATGTAATTTTGTGGGTAACCCAGAAATAGCCCCACTTAAAATTATATCTGTGTTTTGAGTTTCTACGACCAGTGGTTCTCGAGATATTAGTAAAAAACGAAATTTTCGTTTGTCTCATCATCACGGAAAAACGGCTGAACCGAATTTAATGAAATTTGGTGAATAGCCTTGAAATATCCCCCCATAAATTTTGTCCAAGTTTCGAGTTTCTAAGACCTGGGGTTGTCGAGATATTAATGAAAAACGGAACTTTTTCCTAGGAGTTCTACTCCCTAACTCCGTGGTTTATCCAAAAGAAAAGCTTGAAAATCGTTTAAAAGTGAATTAAAATTTAATCTCTGAGTTTGATGGGAGATTTTTTGCGTTAATTAGTCACTTTCTGAAAACATGAATTGTTTGAAACATGATTTAAAGGGGAAATCTATCTCCATGGTTCATGGTTTATTTAAAACACGCTTTTACGGAACAATGAGAAGTATAGAGAAATCAAAATCATTATTAAATTTCGCAGTTTATGTTATAAGACATGACATATTTAACATGTTATAAGATTCTATTTTAAATCATGTTACTCAGAAACGCAATTAAATTAAATCTGTCTGTTAATTTTAATAATTATTTTTTCGATTTGAATAATAAATAAATGGATATAAAAATATATTTTAGAAAAGAACGATTTGATTTTTCTTATAGCATTTTTGACTGGATAATATCAATTACGGTCTTCAGGTTTAAAAATTATTATTATTTATATTTTCGGGGATTATTGATTCAAGGATTATTGATATTTTCAAGTTATTATGCAATTATTTTATTATGACAAAAATTGTTTAAACTCATATATTGTATGTTGTACGAATCTTCTACAAATACACGTGTATATCTTTTAATCTACGAGAATATAAGTAGTACAGGTATATTGACATATGTTTTGATATATATTGGCATATATTGGAATCAATTACGACCTTCTGGTATAAAGAGTACGGATATTATTGATGTTTTCAATTCATTACGTCATCTCTTTTATTTTGGCAAATATTTTTGAGACGCATATTGTAATACGGGTAATCTTCTACTAACACATTGGCATATTTTCTGATCTGCGACAATATAATTAGTACGGGGTTGCATATATTCATTCAATTCCTATTTTTTCTTCTGTAAATTTTCTTACAAAAGGGGGCAGGATGTTTTATTCTTCAGATCTGATCGTGAAGATAATTTTGCATAGTGAGAACATATATTCTTAAACTTCTCTTTAGGAGCAATAAATTTAATATTTTAACAGAATTTGCACATGATTACGAACTTTAAGTTTCTTTAAATTATACACTCCGTACGAATAACGGGTGTGCTGTTAGTGGTTAATAAATTTTAACATTTTAGGAGGATATATCATGTTGCTCGGCATCGCAATTAAGTTAAATGTGTTTGTTAATGTTTTTATTATTTTTTTCGATTTAAATAATAAATAAATGGATAAATGGATATAAAAGTATATCTTATGAAAGGACGGTTTGATTTTTCTTTTAATTATATTAATTGCTGACTGCGTACATCAATTGCATTTATTTTGTCAAAGAGTTTTCAAGCTTATATCGTATTTAGCTACTAAACTCATATATTGTGTTTAGCCAATAAATTCATATAGCCGATTGTTGAAACAGAAAAAGAGTAGAGCGGGTATATCTTCTAATACAATTGTAGTGTTTTCATTTAGTATATTGAAACGGGATAAGAATGTTTCATTCAGATCTGCAAATTCAAAGCTACGAATTTGGAGGGATATCGCTAATTTGACAACTTTTCTTAAACTTTGCCAAATTGACGGAAATGTCGCCAAATTGATATAAACGACACACAAACAGCTGCCATAAACCTTCGGGTTGGTCGTGTGGCTTGGGTCTTCTACATATCAATGAAATTTTTTTTTGTTTTGTTAGAAGAGAGTACTGAAATGATGTTTGGTTAGCATTTATCTGTCAGACCAACCATCCTACTTAGTAATACATTTAGCGAATTTTTAAAATGTCAACAAATTGATAAAAATGTTTTCAAATCTATAAAAATATCTTGAAATTGATAAAATTGCGCTACATAAATGATATTAATTGTTTTTTGTTAGGGGATAGTATTGTGATGATATTTCGTCAATTTGTCGCAAAGTGGAACTGTCAGTTCTACAGTCCCACTTGGCGATAAATTTGGCGATTTTTTAAAATGTCGCTAATTTGACGAAACTGTCGCCAAATGTTCCATAGAAATATAACTATTTAGACGATATTTTTTCTACCAATTTATTTGAAGCAAATAATATCATGTCGCTTAGCAATGGATTTAAATCCAATGTGTTTATGCGGCAGACGATTTTTATTAAATCCTTTCCGATTTGAATAATGAAGATATGTATATAAAATAAATTTCATTGCCATTTCATTTTGGACTCGATAATATCAATTATACTCTTCAGGTTTAAACATTATTATTATTGATATTTTCCGGAATTATTGATTCAGGGATTATTGATATTTTTAAGTTATTACGCCACTGTTTTATTGCGGCAAAAATTGCTGACACACGCATATTGTACGTTGTACGAGTAATCTTCTAGGAATGCACGGGTATATCTTCTAACCTACGAGAATATAAGTAGTACAGGTATATTGGCATATATTTTGACATATATTGGCATATATATTGGAATCAAGTACAGTCTTCTGGTATGAAGATTAAGGGGATTAATTATATATTCAATTTATTACGTCGTCTGTTGGATTTTACCAAAAAACATTTGAGACTCATATTGCAAAACGGGTAATCTTCTACTAATAATCGGACATTATAAGTAGTACGTGTATATCTTCCCATATAATTTTAGCACTTTAATTTTGACATATATTGAAATAAATGACTGTCTTCAGATTCAAAGATTACGGGTTTATTGGTATTTTCAATTTACACATGTAATCTACTAATACAGGTTATATTTTCTAATATTCGCGTATATAATTAGTACGGGTCCCATACAATTTTAACGCTTTTATTTTGCATATATTGATTCAATTCCATATTTTTTTTTATATTTGCTTACATAAGGGGTCCAAGATATTTTATTCTTCAGATATGTCCATGAAGATAATTTTATATAGCGAGAACAGAGATTCTTAAACTTCTTTTTAGGAGCATTATATTAAATATTTTAACAGAATATTTTGATTAAACATGTCATTTAGTATACTATAAGAATTTGGGCATGATTATGAATTTCAAGTTTCTTTATATTATATACTCCGTACGAAGAACGGGTATGCTGCTAGTCTATATAAATAAAAATGAAAATCTGTCTGTCTGTCTGTCTGTCTGTCTGTCTGTCTGTTTGTCCCATCATCACGGGAGAACGGCTGAACCGAATTTGATGAAATTTTGTGGGTAGCCTGAAAATAGTCCCACTTAAAATTTAGTCCATATATAGAGTTTCTACAATCAGTGGTTCTCAAGATATTAGTAAAAAACGATATTTTCGTTTGTCTCATCATCACGGGAGAACGGCTGAATCGAATTTGATGAAATTTTGTGGATAGCCTTTAAATATCCCCCCATAAATTTAGTCCAAGTGTCGAGTATCTAAGACCAAGGGTTGTCGAGATATTAATGAAAAACGAAACTTTTTCTTAGGAGTTCTCCTCTCTAACTCCGTGGTTTATCCAAACGAAAAGCTTGAAAATCGTTTGAAAGTGAATTAAAACTGTATCTCAGAGTTTGGGGGGAGATTTTTTGCACTAATTAGTCACTTTCTGAAAACATCAATTGTTTGCAACATGATTTAAATGGGAAATCTATCTCCTTGGTTTATATTATACAAGATTTTACTGAAAAATGAAAAGTATAACGAAATAAAAATGGCTATTAAATTTTGCATTTTATGAGGAAGATTCTATCTTATATCATGTTGCTCGGCAACGGAATGAAATTAAATGTGTTGTTAATATTTATTATTATTTTTTCTATTTTAATAATAAATAAATGGATGTAAAAATATATTTTTTAAATAAACGGTTTGATTGTTCCTTTAACTATATAAATTGCCGACCACGTACATGACTTTCATTTATTTTAGCAAACTGGTTTCCAGCTCATATATTGTGTTTAGCTAATAAACTCATATATTGTGTTTACCCAATAAATTCATTTAGCCGATTGTTGAAGCAGAAAAAGATTAGAACGGATGTATCTTATAATACCATTTTAGTGTTTACATTTAGTATATACAAACGGGATCAAGATATTTTATTCTTCAGATCTGCAAATTTAGAGCTACGAGTTTAGCGGAATATCTCTAAATAACTTAGTAACTTTTCTTAAACTTTACCAAATTAGCGGAAATGTTTCCAAATTTATAAAATTGGCGCAAGTCAATGATTTGTGTTTTAGAATAGAGTACTGAAATGATGTTTCGGTAGCATTTGTCGATCAATCCATCCATCCTACTTAGTAACACATTTAACGAATTTGTTTAATATCACGAAATTGATAAAAGTATTTGTGAGTCCATAAAAATATCCTGGAATTGATAAAATCGAGCTTAATAAATGAAAATAATTGTATTTTGTTAGGGGATAGTATTGTGATGATGTTTCGTCAATTTGTCGCAAAACAGGTCTATCTGTTCTACAGTCCCACTTGGCGATAAATTTGGCGATTTTTTAAGTTATCGCTAAATTGACTAAAATGTCACCAAACCTTCCATGGAGATCGCATTATTCAGACGATATGATTTCCATCAATTTATTTGAAGCAAATGATATCATGTCGCTTAACAACGGATCCAATGTGTTACGCCGCATACGATTTTATATTAAATCTTTTCCGATTTGAATAATAAAGATATGTATATAAGATAAATTTCATTGGCATTGCATTTTTGACTGGATAATATCAATTACGGTCTTCAGGTTTAAACATTCTTCTCATAGATATTTTCGGGGACTGTTGATTCAGGGATTATTGATATTTTCAAGTTATTATGCCATTGTTTATTTATGACGAAAATTGATGAAACTCATATATAGTAAGTTGTACGAGTAATCTACAAATGCACGGATATATCTTCTAATCTACGAGAAAATAAGTAGTACAGGTATATTGGCATATATTTTGTTATATATTGGCATATATTGGAATCAATTACGCCTTCTGGTATAAAGATTACGGGGATTAGTGGTATTTTCAATTTATTACGTCATCTCTTTTATTTTGGCAAATATTTTTGAGACTCATATTGTAATACGGGTAATCTTCTACCAACACACTGGCATATTTTCTAATCTGCGACAATATAAGTAGTACGAGGTTACATATATTGATTCAATTCCTTTTTTTTTTTTGTAAATTTGCTTACAAAAGGGGCCAGGATGTTTTATTCTTCAGATCTGCCCGTGAATATAATTTTGCATAGTGAGAACAGATATTCTTAAACTTCTCTTTAGGAGCAATAAATTTAATATTTTAACGGAATTTGCATATGATTGCGAATTATAAGTTTCTTTATATTATATATTCCGTACGAAGAACGGGTATGCTGCTAGTATATAAATAAAATTGAAAATCTGTCTGTCTGTCTGTTTGCCCCATCATCACGGGAGAACGGCTGAACCGAATTTGAAGAAATTTTGTGCGTAGCCTGGAAATAGCCAAACTTAAAATTTAGTCCATGATTTGAGTTCCTACAACCAGTGGTTCTCAAGATATTAGTAAAAAACGAAACTTTCGTTTGTCTCATCATCATGAGAGAATGGCTAAACCGAATTTAATAAAATGTTGTGGATGGCCCTTGAAATAGCCCCCCATAAATTTTGTCCAAGTTTCGGGTTTCTAAGACCAGGGGTTGTTGAGATATTAATGAAAAACGGAACTTTTTCCTAGGATTTCTACTCTCTAACTCCGTGGTTTATCCAAACGGAATGGATGTAAATCGTTTGTTTAAAACGTCAAAGTCAATTAAAACTTTATTTCTGAGTGTGGTGGAGGATTTTTGCGCAAATTAGTCACATCTGAAAGCATGAATTGTTTGAAACATGAATTTAAATGGAAAATCTATCTCCATGGTTTATATTTCACAAGCATTTACTTAACAATGAAAAGTATAAAGAAATCAAAATAGTTATTTAATGCATTTTATGGGGAAGATTCTATCTTATATCATGTTACTCAGCAACGCAATTAAATTAAATGTGTTTGTTAATATATATTATTATTTTTTCTATTTGAATAATAAATAAATGGATGTAAAAATATATTTTATAAATGAACGATTTGAATTTTCTTTTAATTATATTAATTGCGGACTACGTACATCACTTTCATTTATTTTAGCAAAAAGTTTTTCTATAAATTCATTTAGCCGATTGTTGAAACAGAAAAAGAGTAGAACGGGTATATCGTCTCATACAATTTTAGTGTTTTCATTTAGTATATACAAACAGGATCAGGATGTTTTATTCTTCAGATCTGCAAATTCAGAGCTACGAATGTGGTGAAATGTCGCTAACTTGGCAGCTTTTCTTAAATTTTACCAGATTGACGGAAGTGTCATCAAATTGATGAAAACGACGCAAATCAATGAAATTAAATTTGTTTTTTTCGAAGAGAGTACTGAATGATGTTTTGGTAGCATTTGTCGATCAGTCCATCCATCCTACTCAGTAACACATTTAACGAATTTTTAAAAATTGATAAAAATGTTTGTAAATCCATAAAGATATCACGAAATTCATAAAATTGCGCTTAATAAATGAATATTATTGTGTTTTGTTAGGGGATATTATTGTGATGATGTTTCGTCAATTTGTCGCAAAATGTGACTCTCGGTTTATAGTCCCACTTGGCAATAAATTTGTTGATTTTTTAAATTATCGCTAAATTGACGAAAATATCGCAAAACCTTCTGTGGAGATCGCAATATTCAGACGATAAGATTTCCATCAATTCATTTGAAGCAAAGGATATCATGTCGTTTAGCAACGGATGTAAATCAAATGTGTTTATGCGGCATACGATTTTTATTAAATCTTTCCCGATTTGAATAATAAAGATATGTATGTAAAATAAATTTCATTGACATTGCATTTTTGACTGGATAATATCAATTACGGTCTTCAAGTTTAAACATTATTATTATTGATATTTTCGGGGACTGTTGATTCAAGGATTATTGATATTTTCAAGTTAATATGTCATTGTTTTATTATAACAAAAATTGTTGAAACTCATATATAGTACGTTGTACGAGTAATCTTCTACAAATGCACCGGTATATCTTCTAATTTACGAGAATATAAGTAGTGCAGGTATATTGCATATATTTTGATACATATTAGCATATATTGGAATCAATTACGACCTTCTGGTACAAAGATTATGGGGATTATTGATATTTCCAATTTATTGCGTCATCTGTTTTATTTTGGCAAAGATTTATGAGACTCATATTGTAATACGGGTAATCTTCTACTATCACACAGGCTTATTTTCTAATCTGTGACAATATAAGTAGTACAGGTATATATATATATATATATATATATATATATATATATATATATATATATATATATATATATATATATATATATATATATATATATATATATACATATATATATTCCCATATAATTTATTTTAGTGCTTTCATTCTGGCATATAATGGAATCAATTACGGGTTCATTGATATTTTCAATTTATACATGTAATCTACTAATACTGGCTATATCTTCTAACATTCGAGTATATAAGTAGTACGGGTCCCATACAATTTTAGCGCTTTTATTTTGTATATATTGATTCAATTTCATATTTTTTGTATATTTGCTTTCAAAAGGGGCCTGGATGTTTTATTCTTCAGATCTGCCCGTGAAGATAATTTTGCTTGGTGAGAACAGATATTCTTAAACTTCTCTTTAGGAGCAATAAATTTAGTATTTTAAAATAATTTGCACATGATTGTGAATTCTAAGTTTCTTTATATTATATAATCCGTACGAAGAACGGGTATGCTGCTAGTACTGAAATAAAATCAACGCTGTGTAAAATCTGAAAAACCTGCTCACAATTAAGCTTAATTAACCGGTGACAAAACATATGAATTCAATGCGGCGTTCAAGTTGTGAAAACAGACAGAAAAAACAAGAATTCACTTTTTTCTGCGGGAAGGCGTAGGAGGATAAAACGAAATAAACATTCAATAGACTCAGTCTCATTGCCTAAAAATTCATGACAATCGATTATCTATTTCAGGATATATTTAGCTGAGAAGCGTATATTTTTAAATATTAACTTTCATATTTAAGCTGTGCAAAATCTGAAATATTTTTAAGCACAAAATTGCTTTCAATTAAGCTTAATAAATCATAAAAAATGTAGCTAAATACGTTAAGCCATTCTCGAATTAAAAGCTGTCATAACAGACAGACATACAGAAACAGGTTTTTAATTTCCGTTATTTCACGATAGGACGATAGAGATTATTTCTGTAGGACGATAGAAATTATGTCAGTATATTCCCTGGTCTCAACTTCATTGCCTGAAAAGTATTTTATTGAAATCAGTCGCATAGTTCAGGAGATATTTGCTTAGACGAGTCTATTGTAATTTTCATATAGATTCAGCACTACTATATAGTCTAATACAATGCTATGTAAATTACATCATAAATAAGAAATTTATAAAGGAGCCTTCATTTCTATTACTTCCCTTATGTACATAGTATATTGCATAAGGAAAGTATTGTGACGAGGTCGAAAATTCGAATTCGAGTTTCAACGGGAGAGCACGTTTCAAGCATCCCTGAACACGAATCAGACTTTTTGATGTTGTTGTTGTTGAGACCCAGACCGTCCGACCTACCAGAAAGGTGTAAGGTAACTATTTGGACGGCCGGGAAGTTCTACCCAATTTAGACCGGAACCCAGTGGGGGAGGCATCCACAGGGACCGTACCCTCCTTCCCCTACCACCAACCTCTCGGAAGGACTTACGGACCCACATGTTTAACGTGATCGTTCTCGGCATGAACACGAAGACTTTTTGATGTGTATGTGTGTGTGTGTGTGCGTGTGTGTGTGTGTGTGTGTGTGTGTGTGTGTGTGTGTGTGTGTCAGTGAGTCTGTGGAGACGATATCTCACGAACGAATGAAGCGATTCGAACAAAATTTTATACAAAAATCACAATTAGTGAATACTGAAAGCCTATTGTTTTTACGCGCAATCAAATGTTCAGAATCCACCTAAATTTTTAAAAAATCATCAAAAAATTAAAATATTCAATAAAGTTACGTAAATAATCATTTTTTATGTAATTTCTCATTAGAAAACGATTGACACAAACTTTAGAAAGCTAACACGAACCGTTCATAAGATATTGCACATTTTTCTCTTTTGCATTCTTATTTTGTACAGTCATCCAAATTTTCGGAAAAGCCGGAAGTGATATCTCCATCATGAGAAGTGGAAAGCCTTAGTGAAAACCTATCCCCCCCTCCCCCACCCCACACACACACACCTCCTCTGTAGGCAATGCTGAATCCATCATCTAAGCTCAATATATAGCCAATCCTGAAAAATAGATGTTTCAAGGAGATTTTTTGAATCGGAAGTGAAAAAATCTGATGTGAGCAGCACTTGACTTTTCCTACACATTCAAATTAATTTTCCTATTTTTTATTTCCTGATGCATAAAATTGAGTTTAATTGCAGAAGATAATACGGATACTTTTCTGATATTATATCCAATGTGCACTTTTAATGCATGTTTGTTTCATTTGGCACCTTAATTCACTTTAAAGTCTTCAGCTCTTCAAAATTCCTAAAAACTAGAATAACTCGAGAAGGTTCTTCCTAAAGTCATAGGGTTGGTTAGTCCTATTTGCTATGATGTCAAAAATTACACGAAGAACAAGTATTTAATAATATATTTCAGCAATTTTAGTCATATATTTCACATTTTCACGATCACTACGGGCCATTTCGCAAAAACAGGTCGGTTATATTTTTCCAAATCATGCCGAAATCTAATGAGTATCAGAGAAACCCCCAAGAGACATCACTACTAATTTTTTTACGGAATTTCATTAAATAGTTTTTTTTCACTACAGTGGAAAATGTCTTCTATTCCCCATTTTAAAAAACTTACTCGAATTTAAAAGTAAAATAACTCGAAAGTGGTCTATCTTAGGGTAGTGGGATTGATTTTATTTTTTTATCCTCGTAAAAAATTACGTATAAAATATGCATTTTATTGACACATTTGTAGTATTTCACTTTAGACCTTAACGATTTTTGCGGAATATTTCGCAAAAAAAAGGAAAGTTCTTTTTTTTTTTAATTGTACGAAAATCTGACTAGCACCAAGATAACTCCATCTATTAAATTTTGTGAAATTTGGTCTATTAGTTTCTGAGCTAGCGTGGATGCATACAATTTTTGTGAGCTATTTCGCAAAAAAAGACAGATTCTTTTATTTTGAATCGCACCAAAATCTAATCGGCACCAGGGTAACCCACAAGTGACTTATCTACCAAATTTTGTGTAATTTGGTCAATTTGTTTTTTAGCTAGAGTAAATACAGGCATTTTTTGCAGGCCATTTCGCAAAAAAAGGCAGGTACTTTTATCCCGAATTGTACCAAAATATAATTAGCACCAGGGTAACCCACAAGTGACTTACCTAAAAAAATTTTGAAATTCGGTCATAAGTTTTTGAGTTAGAGTGGATACAAAATCTGTACAGACACACAGACACACACAGACAAATATACAGACACACACACAAACAAACACACAGACAAACACTAAAAAAATATATATTCGTGTTCTAGAGGTCTCAAAAAGTGTAGATCCGTTGAAAACTCGATTTGCGATTTTGCGAAGTACTTTCCCTATACGTTGCCATGTATTGCATGGAAAGTAAAAAGAACAGAAAGTAATCTTCGTGAGCTCCAAAATTTAATGCTGATTTCATGTCAGTTATCATCTAACGCTTAACTATAACCAATCTTGAGAAAAAAAAATTTTTCAAGAATTATTTTTTTAATCGGAAATAGAAATTCTTACTTAAACACTTTACTTCCTCCAGAATTTGATATTAAATTCATATCAGTTAGCATCTAATCTCTATCTATAGCCAATCTTGATAAATTGATTTTTCAAGTAAAATGAAAATTTTTGAACCAGAAATGGAAAAAGAACCAGAAATGAGAAATCCTTATTGAACCCCACCCACACACATTGCCTCCCGAATTTGATGCTGAATATTTATCAGTCATCATCTAATCTCCGTCTATAGCAGATCCTGAGAAATAGGTGCTCCAAGGAAATATTTTATCTCCATATCAAAAAAAAGCTAGTTAGTAAAAACAATGGTATGACGACATTTTTGCCACCAATATTTATTAAATTGCTTTATTTTATAACAAATTAATAAATATGTATAAATACCTTTATGGCAAATGAAGCTTATATGTTCAGTTAATAAATTCAACGTCTCATCCGAGAGCGAGTTTAACAAGTTAAATTTAAGTTTTACATAAAATCGTCCTTATTAGATTCTCCCTGAGAAGTAAGCTAGAAAAATCTGATGCAGCACATGACTTTCCCTGCAGACTCAAATTTATTTTCTCTTGATACCTTTAATAATTCATTAAATTCAGTTTAATTGTACAAAATAACATTGAATTTGCACTTTTAATTCATGTTTTGTTTTTATTTGGTAACTGGACATTTTATTTAAAGGTCGTGTAGTAAAAACGAGAAAAAAGATCAAATATCTCGAAAACGGTTAGTTCTAGAGAAATGGGGTTTGTCTTACCTCGTCTACAATTACATATGCTATTATTATTTCTGGAAAAAATAAAATCAACGCTGTTCACCTTGAACTGCATCGATAGCTATTAGTAACATAACGTTGCTAGCTAAGATTTTTTTCAATATTAACAATATTCAAGATTTTTATATTTATTTTTCAATATTTTGTTAAAGTTTTTCATATTTAAATACATCTAATGCAAATTACCTGAACTTATAACTCTTAATTTCTGTTCTTTATATATGTAGTTCCTTATTATAAGCTAAATGTTTATTTTATTACATCTAACATTTATATTTAGTATTTTAAAATTATATATGGCCTATTTCAACTTATGTCAGGGGGTGCGCAATATTTTTTAATTTCTAAGGGTTTTTTATTTTCTAAATTTAAAAGTTTGGGACCACTTCCGTAGAATATAACACTTTTTAATTGTTCTATGGAGACTTCTGCGATATTCACGGAAAGGCGCTGCGATATTCACTGAAACTCACTGCCATATTCACTGAAACACTGTGATATTCACAAAAATGCACGGTGATATTCACTGAATTTCACTGTGATATTCACTGAAACTCCCTGTAATATTCACTAAAACTCGCTATGATATCCACTGAAACTCGCTGTGATATTTGCTAAAACTCATTGCGGCAGCCACTGATATTCGCCGAGAAGTAATGCACGGAATTCCAATGATACCGTTCCTCTTCCATAGACGAAATGGGTGTCGTTATATTTAAAAATGGGTCCCGGAAAGAAATCTTGGGAATTTTTAAAATGGAATCCACTTTTCCCCACAACAAGGGTGATTGATTCTAGTGAAGGGAAAAAAAGTGGAGAGCGATTTGGAACAAATTCCTAGGAAGCGATTTATCTCGTTACTTCAAATTTCGAGCAATTTATATGAGGAAATTCTTTGCCGAATACTTTCTTCATTATTTTTCAAATATTTTTAGCATTTCCGCTTTGATATTACGACATATGCAGTAGAACACATGTCATAATGCATTTCCTAATAATTCCCTAATGTTCAATAATTAACTCCATTCTAATATATGTAATTTATATAAAATCATAAATAAATGTGGCGTTTTATGTTTTGACAGCCAAGCGTTTGTACTTTTTACAGGGAGGGAAATAAATAAAATCGGATGTGGAGAGCGTGACTTTACATAGTGCAATGATTTTACTTCTTCCACAGCAAAATAATGGTATACGGGATCCATGGCACAATGTTTTTGACATTGAATTAACAGCGAGTAAATTGAAATTGGGAACTTTTAGCAACCTATGAATCCAAACAGAATGACTTCATATCCATATGCAAAATCTTCATCAAAATGCAATTGACATTTTTTTACTATCCCGTGAAATAAATGATTATTGCTGAATTTTTTGGTGTAAAAATACAATACTCTTGCATAACGTATTTTCTCTCGTGAATGAAATTAACTAAATCCACGAAAATGGTGTTGACTGATTTATTGCATGGCATCGCATATGGGAAGTGAACGCATTTGATAGCACTTGCTAAATTTTTGATTTTATGTAATGCTTTTGATAAATTTGAAAAACGTACACACACACACACGCACACAAAAACACCTCCTCAAAGATTCGAGTTCAGGGATGCTTGAAACCTGATCTTTCATCGAAAACTCGAATTTTTGACCCCATCACAATACTTTCCCTATACATTATACTAATGTAGGGAAAGTAATAAATAAATTATTTAAAGACATTTTCGGTGTTTATTTATATTTTTGTGACCTCTTTTTAATATCTCTCAGCTGGGCGACACACTCGGCTAAACATTTTTAAGCAGAACACTGGTCTTAGCAGGGAATCGAACCATCAGTCTCCAGATTGCCAGATGAACGAACGCTCTATCCGCAAAGCTACTGAAAGAATTGCCTTTCCTTCTACATTTAAAGGGGGACTTTATATACTCCTCCTTTAGACTTCAAATCGAATTACAGCTTCTGACCTGCGCAATCTACTCGTTCTTCTGTAATTTTTTTATACGGAATAACATACTTCTCGTCTTAACTCTTTGTGAATTAAAAACCGTGGCCACAATTTGTAGGGTACTGGGAAAAATTGGTAATTTTAGAGAATTCAATCACTCATTGTACCTAACCTGCATGTTTTAGTTGTTCTGGCGCCAGTATAAAAGTCTTGTGTCTCAGCTAAAATTAAAACCCCTGATCTTCTGCTAGTCATACGATGCTTTAGCCATTGAAATACTAAGATAATTACCTTTCCTTCTATATTTGAAGTTGACCCAAGAAAGCATTCACATAACCGGTCCTACAGACAAAGCGATTTGTGGACTTGTAAAAAAATGTAAACGAACTGAATCCGTACACGACGAGTTGGGAAAAGGACGCTCAATTGTGTTAAAATATTGCAAAAATTGCGCAGGTTGAAATATTATTTTTTTTAATATAAAAAAACTAAACGACGCACATACTTCCCTACAAATATTTTTCATTAGTTACTCCCTGAAAAACATGTAAACTATATCGGAACTCCTAGACAATTTTTAAAACAGCGCTAGTGCTCCCTGGTAGAATTTAACTTAGTATTAGTGCTTTTTGGAAGAATTTAACACATAATTGATGCTCCATGGTAGAAATTAACATAGGACTGGTGCTCCCTTCTGCAGTTTAACATATGATTGGTGCTCTTTGGTAAAATTTAACATATCATTGGTGCTCTCTGGTAAAATTTAGCATAGTGCTAGATGTCCTTGGTGGCATTTAACCTATCATTGGTGCTTCCTCATGGATTATAACATATAATTGGTGATCCTTGGTAGAATTCAACATAACATTATTACGCCCTAGTAGAATTTTACATAGTGCCAGTGTTGAATTTACTATAAAGCTCAAGAGACATAAACATCTGGATAAAATTTAAGGGAGATCAACACAATTAAATTACCAAATAAAATATCTTCATAAATAAAGAAAATTTCATGATATTCGCTTTCACAACCAAATAATCTAGAAAAAATGCAAAACTAGGAGAATCAAAACCTTTCACATTTATAAACTGTGCTGCTAGGTGTTTTAGTCTGTCTTTTGTCATTTTCGAATGCAGATTTTCTTTATAAAGCACATACTTATGATTATGCAGGTGATATTTGCAGACTGTATTGGGAAGCTCGAACTTTTACGAACTGCCTCTGAGGTCGCGACCCCCCTCTTCGACCTCTTCTCCTTGTTCTTTGTGTTTGTTTGATTTGTAATATCCTTGTTTTGTGTTTAGTTAGTTTTCTCTATTTTGTATTTCTACCTTCGTATCATTGTGAGATGCCAGTTATATAATGGATTGATTTCCGATAAAGCCATATGTAACAACAACAACAACATATTTATTTTGTTTGTCAATCGTATATACTTATTCGTTCTAATTTTCCATGTAGTTTCCATTGACATTAATTTAAAGAGTAAAAATAATAAAAGACCAACAAAATAGGGCCCTTCATACTCAAAAATTACTATTTCATCAATTTAATTAAAAAAACATGATGTGATTATTTATAGTGTTAAATGTTTTCTAGTTATGCCATTTAAAATAAATATTTCTCATCACTTGAATTTTTGAATTGCAACTAATGTAACTAGTGATGAATAAAAAACAATGTAGACGTCACGATTCATGACGTCAGAAACATCATACGTCATAAAAGACCCCCATTTAAGTTTTAACGTATGCCCCCCCCCCCCATAATTATATGGCCGTCACTGCTTGCAGTCTTCTTCTTTAGAAGCTGTAATTCACTTTCGCGTGTTTTTGAGGATAGTTGAGGGAGAAATCAATTGAAACATCAATATTAAATTGCACTGTCAGACTGTAAGTATCGTATAACCCCATTTTGCTCAAACATATTGATCAAAAGAAAATTCTCATGATCAATACCAAACAGCATTTTTTTCTGAATGAATTATTCATAGATATGTGAAGTATACAGGAGAATCCACTTTTAATGAGCATTATAACCCACATAAAATTAGTAGTAATTTTGTTTACTTTAATAATAATTAATTACCGAATTTTGTGTAATTATATCTATCTGCTATCTTAATGTTAATTAGCCAAATAGTGATACTAATAACTGTAGTTGTTGTTGTTGAGACCCAGACCGTCCGACCTACCAGAAAGGTGTAAGGTAACCGTTTAAACGGCCGGGAAGTGCCACCCAATTTAGACCGGAACCCAGTAGGGGAGGCATCCACAGGGACCGTACCCTCCTTCCCCTACCACCAACCTCTCGGAAGAACTTACGGACCCACATGTTTAACGTGATCGTACTCCGCATGAACACGGCGGCAGTTGTGGCAGCGTGCAAATCCAGTGCGCAAACCACGAGGCTATCGCGCCCGAAATGCGCCAACAGCACGCGGTGTTCCCAGGTGGTCACCCACCCAAGTACTAACCGCGCCCGATGCTGCTTGACTTCGGTGATCTAACGAGAACCGGTGATTTCAGCACGGTAGGGCCGTTGGCATCTAATAACTGTAGTGTAACATTTCCATTATAATAAATTAAATTAAAATTTCAAGAACTTGCTTGATATTTGGTACTTACTATATGTATGCTAGAAATGCATGTTACTGTTCTGTCATGGGATTTAAGCCACAAACCTCTGTTAAAATTACACCAACATACTACTATAATGAATGCTCTATAACAAACAACAATTTTACGGTATGCCCCCTTAGAACCAAAGATATCTTATGTAGGCAGCACATGACTTTCCTTACAGACTCAAATGCATTTTCCCTTTGTTTCCTTTATAATTCATTAAAGTGAGTTCAATTGCACAAAAAATTACAGGTATCATTATTTCAAATTTCACTTAATTTGCACTAGATGTAATTTCAAAAACGACGTTGCAAATTGCGAAAGAACTGAAATATCTCAAGGTTAAAGGTTTGTCTTATTCTTTTTATCGTCAAAAATTAAGTATGAAACAAGCATTTAATTAATATATGTGAGCATTTGTAGTTTTTTTATTTTGGAATTTGACGACTTTTGCGGGTCATTTCCCGAAGTCTGTCGACCCGGGAGTTCAGCTAAACCTGCACCTAGTTTCGCGGTTGTCTGAAACTTAAATTTTCTGTTGTAGAAGACACACACAGACAGACAGATAAACCTCTTCTTTTATTATGTAAGATATATAACCATTGCTGCATTATATCCATATGGTTTAAATATATGTAGTTTTCTGAAGAACGGATATAGCAAGCATTTCATTTAGCCAGCATATTAGTGGGTCCCGAGCTGCTGGATATAAATAGGTGATGCTCTACTTTGAGTATAATGTACTAAATGGCAATGGCACAAAAATGTGAACCACAGCTTGTGAGGTTCCGTCTTGAGTTCGGGTAGATCATTCGGTAGGTAGATCACTAGTCTCGAAATAAGGATATGAGGGATGTTGTAAAATTTGTTGCTCTTTTACCCAGACTATCCAACTTACATAGGGTACCTGTTTGGACGGCCGGGAAAGAGTTACCCAATTTAGATCGGAACTTAGGGATGACAACAACAGCGACCGTACCATCCTTCTCCTACTTCACCACATATAAATAGGTGTTCTCTACTTTGAGTATAATGTACTAAACGGCAATGGCACAAAAATGTGAACCACAGATTGTGAGGTTCCGTCTTGAGTTTGGGTAGATCAGTCGGTAGATCACTAGTCTCAAAATAAGGATATGACGGATGTTGTAAAATCTGTTGCTCTTTTACCCAGACTGTCCAACTTACCCGGGGTACCTGTTTGGACGGCCGGGAAAAAGCTACCCAATTTAGATCGGAACTTAGGGATGGTAACAACAGCGACCGTACCATCCTTCTCCTAATTCACCACCTCTGAGATGGATTTTTGGACCTGAAGGTTTATCGTGCCCATACTCCAAGTGTACATTGTAAAGAACCTTTCTGTCTAAATAGGGGCTCAAACTTCGTACTGGTCAGCCAACGCTCTGAACAACTGGGACATAATTGCAAGCTCTTATCGTCGACTTGGACTCTGTATTTTCCTCAACGTCAGATTGACGTGTAACTTGACAATTTGACTGACCACCTCCTGTTATTTTTACTTCAGGTTAGGTTCTTGATGCTGTTTTTATCCCCAGGTTTAGCTTCTTGCGTTGACCTCCCTATTTGAAATCGGCGCTCAATATCCTAGAGTGCACTAAATCCACATGCAAGTCGTACTAGAGTCACTTTCAGACCTCTGATATCTTTGTACTAACCTACAGCGTTGATTTGTTTGAAAGCCATTGTAAATAACCTAGCTTACCCTACCGGGAATCGAGCCATCGTCATACTGGCCAGCAAACGCTCTACCATTAAGCTACTGGGTCGTAATTACAAGTAGTTCTTATCGTCGAAGTGAACTATCGTCTTGAGCAATTATTTGATTATGAAGATGTGTATAGATGAATATGAAACATTCTTAAAGAGATATGTTGGTGACATCATTGCCCCAACCTGTGGGGTTAATTTGCTCGAGCGCCCTTATAAAGAACCTTACTGTCCCCGACGGTGCTCAAGTCATGGAACTTCGTACTAGTCAGCCGAAGCTCTTCCAATTGAGTTACTGGGTCATAATTGCACGCTCTTATTTTTGACTTAGACTATGAAGTATGGGTATAGTTTTTCGGGCATTCCAGGAAATGAGTTGGCTGATGAATTGGCTAGGAAAGGCTCAAGTATTCCTTTTGTTGGTCCTGAGTCGGCTTTGGGTGTTCCCAATGAACTAACTAGAAGAACTGTCTATGACATCCTCAGAAAGCTTCAGTGCAAAAACTGGCGTAATACTAAGGGCCAAAGGCAGGCGAAAATTCTCAACTGCAATTGCCCTAGCATACGTCAGAAAGAATTATTCAGGCTCAGTAGAACTGGCATCAGAAGGGCTGTCGGGCTCCTTACTGGCCACTGCACCCTTAAGAGACACCTTAATATTATGGGTGTCACTAAGGATTCGCTTTGCAGAGGTTGCAATTTTAGCGAAGAAACTGCCGTACACATTCTCTGTGCATGTGAGGTTTTCTCCGCCCACAGGTTCGAACACATGGGTCGACATGCAATTGAACCCTGGGAGCTGAGTGACATTCCTGTCAAGTGCCTGCTCATTTTTGCTTCGGCTACTGGTCTCTTGTAGTAGAGATCTTCATCCTTGGGCCAGTACAATAGACCTCTGGTCGATGTGCTAGGCTCTCCTGGAGCCACCCACCTTCAAGTCATCATCATCATCATGGGTATAGTTTTGGGTGACGTCGAGGATCGAACTACCACATGCTATCCTTCTGCCTTAACCACTGGGTTATCCCAGTCCCTTGTAAAACCTGTTGTACGATATAAAGATAGTATGGATGAAAAAGAAGTTAATAATTGTAAGAGAGAAAAAATAATGATGGGTTAAACACAAATCACTCTCAAATTAGGAGAAGGAGAATGTTATGTTTCCGCTCGAGCACGAGCAGCTGAATCGGTAAATTGCTTTCCTTCAATTAAAAGATCAGAAATTCGAGTTCTTTCCTCGATATGACCTCATAAGCTTATCTAGGTTAAAAAATTTCAGAGTATTACATCATCACATAAATTTTGGCTACATTTTCTAGAAAAATACAAAACAATTCCTTAAAAACTGTCCCTGTAATAATTATCAGCAGTTCCAACTGTAAGCTAATTGTAAACGCCAACCGCAACCGAGAACTATTTTCTTGTAACCTTGCGCTAGCAGAACTCAGTTCAGTGAATCTCGTGAGGATATATGTATTCGACGACTGATGCCCGCATATGATGTACGATTGATGCCCGCATACGGTGTAACACGATGTTCGACGCACTCGATGTAATATATATTTTGGTTTGTTACGATGCGATGACGACGATGTAATTTAATAAACCTTTACTAATTTATGCTAGAATGTTGTTCTTCGTAAGTTCTTCTGGCTGATTCATTTCCCTTACAATTCAGAAGTGGGGTAGACATCGATGACTTGTTTGAACTGGTATGTCGTTTACACTTTTTTCGACCAACGTTCGTGTTTATAAAAATTCAATGCTCAATTTTGACTAAGAAAGTAATTTTTACTTGATACTGTATAATACATTGATATAATAAGTACTGAAGATGGCGTATTTAGCCAGAGGAAGAAAGGCGGATTTAATGTTGTTAGCACGCGAAGTTGGGGAAACTATTCTTCCAGAAGATACAATTT